>VZRR01000841.1:1206124-1325898 GCA_013398015.1 Oreocharis arfaki
CCTGCTCCGCCGCGCCGCCGGAGGGCAGCGCCCGGCCCCCGGGGGAGGCGGGAGCACCGGGGAGCGCCGCTCGCAGCGCCGGGGGCCCGGCCCTGCGCCGTTGTCCTGCCCGCCCGGCCCCGCTCTGCCGCCGCTCCTGCGCCTCCCGTTAACGGCGGCGAGGGCGGGATCCCCTCCCACTCCGGCAGCCCGAGCGCCGCGCACACGCACTCGGCAGGAACAAAGAGGCGCCCGGCGCCCCCACCATCCCGCCCCGGGAAAGGGCGGCGAGGGCCACCTGCGAGGGGAGCCCCGGGTGTTTAAACAAAAGTGCCTTCCCCCGCTGCACCCCACCTCGTCCCGCCCCGCCCCGGCCGCGGGCTGGATGCGGCCCAGGGCGCCGCGCCTCTCGTGAGCCGTGTAATTAGAGCCTGGTGGTGTCAGGGCTGTAATTATGCAGATTGAGAGTGTGAGGGGAATGAGAATTACGAATAGAGGCTTTGTTGGGCTTGCAAGGAGCTAATTCAGCCAAAAGCTGCCGTTTGTAGGTTTGAAACATGCTGATTCCGGGAGTTTTGGCGCAAAGCGAGGAAAGCGACGTGGTTTTGAAGAGTTGCGTTGGTGGTGAAGCAAAGCAAACAGTGAACCAGGCAGTGCCGAAAGCTACGTAACTATGTATTGGTTATTTGTAGGAGAACCCCTGAGGTGAAAGGTACCCTTGCATTGAAATGTCTTCCTTAACACAATCTGGATACATAGGTGGGCTTGTAGCTTGCAGATCTTTGAGAGAGATGAATAATGTTCACTCGCGGTAGTGTTTTTGCGTTGTCTTTCATCGCTCAGCACTGTAAGAAGCCATTGCTTGTGTGGCTTCCTGTCACCTAGGAGGTGAGCAGAGATTCAGTGTTGCCCAAGACAGCGCAGGCATCGCACAGCCCTCATTGTGTTCATTTCCTCTAGCTACAACTAGGGGACAACTTTCTGAGCCACAGTCCTACGCGTCCTACAGCTCTGATATGAAATCGGGAACAAATCTCCATGAAGTCAGGGCAGGTTTAGATAGATAGGTTCAGATTAGATACTACAAAGTATTTCTTCATCAAAAGTGTTATCAAGTATTAGAACAGGCTGCCCAGGGACGTGGTTGAGTCACCATCCTGGAAGTATTTAAAAGATGTGTAGATGTGGCACTTGGGGATGGTTTAGCGAGAAGTTGGCAGGGGTAGGTTAACAGACTCAGTGATCTTAGCTATCTTTGTGAGCCTAAATGGTTCTCTGAGTCTAAGTTGCTCAGCTACCCACTAATAATAACTGTTGGTTAGTTAGTCACTACCCAATTTTTGAGCATCAGCTTTAGGCAGAGCAGTGGCACTATCAGCCACTGCTGCCTTCACCATGCTTTGTTGCTGTCTCGGGTTTCTGGTGTAAGACACTGATTCTCAGCGTATAAGTCAACTTTGAAATCATCCAGCCTGTCACAATTTATCTCTTGTTTATGATCTGGAAACTTTCTTCTGCACGTGCACAGGACAGCAGCAATATTATTTGTCAGTCTTTCAAGCACTTTTGCAGTATAAATAATAACAACCAGTCCCATAAGAATGACTAGAAAGGAAGCTAGAGTGGAGCACAAAGCATTGACTTCCAGATGATGTAACTTCTATCAGAAGAGAGTAAATACAACCCCCAGTGTACTACTTTGCAACCAGATAACACTTAATCAAAAACTTTGGTTGGGTCTCCTCTGTCCCTTTGGAAGGAAGAAGGGGAAAAATGTTGAGAGTGTAAAAACCATCTGCTATGTTATATTAGAGTAACAGAATCCAGCTTTCACTACTACAGATAGCTGTAATCTTTTTACTTGTGGGAATAAAGAGAATTGAGCTTCTATAGGTTTAGTCCCAGGAAAAATGCGTATCTCAGTTTGTTATCGCTAATAATGGTACTAGTCTTAATTCGTAGAAGTACATTGCTAATCCAGTAAGATTGCAAAATGATGTAAAAAGATGATTTGGCAGCATATGTAATATTGAGCTTATTACACATCACTAGTATACATTAAAAAAAAAACCCAAGAAGGAGTTTATGATAATACTAGTGCTGGAGGATGCAACGAGGCAGTAGAGGCTCAGTTATATATCATAATTTTTTTTTCACTGAAAGAGTAGTAAGGCATTGCAATAATCTGCCCACATAGGTGGTGGAGTCACTGTCTCTGGAAGCATTAAGGAGGTGTCTGGATGTGGCAGCTGGGGATATGGTTTAGGGATGATTATACTGGCGCCAGGTTGATGGTTGGACTAGATGATCTTGAAGGTCTCTTCCAACCTTGATGATTCTGTGAAATACTCAGAAGAGATTCAAAATGGAGGAATTTTTTCTAAAATTTGAATCAAAGATGCAAAGTCATTTAGTGGACCAGCAAAAAAACCACAGTAAACAGGTATCTGAAGTTTTAAGTTGTCAGAACAGCACTGGATATTGCATCAGTAAAAATATTTTGATGCAGACACCAGTTTGAAGATACATCAGGAGGCACATTTGAAGACACGGTAGAGCATGTAGCATCACAGCACAGGGTCTTAAGAGTCACTATGGGAATGCTTGTCCTCGATTATGAGTACAAGTAGTTGCAAATTTTCAAGTGCCCCCAACTATTTGTGCCACCTACGCAAATGTTGCATGCAGACACTCATTTCAGAACTCGGTTGCCAAAGAGAAAAAGCTTAGGACCAGGCATCATGCCTTAGCATGAGTACAGATGCTTTTCCAGGCAAATGAATTGATCATAGGCGTCTGATCACCAAGAAAATGATCCAGAGATTGGCTGTTCCTTGACTGGGACTGCTTTAAGCCTGATGCCCACTAGGATGGGTAGAAAGCAGCTTAAATTTGTGCATATTTCAGCTGCCGTGCTCACGGTCAGTGTGAGAGACCCTGTCTTTTTTCCAGGCATTTCCTGTACAAGTGGATTTAGTAAAGGGTAAAAATGCATTTGACTGTGTTGTATTTGTTGCTCCATTTTAAGTGTACTTGTAATTTCACTAACACATAATTCCACTGATAATGTAGATTCACACAGAGCTGTTGGCAGGTAAAATGCGTGTTGATGAATACACCATCCCATGGTTTTCATGCCAGTCTGTTTGTCTACTGCAAAGATGACTTGAACATACTAGTTGTTTAAATAGTTAACCTAATTGTTTGGGGTTTTAAACATAAATTATTCTCCTCCCAATATTGACATTACTAATAAATTGTTAATGAATTCCATTCAGTATCCCAGCAATAGCTGATGAGTTTGATCGACCCAGAACTTCATCAGCACTTTACAAACCACACTGAAGACGTGATAGTTCTATTCTTTTTTTGAGGCATTGATAAAATGTGTTTAACACCAACCTCAAACATCCTAATGTGCCCATGAAACCCGTTACTCCTGGACTTGAGAAATTATGTGTCCTAAATCAGTAGAAATCTACTATAGAATGCTACTTACACAGTATCTTATAGTAGGAATTTCTGGATCAGTGTAGTTACTAACAGGCTGCCAGTGCAGAGAACAAAGAAGCAGGAAGTCCGCAAATCCCATCTGCTCTTTTCTGGTAATAAGCTTGTTGCTTTATTCTGCAATAGCTGCAGGCTGGATCTGCCTTTCAGGCAAGCCAGTAAAGAATTAATTGTGGTAATCCAGTCTGGGCTATACAAAAGATGTGTAACAATAAGGTCAGAGCACGGACAGTAAACTTCAAGTCTGGTGAGATTATTTTAAAGTGCAGTTCCAGTCTGAAAAATGACTGTGAAAATAGTATTATAAAAACAGTGCCGCTATCATGCTGCAGAAGTCCATCCTATCCAATATTCTGCCTTTAGCAACGGCTGATAGTAGCTTTGTGAGGAAAATATCTCAGAAACAAGAAAAATATTGAGGGATATTTTCCATCTTTCTGAAGTCATTGAATCAGGACATCTGGATCATTTAATTTTGATAGCAGCCAATGTGTAATAATATTCCATTTGTGGAGACCCTTTTTTAAACCGTTTAAACATTAGGGCTCTACAACACCCTGTGGCAATTAGAGCTGCAATTTAATAATGTATTGTTAGAAAAACTACTTCTTATTATCTACTTTAAATCTGCTGCTTAGTAATTTAATTGGGTGTCCCTTAGTTCTGGTGTTCTGAGAAAGACAGAATGATTAATCATTCTCTATTCAGCTTCTCTTTGTCATTCATGACTATATAAAACTCAGATACTTCTCTTCCCAGCTGACAAGCCCTAATTTATATAGCCTTATCCCCCACAGAAGTCAGGCCAAACCTCCCGTTGTTTCCTGTCTCGCTCCATAACGAAAACGGAATTTTCTAACCCATTGTTTTCTTTCTATTCTCACTCCATGTTTTCTTATAAAGCCAAATGTTCTCAGTTAAAGAAATCAGTGTAACCAAAAGCATATTGGCTTCTTTGGAAACACTCATATATTCATGAGCATGACCTGCGTTAAGAAAATCTGTGTGGATTCTCCTCCAATGTGTCATACATATCCAGATGCTTCTGTATTCTGTTATTTATTCTAATTTGTACAAATTGGCTTGATGGAAAAACGAGACTAGCTGAAATGTAGTTCCCCAGAGCAGTTTTCATGTTTTTTTTCAAGGCTGGTGTCCCAGCTGATGCTTCCCATTTGTTTGGCACCAAGCCTGCTTTGAATGGTAGCGTACTAGCTTGAAAACAAACCAGCGGGAGATCACAAGTCAGAATTATAACTTAATAGGGAAATGAAACTAAATGCAATAGTACAAGAACACTGACAGGATACAACCTGACCTCCTGTTAGGCAGGGTGGTAGTAGCAGTCTGCATGGAATTGTCCTGTTGAAGCAGTGATCCTGTAGAAAACAGTCTGGTCTTCACCTGAAGGTCCAGTGGTAGCCCTTGTCCTCTGGGAATCCAGTAGGTAAGGGCTCCTTGTGCTGTTCCAAACCCCATTTATGTCCAGGTGGGAACACTTGGTTCCTCCCCCTGGGCGGAGCATCTCACAATGGACTGATGTAATTCTGTGAGTCATGTAGTGGGTCATTGATTGCCCATTAAACAGAGACAGCCCCCTGGAGGGAGTTATCAGGGATGAGTCATGGTGGGAGATAAGGAACACTGTCCCACCTGCTTTAACACCTTGTGAAGATGATAATAGAATACATGCTTTTGCTTACATCTTATATTGTAACCTAGGACAGGTAGAGTAAATGTTTGTGAGAACTTCAACAATGTCAGACTTGAGCTGCCATAGAGTTTTTGCATAAGATACTACCTAGACCTAGCCATTTGGTATTGTTAAATTTATACTTTTACTCTCCATTATTTGAACAATTAAACATTTTCCTGAAGTTACAGCATGGATTCTTCCTTCTCAGTATCTCTTGCAAACATTTTGACTTCCTAGTTGTTGCTAATTTCGTGCTAATTGACTTTCTCTTTTTTTATGCTGTTTCCTTCTCTGAACTACCATGGTTTCTTCAGGCTTTTTCCTTATTTAATTAATATTAAATTGAAGTACTTTGTAATCACCATTAGAATGGATTTACTATACGAACAAATCTAAAATTGCATGATTTCAATGAGCTCAAATTGCTCCAGAAAACCAGTGCTTGTAGTATCCAAAGATACTGTCTATGAATTAAGCTTAGAGTCTGCTAGTTTGTAGATCCATCTAGACAGAATTATCCATGACAGCTCTTGCTCAATGGGTTGTTATTTGATTGTTATCAAATCACTCTGACTTTCAAATGCTTTAGCCCCTGCCTCCCTCCCCCCCTTTCTCATCCCTTCCCTTTCTTATAAACTGAAAGCATCAGCCTGAATCTTGCAAATCAGGGTGGGCTTCTTCCTAATGAGTCTTCATCGATAACAAAGACTAATTAGACTTTCAAAGAATTTTGAATATTTACATTGTCTCCAGTATACAGATGTATTGGAGAGTATAATTTGGTTTACCACTGATGAATAAGAAAGAGAAGGTTGAGGGGGAGATGTGGTGTTCAAGGTTGATAATAAATGAGCGGATAATATGAGAGTAATGTTTTTGAAAGGCTGTTTGAGTTTGAAGTGCTGAAGATCACAATGACAGAAATACAGCTTCTCTCCAGGAGGCTAAAAATCCATGACACACCTTCTGCCAAGACTCCAGATTACAGCTTGATTTATCTTCAGGGAACAGTGGCAGTTAATTCAGGAAAAATGCTTTATTTCATGATGATGTGAATATACTGAAGGGTTCAACTAATCCTGATTATTATTTTTTTCCTTTTTTTTTTCTTTTTATTCATCTTCTGTCATCTTTACTGTTGTCTATTTGCATATAGTTGGGAAAGAGATTCAAGAAATTCATCAACTTTGCAAAAAAGGGGGGAAAATTACTATCCATGCTAGCAACTCCGTCATGTGGATACATAAGTGATTTTTACAGTTTGCAAAACGTTAGTAAGTGTAGGCAGACTGAAGGCTTTATAATGCTGCAAAGTGGTTTAGAAGTTATCATCTTAAAAAAACATAAACAGCAATATGCTTAGCATTGGTTATGTGATGTATGTAGGAAAATTTAAATAATACAAAAAAACCTCAGTCAAGCTGTAATTGAGAACTGTGTTTGAGATGGCACATCTGAGCAGGACCATGTCAAAAGAAAATTTGCAGTTGCTTGAAAGGCTTTTCTTGAGTCAAAGTGGCTGTGTTAGATTTTTAGATAGGGAATAGTTTAAAAGAAGAAGTTCCTGAACTTTCATCCAGGTTCAGTTTGATCAAGCAAGAATCTTTGCTGAATATCCAGAAAAGCTCATGTAATTTATTTTTATCATTTATTTGTTTCTGTCAGATGGGATTAAAAAAAAAAAAAGCCTTTCATGTAAAAACTTGTCCTTGCACTATCTATAACCCACTCAATCGTAAAAGATACAATAAAATGGCAGAGATACCTAGAGGGTAATTTAGGTGCTGTTAGAAAACCTAAGTCTAAACTTTTTTTTCTAGACCCTCTGTTCCATAACCTGTATAACTTGCACAGTACTCAAGATCTTCCCTGCAACATCGCTAGGCTGGCATAAAACTGACATAAAAGTACCAGAAGTCCTGGGTCCAGGGAGTGATGGATCTATCACAGGTGGTGATGGATCTATCAGTCTTTCTCCGTCTGGGTCCCTTTTGTCCCTCCTGGAGGTGTGCAGTCAGAGTCAGACACACTTCCAGGGCGGGGGAGGGCTGGTCTAAAATCAGCCCTTTCTGGGACAATCTGGAAATAGAAGAAATGCAGTACAGCAGGGGTATTTCTTGAGTACATTCACTGGATTGATAAAGGGTGTGTGAATTGTGATATTACAAAAAGACTGTATTCTTCTCAGCTAGATCTTTTCCTTGTGTTTGTTCCAGTTTCACTATGGGAAGCAAAGTCCCTGCTCTCTTCACTCCTTGTTTCATCTATCTTACTACTGAGGAAATTCTGATTCTGAATTAGAAGGCAGGGGAGTTTTTAAGGTGATCTCTGAATTAAAACCCAGAAACCGCAGTTCTCAAAGTGCGTGCCCTGCTCTGACTGAGTACCTGGGACATCTCTCACGAGAGTGGAAGTGACAGAACTGCTACTTCTTGGCTTTCCTCCTTCAGCTTTCCACAGATGTTGGTCATGTCAAAATTGGTATGCTTGCTCCCAGACAGAATTTTGCTGTGAGAAAACTGGTGTTTTACTACAAAACCAAACTTTAAACAAACTTTACTGTTACTTTTATATGTATCACTTGGGCAAATGGATAAAGTCAATGCTCAGATGCATTATCAATTGTGAAAACAGATGTAAACGGTGTTCAAATGCATTATCAGTCATATACTTCTGTAGATATCCCAAATACTGTTTAAATATTTGGCTATTTGAAATTAAAATGGTTAGCTGGATTCTCATTCTTAATTCCAATATTTGAGCTACATACAGGGATAATATAATTCAAAGTTCCATGGGTGGAAACTCCCTGGAGGAACCGGAAAATATGAAGACTGACCAATGTTTTCTGGAATATTCATCTGACAGTGAAGTTTGACTTTTAATTTCAGTGGTACCATTATTTACAACAACAGTATTCATTTTAAAATTCCTTAATTGAATTATTTGCATAATACTTTCATCTTTTTCTTAATATTTTCTGCCTTTTCTACTTCTTTTAGTATTTGAACATGTGGAAAAATGGCTTGAATGCCAGACAAAGTTTGTCCTTTCTTTTCAGAATTGATTCTGTCTTCTTTTTTTTCCCTGAGTAGGTAGTTTTAAAATATTGGCTGCCAATTGTTTTGACCACAATAGCTGTCTAAGCTCCCTAAACAGATGTCTGATGACTGCACAGTAATGCCAAGGCTCAGACAAGTGCTTTTGGCATGATTGTATTCAGATATTGATTCTAACAGGACAAAACCAGTCGCTTTCAAGTCCTGGCACAGCCTACAAGACTGTAGCTGTCAATTTATAACTGACACAGTTAGTTAGTAAAAACCCCATGAAAAAATGCTCAATTTCCAAGCAGCTTTCTTGGAAAGGGAGGTAAACTCTGAATTTTTCTTGGGTCACTCATACAGATGCAGCAGTACCACCCAGAGGCCACTGCCATGCTGGACACTGCAGAAACAGGAGAGAGTTCCTGCCCAAAAGAGCTCAGAGAATGGAAAGACAAAGAAGATACTAGGGCTTAGAACAGATCATGACATGAAAATGTATTTCTAATAGTCTTGAGATGAAACCCCCCAAAATTCCACTCCCTCACAATCCTACTCAAGCCAAATCTGAGTGTAGACATCCCCTCTAATCATTCATATGGCTTTTAATTATGAATTGGACCACTTGGATGAGATGGTAAAGTTCCAGGATTTGGGTTTTGCTGCCAGGACTATGTATTTTTTATTCAGCAGTCATTCCTGAGTTATCAATACACATATAATGAATGTGCAAGCGGTGTGACTGTCCAGTGGAACATGGGCCGTAAGGATCCACCCTGCACTGGGCAGGGAACATGGCAAAAAGACTGCCGGGAACATCTTGTTTATTCCACACACGCAGCTATTCCACTGTGTTAGCTTAGGTATGTTGGGGGAGAAATTGAAGTTGGCACACCCGCTTTCTAGGCCCAGTTCATCTGTTCAGAGAACACCATCTCCATGGTTTTAAAAGGTGGTAGTTATTGAGATGTTCGAGAAGGTGTGATTGTGCGAAACATATTTTGAGAGTATCTGCAGATCCTTCTTCCTGAAATGCAAGGAATGTTTCTAAGTCCTAGTTTTACTGGTGCAGGATATTAGACCTGAGTTGCTCAGACCAGGCAAAGCACAAAACAGAAGAAGAGGCCTTTGAAGTCAAAGAAATACCTTATCACTTTAAGAACTCACTTGTTCTGCATCAATTAAGCAGCTAAACAGCTATTTTGGTCAACAGTTTCAGACTTCGGCACGTCAAACCTACCTGAGTATTAGGTCTCTTTATGTTTTGTCTTTATGGAATGATGGATGTCTCTGCTGCTGTGAAGAAAAATGAGGTGTTTTGGCACAGCAGAAGGAAGAAAAGGAGACATTTCTCCTTCGTAGTCAGGTGTCAACTAGACTGAAAGCTGAAACCATCTCCTGGTGTAACAGAGTAGCTACAATGAGCAATATGCAAGTATGATCAGAAAGCAAAACCAACCAAGAAAGTGGGTATTTTTCATTCTAAACAACAGGATTGTGTTAAAATACCCAATATCAAGGAAGGCAAGCAGAATAGCAGAGTTCTGACCTTATTGTTCTGAGTAAATATACTGAACACCTGAAGCTATCCCAACACTACATGCATCCCTATATGAAGAAGCAAGGAATAGAGGTGACGTATGGAATAAATGCAGGATCCATTTGATGTTTTTACAAGCCTAGCTAAGGAGATTCTGTGAAGTAACAGAGAGGATGTCTTGTAAAACTGACAGGGATGTTTGTTTCAAGAGGAAGAGGATGAGAGGACAGTGTTGAAGATGTTTGTCACTCTGTGTCAAGCCCTGATAGGGAGGGATGCTCAGGCTGAGCATTCTGTCAGAACCTACACAGGATACAACAGAATATATTAACACAGCAAAGATGTTCTTATGACATTCCTTGTTCTTGTAAATATCAGTAGCTTTGAAGCAATCTACATATTTAAATGCATCAATTTGCATTATATGCATTATTTCACTCCTTTCCTCTGATTGCTTGAGTCCCCTCCCCGTAGAGCAATGCCCCAGCTTCATAAAATAAAGTATCCATTACACACTGAAAAAATGGGCCTGATGAATCACAACACCCCACATAATTTAGTACATCATCTCTCAATACAGCTTTTCAGTCTAATTTAATGCATTATTGAAGATAACATGTTCATTAAAGCAGCTGCCAGCAGACTCCTCATTTGGATTGTTTCATGGAAGGAGTAGTCAAAGGGAAATGAAACACCACAGGCTAATGATATGCAAAAAGGACAAAAAAAACATTTAAGTTTTGATACAGTGGTATTGAGATGTTAATATGATTTTTCTTAATGAGTACTGCTATGCTAGATTTTATATGGTAAATCACAAACCTGGTGTTTCTTCTTAGCCAACTTACAACATATAATAAAAAATAACAAAAAACCACATGGCAAAATTACTAGGGCTGTTCAGTGAGGATGACTTAATGAGCACAGAATTATTATTTATTGTTTCTTATTGCTACTTCTCTGTCAGTGAGCATTTAAGTAGCAGATATTTTCATCCAGATTTCCTGGTCTCTAGGGGAGTGAACTAAAATCTCTCATCCCCTCAAACACTAGATTATAATGTGCTGGCTCAAATGAATGTCTAACGTCTTCTATTGTAACTGGGCTTTACCAATGACTGTTGGTCTCTCAACAGGACCAAATTTGTGACATTAAAATTTTGCCACTACTTTTTTCACCTTTTTGTGCAAGTATCGTTGTTTCCTGGTAAAGCACAGAGTTATAACAAATATAGTTTAACTAGGATATGTCATCAGCAAGAGACACACACCAGAAAAAATATCAATAATTACAGATTTATTAGAGCTACTGACATTAATTCGTAAGATATTCTTAATAGTAACAAAACAAAATATCTATTGTCTCATGTCTCCATTGCATAATCAGTCTGAACATCTTTTAAGCCGGACAAGACAGGTTACATCCTTACCAAGCTGCAGGCCCAATGGTTTAAATTACACTGACATCCATGCCTCCTGCCTCCGCTATGAAATGTGCAGTTGAGGAGAGAGAATTTGACTGGGACAGCCACTCACCAGTCTATTATTAATCTATCACTTAAATACTTTGCACGCTTCTAAGCTCTTGCCTAGGTCCAGCAGCCTCCAAACACTAACTCTGTCATGGTCATATCAAGGAAGTCCTTTTAAACTGAGATGTAAGGCAGAGAAAACTGTTCTGAATAACCGTAATCTAAAGCATCTCATGACAAAGACTAGTAGTCAATACCTTTGTCTGTCCAGTAAGCTCCTGAACTATTGATTATTTTCGGCAACATATTATAACAAAGCTTGAATTCTTTCAGTTTCTATACTTGTATACACATACACTCTCCAAAAGGAAAAAAATGCTGTAGTCTCAAAGGAAGGAATGTATCTGACCTAGTGTAGATGTCTAGAAATCTGAGCTGTTCGTTCCAGTTTCCTTTGCAAACCATGTAAGTAAGATGTACATTCATACATGGTAGCGTCACAGTAAAATGGACGTTTGCCATCTGACCAATTGAATTGCTTCCTAAAAATGTCTGCTTCTCTATATAAGACGGAATAGATCAAGTAACTCAGAAACAAAAGTCTACACTGTAGATGTATAAATTTAGGCAAGATGAATCCATCCAAAGAGTTTAGATAGTCAGTTTAATAAAGTAGGAAAGATAAATACAACATAATGTCATGCGAAGTATGTATTTCATTATTTCATTATTTCATACAGTCCTGTGCACTTCTTAAAAAAAATGGTGATACAAATAGTTACCAAAATTACAAACATTGAGTGGGGCTGTTCTACTTAAAACCTTCTAGCAATTTTTGTCTAGAATCCTTCTGCAGTAATAGAGATACATTTTCCAAAGGTGATTTGTTCCATCTCAAACTTATCCTTTAAGTTACGTGGAAAAAACCTTCCTCTGGAGGTTGGTGTTTCTCCTTGAAGGTGCAGTATGAGCCCACTTCCCTCTGCATGAAAACAGTAGTTTAAACTGAATAGCTGACTTCTGAATGTCTAATCTTGACGAGATGAATCCCATTCATGCTATATTAAGCCAACAGGTCTTTATATTGGAGGAGATATGTTTTCACAAAACATAATATAGGCCCTTCAAAAAAAAAAGGAGGAATGTCCTGACATTCAGGAGATTTCAATAAATTATTGATTTTACGTACAATTTAGTGGTTTCACAGATCTGGTAAATATACTGACAAACATCTTGTTTTGCTTGCTGCAATGTGTGTATGAAAGCGCATCTAAATTCTCATTAAATTAATTCCTTTGATAACCATGCAGTAGGACTCCATTTAGAAAATTCTCAGCAGTAAAGATGAATAATTTCCCAGTGTTTTGAATTAACAGGCCAATACAGTTAACTAAACAGTAGTAACTTCTTCATAATGCGTTCTGTATGTCAAAATTAGTAGATCCATTTTTCTGCAAGAGAGAAAAGATTGGTCAGAGATGCCAAGCAAAGCAGTATACTCTAAATGTCCTACAAGGAAACTTATAGATCTTTTTTTTCTTTTTTAGAATGTCTGCTGAAGTCTGACTGTCTATCTTGTGATTTGATGAAGTAGGACATGACAATTTATTGTGCCTAATGTAGAGACCCTTGGTATGTCTTTCTTCAGTTTTATAACTATTACTATGCCTTATTAATTTTCTAATCTGATTAGTTGCAAAATTCACCATTCCCATCAGATCTTGCAATGACTTAATAACACAAAGTGTTTTAAGAAAACAGATTTTAATATCATTTTAGTTAACATGATCTTATCTCAGAATTATGTAGTTGAAAACCAGCTTATCAGAGCATTTCATCTACGTCTCTGTTTGTCTTAATTTGGTGCAGAGGTACTGATTTATGGTATTATGAAATAATAATTGCCATGAAGAGAGAAGACTTAAAATCTAGCAACTTCTAGAAAAATTAATAAAGCAAAATGTTCATTTGTCCCTGCCTTGCACTTTTTTTACTCACTTTGCTCCTCACAAAGGTAAGAATCATAATCATAGTGTAATATTTTCGTTATGATTTTATAGATTTTGTATCTTCTCTCTACTGGTCACAATTACTCCACTAGGTGAAAATACCTCTGAACCCTGGTTTATTCTCAGATTCTCAGAACAAACTGATTCTCAGATGACCTTGCAATTTATTCTCACTTCCAGGGCAAGGTGCCATTGCCTCGCTCTTGGTGTCTCTATTGGTTGCACAGGTACAACTCTGCAGAGAAACCTGAAGGGATGAACTTGGAGTGTGACTGAGGTCTCCATCACAGATACAGAATAATTGTGTCTAGAACCTTGGGTTGGATATCATCCTAAGCACCCAGACTTACTGAATTAGATACTTTGAAAAGGCTTAAGTACACACAAATGAGAAAAAGCAACATCTGTGTTGTCATATATTGAAATCATTTGAATGGAGTTCAGTAAACTGTTTTTCCTATGTTCAGTATTATATATCTTGTGCCTTACCTTTAACTTTGGAGTAGCAAGGCTCACAGTGCACAGTTTGTTTGTAAATCCAAATGCTGTCTCCTGCTTTTAGATCTTCCAGAGGTCTCTTACATACTTCACACTTCAACACATGAGTCAAAGAATGAGGAAAAATAAAAATGAAACATTTCTCTAATACTCATACCCAGTATGCTTTCCTTTAGGAAACAAGGAACCCCAGACCAGCATAGGAGTTATTAGTACTGTAATAAAAAACCTGAACTCTGAAAGGGTAGTTTTAGAGAACAGGAAGTTAGATATCTGACTGTCTCACCCTTAGACATCTAAAAATCAGATACTAGTGTCTCAACTGGTTGCCTAGGTACTCGTTATACTTAACAATCCCGTCCTTCCCCCAGCCATTCCAAAGGGTACTTTCTCTGTCTTAGCTTAGGAGATTGTCCTAAAATAAGACAAATCACCATTTTGAGATCCTTTTCTTTCTTCACTGAGTAAAAGAAGCATGATCCCACAATCATCCAACTCAGAGCAGCTCTCAAAGAATCTAGACCTGTTTATTTCAAAATATTTTGTGACACTTTATCTTAACAGTTACCTATGTCTCCCATTCTTGTAGTATCTGGACACTGCTTTCACAAATGTCTCAAAAATGCTAATTTTTGAGATAGAGAAGCATTGCCCGTGTTTCACATATGAAAATACACAGATACACACAGAGGCTGACTTACCAAGATCAAAAAGAAAGCCTACAGTGGATCAAGGAGCATGGTAATTTGGCATAGAAAAAAAAGGATATTGATACCCAGAAAATTTTATTTATTTATTTATGTATTTAAATCTAATTAAAAAATAGTAAATTCTGGTTTCTTTGGATATTTTATCCATTGATAAGTGAAAATCACCATTAGTATTAGGGTGCTATTAAAACAAACTACTGTCTTCACTCATTTTATATTTCTTTGTTTGAATCAGCAAAAGGATGGCCATGTCTTCAAAGCTTTGATCACCAGTATTAGCTAGAATTTTTACAAAGAGAAAAAAAATTTACAGTTTGGGCTATTTACTTACTGTTCTTTTGGTATATACCTGTACAAGGAAATGAAGATGGTGTACTGCTGTCAGCTATGTACAAATCTCTAATGGATAGAGGGTATTTGTAAAGAGCTGAATGAATCTTAATGATGAGAAATTGAACTACTTAGCTAAATACATAACTACAAGCATGAACCACAGATCTACATCAATTGTTTAATTTTTTTGCCAATGCTTTCATAAGTTTGTAGTTATACAAAAATTAAGATGAATTTTCCTGGCCAGACAGGTCCACAGTTGATAGTGGGTAACAAAAAAAATATAGTTTAAAAAATAAGCATAAATACTTAACAAGTAATTCACTACCAACATGTTAATATTCCTAACCAATGAAAAGCCCATTCTTCTTTATGTGGGTTGATCTGTCTAAAAAGAATGGAAGCAGACCAGAGCTTATATTTACTTGCAATAATAGTAGTGAGGAAGGCTTACATAGTGGTTCCCATGGAAGAAATTATATTTCTGGTGCTCATAGAGCTCAGAAAGTCTGCAGTGAACAAAAAGCACATGCAGCTTCATACATGTGAAGTGCAACCTTTCTGCTGTATTCTGATTTGTGTTACTTTTCAGGTAGTAAATAGGGACAAGAACTGCTGTCAGAAGCAGAAGTAAAAGCTATGCAGGACTGGGCAGAAATATGAGCTATGCTAATGCAGTAGAGTATTGTTTGTTAGAACAACAAACTCAGTGTGTTGATGCAAGCAGAAATAGAACAAATGAGGCAGAAAGAAAACAGACTATGGGACTGAGCACTGCCAGGCATTCCCTGAGAAAAGTTTAAGAGCAAATTTTAGGCTGAGGCCTAGGGTTTTGAATTATAAACAAAAAAGAAATTTCTTCTGTGCTTTCATTCTTAATAGAAATAGGAAAAAATTGCCTACTATTTAATAGTTAAGACTGTTTTGGATGTCAATCAAGAACATCTACAAAACTTCATAAAAAACTGAAGAAAATTTTACAATATGAAGAAAGTGTAAGTTGATACAATTCACTGTATCAGACTTGAAAGCTTATAAATGTGTAGGACTCAAAGAGTGCATTCATCTGCATCCTTTATCCTGCTTATGGTTGCAAGGGAGGAGAGGCAAGGAGAAGGAAAAATAGAGGGAGAAGGAGAGAGAGAGATAGAAAGAAAAAGGAAGGAATTGTGTAGGGAAGAGAGGGAAACAGATTAGTATTTTCTACATTAATCTCCTCCATTCTGAAGCCTTCTTATTCTCACAGGTGGAGGAAGCCTAAGGCCTAAATAATCTCTTATTATATGGGTACTATAATGCAGGTATTACAATCAAATTACATTTCTTGGTAGCAGGTGAAATCTTCTTACCTTGAAGCAAGTCGAATGACAGTAAATTTGCAAGGCATCTAAGATCATTTTGGCATCTATGCCCAAGGGCTTCCTGCAGTATGTACATATATCTTTTCCAATTATACTCCTGTGTATATAATATAACATCAGCTGTCAGAAAAAGAGCTGCCATTGAAATCTCAAGCAGAAAATTGATAAGGTTAGCACACTGCGTGGGAAAGACATTTGTATACTGTACAATGGCCATTAATGGAAAAATGTCATTTGTGTATTCTCTCCATTCTAGTTGGCAGGTGTCATACACACGCTTCTGTGATGGAAAAATTGCTGAGCATAATTGTCAAGTAGCAAAAACACCTTGGTAGAAAGAATGGTCTTCTCTGGTGAACTGAATTAAGCTGCTGAATGTCTGGGAGCATGTACACTAAATAGGGAAAAAGTGGAGGGGAATGATTTTAATGTTTTAATCACAAAAATAAATGGGTAGTTGAATTCAAACTGCCATAATTTGATCAGTCTGGTTCACAGAATTCTCTGTGTTGCAGAAGTTCCTGAAAACTTTTTTGACTTTCTGGACTGCAGACAGAACTCATACCTTCATAGCAATTATAGTGAACACATGTATAGGACAGCCTATCTGGTATTTATAACAATAATATTTTTAAAAATTTTCTCAACTCTTGAACTCTTATGTGACGTCACTCTGTTTTTTATCTGTATCTGGATACAACTGTTAGTATTGTTTTAGCATTAAAAAATCAATGGGTCTTGCTCCTTTTCTGTCACTGTACTAGTATTTCATCATCCCCACAGTTCCTTATCGTTATGTCGGAAAGGATACAAGTTTTTCTGATTAGGTATTTCCAAGAAGTGGGGCTGTCCAAATAGTCTGAACTGAAAATAGTGGGCACATTTAACTTCTTTTTCCCCATAAGGTAAGTTATTCCAGATTGAGCAAATATCCTGCTTATATTTGGGAATGTCTTAACTGGTGTGAAAACATAGTTTTCAACAGCTTTGTCATGTGAACCTATTCCTCCACACTTGTACATAAATTTGGTCACTACCATTCTCACAAAGGAAGGAAATTTTGCAGAGTAAGCAGCTGCCTGAGATAGAAACTTACAAAATCACAAAGCAAACTCTGTCACTTAAGGCATTGGCTCTTGTTTCTATAGATATTTCAAAATGTCAGCTGTGACAAGCCTGACATAATATTAGGCTGCTGAACTGTGGTAATGATTTGATGGCAAGATCTCATTGAAAGAGTGCTTTGTATGAAAAGCTGTCTCATGATGGTGACTTCCACTGCTCTCCTTTGTCTGAAGACTTGAATGCTTATGTAAATGTCTGTGTCCCTTGGTAGTCTAAGATGTTACAAATGTGTACTTACCGATCAGAAGTAGAATAAACAGTTTTGATAGTATTTCCAGTTATACTTTCTTCATAGGCACCATGTGATGATTTGCTATGAAGCAGAGAGTACATAGCTATCACTAAACAGTACTACATTTTTTAAAGGCTTCACTACATTGATAATGATATGCAAAACAAACTAAGACAACATGCTTGTAAAAAAGAATTGTACTTGGTGATGAGTTCTTTTTATGTTTTTTTCACAACCATCAAGAATAAGGTATCAAATAAAAAGTGTAAATTGGTAATATAGTAATATTAGTAATATAGTGTCCTTGGATGGTGTTCTGTTTTTGAATGATTCTTCAGCATTTCAAAATTAAATCCACAAGCCCATTGAGCAAAATTTACATAACGGTATAGGGTTTCCTGTGCTGATATCTCAGCCTAAATGATACATATCAGAAAATGGTGACAGACTACATTTTTTCATTTTCCTCTGCTTCTTTCACTTGTCCTCAAAGAGCTGTCAAACAGCCAAACAAAATTACAACATGTCCCTAGAATTAGAGTGAGGGTCTTTATAATACAGGCTTTTGAATGTATGATTTGTATTCACTACAGTAACTGTATTGTTCCTTTGTATCAGGGTAGAAAGGGATATACGGAATTTAATTATCAGGAAAGTTAAATCTTCCATTTTTAACAGTCCCATTTCCATTTTTAACAGTCCCATTTCCAAGTACTTAAATGTCAGTTTTCTGTCCATGGAAAGGATGAACATATATGTGACAGTTGAAGAAGTAATCTTGCAATACATGTTTTGAAGATTTCTGAATTGATTCATTTATCCTATTCTCCAGAAATTCTTAAGGCATATAGTAATTATTATGTGTTTCATATCACTCTTGAATAATGTTCTGCAATGTTAGCAGCAATTGTTTATAATCGTGTATTTACCAAACACTGGGAGTTTTTTCAGGGAAATATAACAGATTGATAATGTGTGTGTAAGGTGTTATGAAGCTCAGATACTCTTTTCTACATATCTGTATTTTGTAAAGTACATGTCTTATTTGATTTCTAAACACTAGAATTTTAAAAATTTATTTGGGGTTTTTTAAACACCAGAAATGTGTTTAAATTGCACAGTTACTTGTAAGCTGAAATTATAAATGTTTTATTTACGTTTCATAGAACATAACAATAGGCTTGTTATTTAATAGAATTTAACGGACCTGGGTTTGCTCACCACAGAGGAAGTATCTCATCAAATGAACACCCAGTGCTCCATTCACATTTCAAGTGACATGGAAGTAAGCTTACTCAGTAGGAATGCAAGCTATAGCTAACTGATCACCTTTTGAAAGGGTTTCTCTGTCTGAGAAATTCTCTTGACCAAGAATGTGCACAATGCATGTCGCAGGGTGGAGTATATCAGTAACGTAATTGCCTAAAGTTTCTTGCTACAGTGAAAAGTAGCATAGGAATATAATTTCTCTGCTCCTGTAAAGTATGAGCCTGTGATTCTTTTTCTTGTTGTTAAGCTTGTTTTTCCCAAATCTTCCATTTAACTCATTGCATTTAGCTGCAGATTCTCAGGCTTTGCATGCTCAATATAATATGGGTACTTATTTGATGCATGCCTGAAAGTAACACTGTCTTACAGGAAGTTGTATAGAGAAAACTACTCTAATTGAGTGTCCTCCTACAGAGAAGAGCATCCCTTGGATTTTACTAACTGATTGGAGTATTATGGTGGAAATACACAAAAATATATATAACCGCAGCTTAGGAAAAAACCCACAACTGGAGTGTATAAAATAACAAATGCTGAAGCTACAGCAAAAATATTTCCAAAGCATCAATTTCTAACCTTGTCAACTGAAAGTGGAAGGAAGCTCAGAACATTCAAATAAATGCATAGTCCGACAGCTTGACAAGACACCAAGTGAAAACTGAGTCTGAGTGTAGCCTGAGAACTGTGCATCTGATCACGTCCCTTCTTTCAGTTCGTATCAGTCACTCCTTTACTTGCTATGGTGTGAATTGTTCATACAGAAAACTACTCAACAATAAATACTCTGTAGAACCTATTGTATAAAACCTGAAAGAATAACCTACAAAGACCATTCATTTAATAAGTTTTCATGAATTAAATTGGTATTAGAGCTTCAGGTAGAGGGTATAAATTCTGTCAACTGTAAGGTAGCATTGCAAATTTCAGCACATTCTTTGCCCCACTATTCTTTTATTACTGTTCTATATTTTAACTTTCAAAGATAATCAGAATATTACAACTCAGGGCCTGTATGTGCACAAAATTCTGAAAAATGCTAATTATTTTTTCTGTTGAATATTCATTTTTAATCTTAAATTGTATGCTGTTTGGCTTTGCTTTTATTTTCAACCAATTTATGGATTTGTCCTTCAAGGTCATGCAGAATTTTCAGAATACACGAGTTTCAAATGTACTCCAACCTCCTACAGCAAATGTAAGAATATGAGGAATTAAAAATCCTATGCCCCTTCATATCCACATTAAGAATCAAGTGTGCATAAGGTTAAGGATGAGGACATTGACCATAATTCCCATAAAGTACCAGACTGTGACTTTTACTTTCCCTGTCAGTAAGGCTCAATAGAAGATTTCTCCTCTCCCTGCTGGGTTATCAGCCCTCACTCAGGCAGTTCATGACTATTATACAGCAATACAATGTATAGGTTATGTCTTTAAACAATCCTTCCTACATTAATGCTTAATTAACTCATATAGATGGGTGGATTGATACTGAAGAGAGGTTTTCCTAATCCAAAAAGGCCTTTCATTCAAGAACTATACATTATACTTTTTGTTGTCATGTGTCGTGAAAATAATTTTGGCCTTGAAGAACAAGATACAATTTCTTTTCTTTCAATTATTTCCTGTTACCAGCAGACCTGGTGTACAGCTAGTTCTATTAAATATCCTTACATCACATTTTTCACTCAGATTTGCAATATGTGGGCTTGTAGAAGCAGAATACAGCTAGAGCATGAGTATTGAAAAAACAATGGGTTTTAAAATAGTTTGTTCTTGGTCAAAAAGTCAGAATCCCATGACACAGTGTCAGTGATTGGGTTGATGATATGTGAGCTCAGATCCATCCCATATAGGTTTAGGAAGTTAAAAAAGCACTTTAAGTGAAGACTGTAGTGTTTTCCTTACAGTCTCATAAAGAAACAAGTTCATAAGAAATAAGAGCAATCAGGAAATGCCTTTCCTCTATTGATTATATAAGAATTCTGGCCTATCTGCTCTCCTACATCTTATGTTTCCGCTACATCTCTAGAGCTACAGCAGGTGTGTCTTGTGCTACCCACTCTGTGCACTAGAGTTAGGATTTGTGACCTTCTATGCCTGGGATCCTGGAAGCAAATTTGGAAAGGGGCTGGTACGATTCCAGAGACCAATGTGAGCTTTCTAAGCATCACAGAAATTTCTTGCATAAAAAAGTTTTTAATGAATTTTTTCCAAGAAATGTCACTTTAGACATTACAGTACTCAATTAATTGTCCACAGTACCTGGTCTTTCTTTCACTGTCACTAGAGTAGTTTGTTTGTGGGAGATTATTTGGAGCCCTTGGAGGATTTTCATATGCTTTCTCAGTTATCCTAAAATTAAAAAGAAACCACACAACAAGAAAATAAACACTTTTTACAAATCATTTTCAGTGACACAGTTTTAATTTACACTTACAGTCATGAATGCAGAAGATTGGACTAGAAAAAGTAGGTAAAAGAAATTTATCTTATTTTGGTTAAATTGTTACTGGTGAAAAATAATGCAGTCACTGACGTATGATTTTAAGTCCTCCATTTTATACTAATATATTCATATATTTCATATTGGAAACTTCATCTAACTTTAATTGAACTCTAGCTTCCTCAAAGTGCTCACTGGGGTTTTCAACTGTGCATTAATGTCTCAGTTGTTGCTAGTATTCCACATTTTCTTGTCAGTATTCCATAATGTTGTATTCTTAGGCTTGCTATACTTTAGTTCCAAATTTCGTTTTTTTGCATATACTACAGTTATGTTTTTATTAGAAGTGACCCACTAAACAGATACATAGACTTGTTTCAGAAAGCAGGACTATGATTCAAGCGAGAGAAACCTCATCTCCTGCAGTTTTCCCTGCCACAAAACATGACAGGCAAACAAACATAAAAATAGACCTTGTCATACAAACTAAGGGATTTAAGGAATAAGTGCTAATAATGTTTTTGATGATTTTATAAAGCAGCTCAGACAAAGGCTGCTCTTATTTGGTCCTACCAAAGGTTGTATTCTGGAACAACGTGATCATTATATGCCTTGACTCTGGATGTGTGGGCTGCAGCTTGATTATTTCAGCGAGCTTGCCAAGGGCTGAGGCTCCATTGAATGACCCTCACTCAGTGCTTGTTGTGCTTTATATGCAGAGCAGTGCTGCAAGAAGCAGCACCTCCATTGTGCCCAACTCCTGATGGGGCAGGGCCCTGACAGAACTGAAAAAGAAACTCATTCACTGGAGATGCTCAGTATATGCTTCCCTGGTCAGACTGTCAAGTGGAACTGCTGGGATAAAAATATTTTCTATTAAAAAATAGCAGAACTGCCTATGTATACAGACGGTTATTTTCTTCCTCTTCATGTGGATACACAACTAAATGGAAGACTCGAAAAAGATACCATCAGATTGGTACCTAAAAACATAATACTGACAGCACTTTAATTGACCAAAATGGATCCTAGCTTTTGTGAATAATGAAATTTAGTAGCAGTAAAGATTTTATATTGGGAATTCATTTACTTATATTCGTTTGAAATGCCAGCAGCTGAATTCACAGAACACTTAGATAAGCACAAAAGTACTTCGGAGGATCTTGTCACTGGTCATTTTCATTCTCCACAAGAGATTTTAGATTTGAGTCATTGCTTATCAAAATACATGCAGCTTTATTGTTATATTTGGTTAATCAGGCACATTTTAGAAACAATAGAAATATCTTACATTGGGCAAATTCTGTTTGCTTGTATTAGGAATTCACATTTTCTGGTACTACTAAACAGCTACAAGTCTTGATATTTCATCATTCAACTTTAGAGAGAACTATGAATTGAGTCTCACCGTTTTTTGCTTTGATCATCAGCAGACTTTACTTCAGTGTGATCACCACGGTCCTCGTCTCTGAAAATGAGAAAAACTTCAGAATTAATAGAAGTATTTTATTTAATCTAAACACATTAAATGCACTGAATTATTTATGTTGAAGAAGAAAAAAATTGTATGCATTTCCCAAGTAAGACTCCTGACTACAATGAGTAGTTATCTGTTCAAGCTTTAGTATTTTTCATTTTCTTTTCAATGTAATACTGCAAAAGAATTACAAATGACTCAAAAATGTCAAATCCATTATAGTAGGATAATTCAGGCTGGAATTCAGGGACTTCAGGAGCTCTCTAGCCTAACCTTCTGCTCTGGGCAGGGGCAGCACTGAGGTCAGACCAGGTTGCTCAGGTATTTGTCTAGTTGATCCTCAAAAACCTTCAAGGAGAGAGATGGCACAACCTCTCCAAGCAAGCTGCTCCACTGCTGGACAGCCATCCATCCATCCAGTCAGGATGTCTCATTTCAGCTTACGACCACTGTGTCACATCGTGGTGCCATGCTACAGGTGAAGGTTTTTTTTTCATCCTCCAAACTGACCGTGGCACTGTCATTTTAACTTGGTAACAGGCTTTGAGTCAGTTCAGGCATCAGTACCACGAGCTATGGAAATGGCTGCCGAAGTGAGTCACTTGCTTTGTTATCATATCCAGCCCAAATCCCTCTTCCAACTGCTCTTATCTAGGGTTGTATACAATCTCTAGGTCTATATGGCCACATTTATACCAGTAACTCATCAATCATTGGCTGTGAAAAAGCTGAATTAGTATAAAAAATTTAATATGTCAACATATGTATGTATATATAATTTTAGTTTAATATTGTATATTAAATGCTCCATAATAAAAAATATTACCCATTGACAAATTGTTTAAGTTTGAAAAAAGGTCACTGTGGTTCTCATTTGAAAACAAAAATATAATGATTTTTATGGAATAGAACCTATTAATACTAGTATCTAATCAACCATAAATATTTTATAGGTATATGAGGGAAAGATTATGACAGGCTTGCCTCTTATTTTCCCGATCAGCAGGTTTTTTTTCAGTAAAATCAGGAAAGTCTTTTCCTCTGGAAGAAATCCAAATAGAGCTGTTAAGATATTCCCCCTATCTAGGAATGGATAAAGTGTCATAAAAGAAAGAAATGTGTTTATGCACCCATTTAAAAGAAAAAAAGTAAATTGTTGGTTAATTTTATGTTCAAAATTTGCAAAAACTTCTGTTATTGAAGAAAATATGCTTGTAATTTTCCCCTAGCTAGGTAAAGTTCTGTACAATTTATTTATTTATTTATAGAAATTATTATCTAGTACATCCAAGAAAATAAAAATGCTTTTTATATTTGTATCAATGCCATAGTTTAAAATTGTTCTTTGTCAATGAAGACAGTGAAGAGGAAACATGAACTTTCAAAGAATTTCGAATTAATTTGCAGATTCCCAGCCACTTAATCCGTGTTTGTATCATTTATTTGAAAAAATCAATTTTTATTTTAAAAAAGAAACTTCAGCTTCTTAAGATAACACCTAAATATATGGCCAAGTGTCCAAAATTTTGCTTCTGGAATGACAAGAAATTACCTCTGCATGTCATCGTGGTTAACAATTAAAGCACTGAACATGTCTGTATGTTGAAAATGTTAGTATCTGAAGACTCACATTTTACACATAAGGAAACATTTTCTTTGATTTCATAAATACAGTTAAACTAGAGGCTAGGTTTTCTTCTGTTTTCTTTACTATTTTTAAATGGTTCAATGAATTAGAAAGTGGAATGATTTATGAAAAGCACCATAACTACTGTAAGAAAAGCCCTTTGGGTAGAAGTAGAGAGCGTAACAAAAGGCCAAGTTAGCTCTGCAAAATTCATAATTTGGTCACTTCAATCCATGATAGGCCTAAAGTTTTGGATCCTAAAAATCAGTAGTGTCTCAAAGCCTTGGACTCAATCCTAATAAATTCCCTGTGAATGAACATTCGGAAAAAAAAAACAAAACAAAACAAAAACTCAGAGTTTAGTGCTAAGTGTACATCTGTATGTATGTGTGTATGTGGATATATGTAAGATTGTCTACTGTAAAATAGATGATCACAGGTTGGCAACATTTATGTGCTGTTACTGTTTAGAACATGATTCTTGAAATTTATCTGTAAATTATGAGTGCTTGGTATGACAAGTATTACATGGCTCTTAGTGGCACGGTACCCCCCCAATTCGTCCCTTTCTCTGTGCTGAAGGGCTGCTTGCAGAACTCCAGAAACTTGGCTTGAGACTCATTGTACTGACACACTGTTCAAAAAAGAAAGTTCAAGCCATTCTCCATGGATCACTTCCCTTGAAGTGATTGAAATGCTTTGTTACACCTTGCTGGGCAACACTTACCATCCATGAGTTCTACAATATTTTATTTACTGCCTCTTCTCTAAACATATCAAAATATTTCAGTAATAGTCTAATTATGGAAGCATTTAGGGCATGTATGGATGTTTGCCACAGGTGGTACTTGTGCAGCTGATAGTACACCTGCCAGTGAATTAACCTGTATTTTTATATTCATCTTTCTGTATAAGGAATGCTACTTATTAATCTATGAACATTTTACAGATTAGCAACATTACCTTTCCTGATATTCTCACAGTTGCAAACTACTCACTGCCTTAGAAAAGTAGAGCATGAGGAACTTTGAAGACTTACTCCTTGTCACTTGTGAAAGAGCTTGGATTCTCTTTGCTGAAGTTATTGAGGTCTTGGTTCCTATAGAGGCAGAACAAAATCCAGATCAAATCACAATTAGTATAGCCAAATGTCAATTAGTCAAATTAAATACTCATTTTAAAAAATGTTATAATTGACCCTTTCTTTATGAAAGAAAAAATTGAACTGATGACCATCATTTTAGTAATTCAAAGGTATAGATAGAGCAATATGCCCACCATATGCACATTTAGCACATACTCTTCCTGGAATAAAAGCACCAAATTATGTTTTGGAAGCATCAAGTTATACCTCGTACTTATGTAAAAAAAGGATAATTCCTTCTGAACATGCATTGTTGACAGCTTCAAAGAGTGCCTGACCTCTGGCATGTTATGATACAACAAAAAGTCTTTGCCAAGTAGTACAATGAACCAAGTACTCCCGATATGTCAATGAATCATAGTCTACCTGAAAAGTAATTCTAGGTCTAGGTCTCCCTGTCTAAATAAAAATGTGCTTCTGTCTGTTTGGTAG
The DNA here is from genome assembly GCA_013398015.1 of Oreocharis arfaki. Taxonomy (NCBI): domain Eukaryota; kingdom Metazoa; phylum Chordata; class Aves; order Passeriformes; family Paramythiidae; genus Oreocharis; species Oreocharis arfaki. The sequence goes on from VZRR01000841.1 coordinate 1,232,028, forward strand.
GCTATCTAGACCAGGTCCTTCCCAAGTAAACTCTCCCTTCTCACAAGAAATTTCATGTTTAGACTGAGGTATGCTGAGATCTAGTTACACCCTCTGATTCTTGCACTTCCACACAAGAGACAGAATGTGATTTATCATTCTTATCTGATGTAAGGAAAAAAAATCTTCCTTGAATTAGATCTGGTTGGATAATTAATTTATCTTATACGATATACTAAACATGTATTAATGTAATGTAACTATTAAAAATAGAAATGTAAATTAAGGTATTTCATACTTTTTGAATGAACTTCTGAATTTTTAGTAGTATCAGGGCAAAACATGGAGTGTTGCTTTGATTACCTTTATTTCCCTTCAAATGATTGTACTGGTGTTAACATTTCTATAAAACATTTCTATAAAACATTTCTATTTTTCTGTGAAAATGCATTTTCAAAATGCAAACTCCTCTACTGAAAATTTTCCAGCAGCTTTACCTAAAAAGCTAGCATCTAGTAACATCAACTCACTACAAAAATATGATAAGTTTACTCCTCAAAAGAAAGCAATGGGGAAAGAATGATGCCTTTGATGATACGACCTGCTACAGGACCTGTTCTATAACCTGGCAGTCAACAATGTCCCATATGTTTCTTTGCTGACTTTTTATTCTGACCTGTTCTGTCATGAAACAACATCTCCATGTAAGATGAAGATAGCCTTTCAGGTTTCTTCTTGGTCATGTTTGTCAGATTTGGGGATCCCTTTGATAAGATTATCGAAATCTCCATTCGTCTAGGAATTAAACAGTTCATTGCAAGGAGAGTCTACTGTCTTTTAGCTGGAGTTCCATACCAGTCATTAATAAATTATATACTTCTGGAAATTCTCTTTATATCATCACTCTTTTCAGAGTATTTCTTCAGAAACTGAAGTCTTGAAGTTATCCAAAAATATCCTTTCCTTGGTGAACTGGATGGCAAGTTGCTTCCTCACTAAGTGAAGGTAGTGACACTAAAATTACAGTAAGGGTAAATAAGAGCTCGGGTAGTTACTTAACTTATCTTTTCGCAACTTTTATTTAAAAAAAACACCCAAACTCAGCTGTGGATGTGTCCATCTTAAGTAAAATAAGCATTATTATTCTTGTCTCTTGCATCCTCCATTCCTTTCTGTTCTTAGAGGTATTTTAAATATTCAAGTTTTCTATAAAGTCTGATGAAGCTTTGAAATTGCAGCTATCTCAATTATGATCTTTGTGTGCTGTACAACTTGCACATGTGCATCAGCCTCAGTGTTGTATATTCACCAAAACCATAGAAAGCAGGTTTGAGGCTCCTGTTCATTCTGGCTGCCATCACAAGATTTTGTGCAGTTTACTCAGCACAGTTATCAGTAGTCTTTCTGCTGACTTCTGCTGACTTTCCCATCGTGGAGCAATGGAAAAACTCTGACAGTAGCAAAGCTGTGCCCTGCAGGCCGCTGTCTGTACTCTCCTATGTCTGATTGTCAAAGGCATGTAAGCATTTGGAGAACCAAATCCCAATGTGCTTTTAATGAGATTTAGCTCAGTAAAACAGACATATTTGAAATTTTTACTCATAGCATAGATATAAAATATTCTGTTCACTTTTTTATAATTTTGAATTTTGTCTTTTTAAATAATTTCTGAATTAGATACATTAATTGAAGAAGCCTTCTTATAGAAACAGTCCAATACAATGCAGATAAAATAGGCTCCCACAACAAGGCAAAAATACTAGAACTTTGTGTTAATCTTTGTGGTATCAAATACTACATAATTGAATGAATAATGCTATAGAAATTTATTTTAGAACACTGGAAAGTTATATCACCTATATATTTGTTCTTGTACATAGCAGCTTCCTGTCAAAAGGGGAGGAAGAAATTCCTTTGAGACGAGCAGGAAAGATTCTGGCTCTAAAACATGTTCTTTTTAAGTTTTCACATGTATTTTAACACTCTTCCCACGTAAATTCAGATTTTCTTTACCTTAAATTTCTTTGTTCACTTTGCACAGAGTTTTCAAAAAAAGAATGAAGAGTTATCTAAAATAGTACAAACTTGACCTACTGCCTTTTTGGAAATACTGGGGGAAAGAAATTTCCAGTAATTTAAGACCCATTCCTTCAGAAATGCATGTACTGGCCCACATTAATCCTTGGTGCAACTCGAAGGATAGATGAGTTAGCTCCCTTCTGTAATCTTTAAATCATCATGACTTCGCAGCCGACAGTATTTTGTTACTTCCTCTCACATTATTTCGTTCTTGTCGGTGCTTTGGGTGTCCCAGTGCACCGACTGGCTCGCAGGGAAGATTTTACTTGTTATCTAGGTGAGGCTACTAGTGCACTCTTTGTCATCTACAGCCTGATTCACCGAACACCAACTCTGGAGACTCCTGATAAGTGAACAGAAACAGTTGCAGCTGCAGATTGCAGCACAAAAATGCAAGCAGACTGACCTGTTCAGCTACATGTTATGGCTCCTATGAAACAAAATTTCTGTAAAAGAGAACCTTGGAAGATACTAATTTGTTGTGCTGGTAACCCTTCTCTAACATTCAGCCTCATGAAACATCTTGACATGACTGCAGCAAGTAACCAGGACTGACGTCCTGCAAGTTTTTTGCCTCGAGGTGGCTGCCTTAGTGAAAAGCAGAGGTCATGGGATACACAACTGCAATCTACTTGTTGGAGCATAGTTCAGGTCATTAGCAGCCAAAGTTAAAGAGCTGTTATTTATCGAAGGACAAAATATAAGGTAGGACAAGCTGTAGGACAGGGTGCATAACTCAGAATTTATCTGATTGTGCTCAGGGCATACTTTTGCTGACTTTTAAAATCTCTCTTTGTTAGCAAAACTATGTTTACTTTAGCACTAACACACAGCACTATCAACCAGTGTTGATATTAGAACATAATCCAGCCTCACATTAAAAATCAGAGTAGATCTGCATTATAGAACCTAAGCAGAATTTCAGGTTAGGTTTCATTTGAGAGTTGCTACTGTGTTAAAAATCAGCAATACAATTTAGATCGTTTTTAATACTTCTAAAATAGGAGGCAAGTATTAAAGTAGAAAAAGACTAACCTATATTCATACATTAAAAAAGCTCCTTGATTATCAGAGTATCAGAGGCAGTGAAAGGCTCCTGTAGAGAAGGATTTCCAGTTGCAAGTATAATTTTCACTTGAAAAAATAGACTATTTTGGTGTCCAAGGCTGGCTGAATTGAATTCATACTTCTTACATTTATCAACAACTTTTAAAAACATAGATGATGATGGAAAACAGCAGCATAAAACTTCTATACAAAGCAGTTTAGACAATCTAGGGGAAATGTCTTTCAAATATGGTCGGTGGCCTGTAGTAGATGTTGACATTTTTCATAGGTCATTCCAAAGGATGCCACCTCCAAGTACTGTATTTTCTGAGACAGCCATTAAATCCCTGTGAACACTCCGCCTAGGGTGAATATTTTTGAAATGGATGAGAATGAGGTAGGTCAGACAACCTGCCAGGAGGAGAATATATAGTTGGCTCACAAATTCAATAGGATGAAATAATTTAATAAAGACTCAGGACATGACTGGAAGTTTTTAGGAGGACCTAACTCAGGATAACTAATATGTATTTTTGTATTCTACATAAAAATATTTGGAATGGCAGTACAGAAGATTTTGTATCACATATTGTGCAAAAGAATCTCAAGTACTGAAGAAAATTAATTAATTTATTATAGAATAGAAACATTAAGATTTGGATTAAGACCTAGGTATGCTTGTCATTATTGTTAAAGTATGGAAGACAATTCTATTGATTCATTTAGTTTTCTGTTTGTAAGTGACCACCTCCTGAAAAAAAAAAAAAGCCTATTCTGCCTTTAACAACATCTTTGCAGGAAAATGCTCAAAATAGCACTGCGAATCCAAGGAAAGCCCAGCCCTGAAGGATAGAAAAACACATGTGCAACTGGGCCACTGAGGGCCTCATGCTATAAGCTTGTTAGCCATGAACTTTGCTGCTGCTGTCTGCTGTTTTGCCTCTAGCTGCTTGTGTAGAATAGGATTAAAAATCTGACAACTAATGAAGACAGTCCAGCAGAATAAAGGACTAGCAAAGAACATAGGTAAAGTAGGTTTTAAAAAAGCTGTCAAGGCAGTCTGCGTGCAAAATTATGGCTCAGTTTAACCAGGGATTCCTATTCTTCCTATCATGGACCCCTATGCCCCTCAGACACAATTAGAAAGGGAAATTATGTAAGGCTTATATAATTATATAAGTGTGAAGAGCTCTTCAGAAATCAGTTAAATTTCAAAAGCTTAATATCTCTGATCCTATATCAATATCAGCATATGTTCCTTCTTTACAGAACAAGTGTCTTTTGCATAACCTGATTCTATTCACATTAGATATCTCATGGCTTCCTTGATTTAATGTAAGAAAGATCTATGGACATTTTTAGTAAGCAATCTTTAAAAGTAGAAAAATGAATGTAATGTGTAATCACAAAGTGTGATTTTTTTTTCCTTTTATGCTCTATGTCAAAAAGTTAGAGAAATTGAATTTGTCTCCATTTTGCTTTGCTTTTCAGCCTGCATTTGATTTTTAACTCAGTTCTCTTGAGATAGAGATCTAATACTTTTCAGTCCTTCTGCTCTGTGATTTATGCTTGTGAATATTATTTATTTCAGTGGATAGTGGTTCTGAAATTCTGGTGTAACTGGTGCCAAGTCAGATCACCATCAAAATGGAAAACACAAATGAATCCGATCCACTCATTCGTGCACATCTCACAGTTCTTTCTGATTTCTTGGTGGTTTTTTTTTTTTTAATCTTGAAGACATTTAGGTAAATTTCCAATGGCATGGAAGCAGGAAACATGAATCACACCTACAAAAAGCTTTAGTGATGTTATTCTTTAGGGAAAGCAATAAAAATCTTTCTAATATGTGTATTCTTGAATTCTGATGGCAATGAGGAAAACATCAACAAAAATAGATTTTTAAAAAGTTTGATCAAATTTTTCTGACTTTCCTTAGTGCTGAGGTGAAATTGTGGGAGTCGATAATGAAATTTTAAACAGACCCCAGCTGAGTTCTTGAACCTCAAGGATCAGGCAGCAGAATATGAGCCCACGACTCCCTCATTATTCAGTGAATACTTACCTAACCTGTAAAAGTCCTGAGCCTCTATCTAGTTCCAAATGTTCCCTAGTTCTTGAAGACATTCTTGCCTTGTTGCCTAGAATTTCATCATCCATCTTTGCTGAAACACCAACAGTTGACCTAATACCCAAGCACCAATATTGTAAGTGTTTATGGACTAGAAAACTGAAGGATTATGCATGTTTCAGACTTGCTGGAATGTCTGTAATGACTGGGCCACTTGGTGGCAAATCCAGGCATACACAGTGAGGTTTTGAATCTACTCACTCTGTCATTATCAACATAATCATGAGCAATCCAGAACCAGCTCCATTAAAAGAGTCATGCACAGTACTTTTAATAGATCTGCATTTGTTTTCTGATTAAAAGCACTGACCAGAATTATAAAAACTACCAAGACGACTCCCTATTTCTAATAGATGATATAGTAAGATATATATAATATTTTAAAATGTGATACCAAACAAGTTGCATCTGATGTCCTTTCTTCAGTAATCTCTCCCAGTTGACGTACAAAGCATTCTGATCAACAGCTTCTTCTTCTGACATGGTCGAATACACCAAGACCACACTAAGAAAGTCTGGCTAAAACCATAAGGACATTTCTGAACTAGTCATGTCAGCACATGAGAAGACAAAAACAGCCAATTGCCAAGTGGACCTTCCAACTCAGAACTAAAAGAGTTAGTCTAGAGTGTATTAAATGTGTCAGGCATCTTACTGGATAAAGTTTAACATCATGGGTCCAGCTGAATTTTGATCTGATGTTATGGCTGCTTTACTGTCCCTGTATCAGGTTTTATCCGGTAAAACTGAGAATGAATAAAGGAATTTTTTGAGAAAAGATTGGCATTTATCCTGGAGCAGGGTGCATATCCTTCCACATTGCTATGCTTACTAATCAGTGCCAGGAGCCCTCACTCAGACCTTTCATCAATAACCGCTGAGGGTGAGAGAACAGAAGAGCACTGCAGTCAACTGTGAAAGCCGATTCATTCTGTGCCAAAACCAGTGTAATGCTTAGCCCAGAGGATTTTGGAGTTAAATACAGAGGAAGAAGCTGTTGATCAGAATGTTTTCTAGGAGGTAGACTGGGAAAGATCACTGGAAAAAGACAAGTTATTCCATTTTTCTGGAAGGATATGTATGACCCTGTAAACACTGTATTAACATTTCAGTAAGGAATAATGGGCTTGGATCTCTTCACAGAAGCTGTGCAACAGTGAATCATTTGTATCAACAGGCAGAAAAGCTGCAAACTAGCATTACTGTGAGTGCCAAATCTATCACAATTGAGAGACAGAAGGAGCCTGTCACTTGGAAGGGCCTTCTGCTGAAATGAAAAAAAAAAGAAAAAATTAAAAATTACTTTATTGATTTGTACTATCAGAAACAATTTAGAAAGTGTAAAGCCATTTCACTTTACCATAAATAATTGTCATTGTAGCAAAAGCAAACTAGTGAATTATGGGTGTGCTTGTGTGAGTTCTGTTTCAGTATCCTTGCTTCCAACGATTTTTGAGGGACACAGGTGTGCTCCAGAACATTTTAGAAGTCTCTTGATGGTCTAGCTAAAAAGTCAAAGCAAATAAAAGACATCCCAAAGGAAAAGTCACACAGGAATTACTCACGTAGGAGCCATGCCTTTAAATTTTGGCCATCTAAACTTTGGTCCCACCTAAGATAATTCCTTTGAATATTTCTAGTGGCTCTTTGGAATTGCCTAGCTCATAGACTCATAGAATGGTTCGGGTTGGACCTAAAAGATCATCCAGTTCCATCCCCTGTGCCATGGGCAGGGATAACTTTCACTAGACCGGGTAGCTCAGAGCTGCATCCGACCTAGCCTTGTGTACTTCCAGGGATGGCAATCCAATGAGACCATGTAATTAGCCAATGTCTCAAAATGCACCTACACGTTCTTTCAATTTTGTGCTTTACGCAGCTCTAGAACAAGAAAGGCGTTGTCAATAAATGCTCATTTAGGAGACCTGACATAATGGTTTTAATTCTATTGGTTTGGAAAATTCCAAGTCAATAGCAATTCACTAATATTTTTTTAATAATCTAAAAAAGCCTACATATATCTTACATTTTTTCTGCTTTTCAAAGTTCCCAGATGTTGATAGACATAGAAATGTGAGTCCTTATTACAAGAGTTAGTTTAAGCACAGGTAATTAATGTGTTGTTCTTTCACAATCTATTGCAATGAGAGCTGAGAACACATCTTGGGTCAAATAGTATCATTAAGAAGGAGCATAGGACAAATAGATTTACAGCATTGTCTGAATTTTCTACTACCTGACAGGAGTAATAATAGTGAGTTACCCTGTACACTTGGGGAAAAACTTGTACAGGAGCAAGAATATAGGATTCCCTTAATTATGCCAGAAAAAATTATTCTATTCCCTTCTGTTCCTTAGAATTTGCCTCTCTCTCCCACATACTTACAAATATACAGCTGAAATATTTTCTTCAAGATAACTTCTGTAGCTGGCATACCAAAAAGGCATCCTTATATAAGGGTTTCTGCAATATGCCCTTTGCTCCTTCAGCCTAATAGTCTTTCCCTGGTAGCAGACAATCTCACTACAGATGCCTTAAGAGCTGAGTCAGATCTCTCGCTAATCTCTTGTATAGCCCCTGTTACAGTCACCTCAAAAGGTTTTCCTCAGGTATGTCCAACATGAATTAATTCTGATATATGTATGAAAAATAAAAGGTAAATTCATTAGGTCTACAGTTTATGAACTTATAGAAATATGGCTTTTTGATTATTCTGCATCCTTTGTTGGTAATAACTTTATAAATGCCCTGGTGAATGTGGCTCACTGTACCAAATACCATCACTTTCTGTAATGATGTGTAGTTCAATACAAGTGAACTCCATTATAAAGCCTTTTTATAGAAACACAGATTTTTTTGTATACTAACTGTAATCTTTAATGAAAGACTGACTAAAGCTGTGTGAAACACCCTCAGAATGTTTGAAGTGGTTTAACATGATTTTCTGCAGAATATTGTTCTTTTAAAAATGCCAGTTTTTAAACAACTGCATTTAATGGTTACTACAGTTATGGAATGGAAAAATGCAGACTGAGAATCTTGCATCTTCACTGATGTGGAAAAAAGCACAAAAAGGGCTTGATAAGCGACAAATAAAAGGTCCATTGAGAAAATCAGAAAAATGTCTCTGTGTGTATCCAATGTGGTGCTCGTCTGCTGCAGCATTTGTGAGATACCAAGGGAAATGATTTGACCTGTTATGCTCTGAAAGATGCACAATTATTAGGCAGTAGTTATCTTTACTTTTTATGTCCTAGCCTACTTATGCTGCCTAGAGTATCTGTAGATACCCTAGCTAATCATGAGATACTTATTTCATTCTCTTAATCATATCCAGCAGGTGAAGATCCACATGTCCATGCCTTCAGATGTGAGATAGGTATACATATACACACACTCTCTGTGTTTTGATGCCAGGTCTAACTGTTGTCCTTAAAAACAATGCAATAATTGCTCTTTTTTTTTTTTACAATTTTAGCCAAAAGAGAATCTCTGACATCCTTTTCAGGTAAATCCCTTCTGAAAGATTTTTGTTTATCACTGACCAGTTTGTTAGAAAGCCAATTGCCATTTTTCACTTATTTTATACTGAAATTAATTCATTATGACTTTAACATCCCTATCAAAATCCCGAATGAAAGACAAGTAATCAATTAAGTCTGATTTTAAAAGCATGACCGGAAAATCTTTCTACTCCAAGTAAAAATATAATTAACTAAAGGATGTAAGTTAAAATTGTATTCTAATACTAATTTATGTTGCTATGTGTACTCTTCATGTAACTGTTTACTTACCCTGTGTGACACAACCATTTTTGCCAAAAATGTAGTATTTATGTGAAATCTTTAATAGCAAAAGGGAACTTTTGCTGGCAGCTGATTTATGCATTTTTAGTTAGCGAAAATGTAACAAAAGTCTGTAGTTTTGTGAAGCTAACCCATCAGCAGCAGATGGATGACATCTGAAGCACCAGCCAAATGTAAAGGCATTATAGCAGCAGTAGAGAGGGCTGAATTTTGCCCACTAAGATTACAGACTACTTGCAGTTTATATACTGACACAAATAGCAGTGCAGTGTTGCCATAGAAACTTGTAGACCAGTAAAATATTCCTCCAGCTCTTCACCAATGGAGGGGCAGGAATACAGAGCTTGATATGGTAATGAGAGCAACCAGGGGATGATGAATGCGAACTGATTGAGGGTGAGGATTAAGTCAGACCTTAACAAGCCCTTGGCAGTGAAGAATGGCTGTGACTTCTCTAGTTAATACTAGGCATATTTAATTCTCTAAGATCTCCCACATTTGTTGACAGGAAAATGTTTCACTGAAAGATTGCTTTTTTTTTTTTCCTTTTCCTAGGGATTACACTGTCAGACATCTTTTAGATGCTTTCTTAGTCATTTTGTACTGGTTTTACATTTTGAGGACTTTGGGGGAGGGGAACAGGATTCAAAATAGTATAGACTGGAGCTTCAGACCTCACAAAACTGAACTTTATAAATCAAATAAAATAAATCTAGCTAATTTAAAATAACTTTAATGTCTGCACCATTTAATATTTCCACATAAAAACTGCAAATGAGCTATTGTAATTCTCAGTGCATATCCAGAAATCTGTTTCTAATTTAATTCAATTTTTAATTGCATATTCAGGCATTTTACTCTGGTCAAGGACACAGAGTAAAATTTTTTGCATGTTTACAGAATCATAGAGTTGTAGAATGTCCTTGGGTTGGAAACAACCTTAAAGATCATCCTGTTTCAATCCCCTTCCCATGGGCAGGTGCATCTTCCACTAGACCAGGTTGCTTAGAGCCCCATCCAACCTGGCCTGTAACACTAACATATGTTGGGTTTTCATCATTCAAAATGCTAACACTACAGTGCACAAGTTGGGGTGTTTCGATATACATAGTAAAGTGTAGTTACTTCCTCTCTCACAATGTCTTGAAGAGCAAAGAAAATACGCTGTATAATCTGTACTACCCCGATTTTTCTGTTTCCAAACATTTGCAGCAACTATCTATATGCTGATTTTTAAGATGCAGGCTGGACAGACTGAAAGATTAAGAAATGAAACATCTGAGATAACTCAACAAGTCAATGAGAGGGAACTCAGAGTTTGTGCTTCTAGGCCAATGGTTAGGACTGGATAAACGCTGCATTAATCACACACCATGTCCAAACGAGCTATCAAATATAGAAATAAAGCAAACTGAATACTTAATATCACATTAATCAATTCTTATCAAAACATTGTTTTGATTATACTGTTCATGTTACCTTGCTGTAGCTTGATCGTCCACATCAGACTTTGATTTCTGAGGGGTCACCTGTTCTGATGAAAGGGCAGCCCTGCAACAGGAACAGTGAAAACGTACTTAAGGCACAAGAAGATACTTGAAAACACATTGTATCACTTAAATGGTTTGTTACTGTAGATTCTATATTTCTTTCAGGTGTAACCACAGTGAGTTTGCATTGTCTGTGAGAATTTTTCTCAGGTTTTTTTTTCTTTAAATATATATAATATATAAACACACATATAATATGTGTATAAAGAGTTATACATATATTTAAAAAGAAATTTAATGCTTTATTTCACTAGATTACCACATCAACTGATGATCAACTGAGCTTTTTGAAAAACTAATATCTCAAGACTAGCTGTTTTGCCAGTATGAATATAGTAGTAAAGTTTCTTTACTGTTCAAAAATTATTTTAGTAGTAAAAAAAGTTGAAAAACCTTTTCTCCTACCTAATAAACAAAACTTATCTAGTAAAGAGAAACCTTTTATTCAACTAGCAAAGCACTGGTTTTTTTAAAGCTACGTAAGCAAACATTTACAGTTTCCTATTTTTCTTTATTTATGTGAACAATCAAATTGGTCACTACAGGAATAGTAAAATTATGAGTAATTATAAGAAAGGGAGAAGGTGGCAGACAGAGTTGATGAGGGTTACCTGCTTCTTTAAAGAATTTTTCTATTAGTATGGCAACTAAAGCATGACATGTTGCATAGCTGTCTTAATTATAAGGCATGAACTTGCAGGTTGGTTAAGTAATCTTTTCTTAATTTAGAGCATGTGAAATATACATTTAATTAATGAATTAATTTCATGAATTTATTTTCTAATATTAGAGCAACCTTTGCAGACACTCAAATAATTTCAGAGTACTTTCCATCAATTCATCTAAAGTTAATGCCTTCTATTACAAGCCTTTGCACGTGCAGAGCTTCTTGATTTAACACTTTTTCTTCACATAGCTAACACTCTCACAGACTTTAGAGCATCAGTTGCATATAAAAGAGTATTTGCATTAGCAACATATATAACTATGGAACTAAAATTGTGAGGCAGTTTTTAATGTTTTATGCAGTTTAATGTTTTTCCAATTTGAGTAAATATTCAATGAAATGTTCTAAGCTATATGCAAATAGTTGCATTTCTGCAGGGAAGGAAGTCTTCTTCATGCACTTCTGCAGTGTCAGCTATAGAGGAACCCTCCCAGGTAAATTATATAGTGTTTGTATTATAAATAAATGTAAAATAATAATCGAGGTTTATGCAAAGGAATGTGTTACATTTCTAAATCTACTAAGAAGCAAAGTAAGACATACATTGTTGGAGCCTCTGAATTTTCTGAAGTGGTTCTAGAGAAAAAAAAGAGTAAACATTTCAGAAACCAAGTAGTATTGAAGGATTTGCAAGATTTAGATCAATCAACAGCAATTACTTTTATTTTCCCTTCCTTCCAAGATATTTTTCTTTTTTTTTAAATGCAGAATATATGTTTAACTCAAGTAGCATAATAATAAATTCAAACCATATTCTTTATGTTACTAAGGCAATTCAATTGACATTCTCCAGTTAATCGCTTTGATTAATAGTGTTTTGTTTTCAGCACACAATTCACAACCATAAAACTCAAATACAGTGAGCTGCTTGTAGTATTAGCTCCAACTGTAATTTCTTTCAAGTGCTCCGTCAAGTGTGTTTAATCAGCTAGGAACTGAGGCAAAGAACTCTAGAAGTTTACATATCATGTTTAACTATGGAAGACTAGAATCACATCTCAGAATTTTAAAAAGTATATAAATAACCCTGACCAAGAAATCCACATGCCCATGATTGCTGGACCCCCTTCCCAAGAATAGCAGAGAAGTCAGCCATTCTCAAGTCTGAAGAAAAGACCTAGCTGACATAGCTCTTTGCTCAGTCTTTAAGACTGACAGTGACCTTTAGAAACTGTTTGTTAGCATCTGTGAATGGCACTTTATTTCCTGAAACTCACAGGCAAGTTAAAGGCTTTCCTTTGGTAAATATTTTTAGTCATAGTAATATTCACAATTTGATATAGCTTTCACATCTTCAAAGCACTTTAAAAGCTAAACCAAGTAATCATTAAATGCCCATCACTTTTTTACCAGCTGTTCTTGATGACAGCATTGTTAGAGGATCCAGCAAGGGTCATGAAAGCTTCAGAAAGAATATGCCTGTTTTCAGTCTTCTCTGAACTGTGAGACTGGAGGAGTAACTGGATAATTAGTGTTGAGAAGAATACAGGAATTCCAGCTTGCTGTTGGAAGCTGGGTAGATGCCATATAGGGCGTTATCCTATGCTTACAAAATTGCAATGATCTTAGCAAGATATGGAAATGAAGCTAGATAAATACATCTCAGTTGGCACATTGAGAACAGCTAGTAAATACTGACTTCAAAGAAAATAAACTTTAACATCTAGGAGCCATCTTTCTGCTGGGTGGAGAGTGACTTTGAATCTTGGCCAAATAGATGGAGTAAACACAGAATAAGTTTAAAAATAATTGCTGAACTTGGTTTTAAGTCTTCCAGTGCCAGACATTCCATAAACTCCCTGGGCAATAGTCTACCAAGGCTTATACCTAACATCACAGTGTATGCATTCATTTCTGTTTCATTTAGTTTTCATCATTGCTGCACATTAAACTCATGTTGAAAGTTTCCCAGATTAAAACTAGGGAAGCAGAAGGCCATGCTGAAGCCAACAGTGGACATATGCAAAGAATATCATGAAGGTTTATTTCTTAATATTTTAAGCCATCTATATTCTGCTTTTAGATAAGAGCACAAGAAATGTTCCCTGTTCTCTTTCTATTCTGCCAGGAAACAACCACAACTTCAGAAATGAACATTAAATATTCATCTGCAAGTAACTTTAGTCTGATTTTTTGTTCTAAACTATTTCTTGGATACTTTGCTGATGGGAGATTTAGTAGATTTTGACGTTTTGTTCACACTGATACCCAAAATGGTCAAGGGTTATCCCCTGACTGTGAATCCAAATGGCAGCAACAGATCCCTGCCATTATGGCCAGTCTCTCTACAGCACATTTGCTTTGAGGAGAATTAATTGGAATAGTCCAAAGTGAAACCATGAAGAAAGAACGAAAGCATGATAGAAAACACTTGGGACCACTTAGGCAACCAAGTTGGCGGCACTTCTTATTCTCAGGCCCCAGTCAATGCTGGGCATCAGGCTGTGAAGAGCCCAGACAAGTACTTAGGCACGGGATGCTTCCTCTTTGCAGGGCATCTTATGCATCAAACTCAGCCCATCAAAGAACTGCCCTGCTTTCTTGCTCCCAAAATTAGGTCTGGCCAAGAGTTAGGAAACAACCAGCGATCACTAATACTCACCGTTTCTTGCTTTCCACTGTTTCTGTTGTGGTCTTACTACTCGAAACTGGGGGAGGCATCCAAGATTGCCTGTAAATTTTAATAAATAAAATTTTCAGTGTTAGTTTAATGCTCTGGGGCTGAACAGCATACTGTGAATGTTAGAATAGAAGTGGTGTAAAAATACCTGGAACTTTTCTTAAATTATCAGTATTTTCAAAGACTGCATGTTGATACTTTTTAGACCATTTTTTACAGAAAACTGAATGGAATAGGAAATAATACAGTAATTTTATTTGTTGTGAAAAATGTATTTTGTGAGTCTAGGTGGTCTTTTCTGCAATCTGAGTGGTACAAATAAATGGATCATTCATGGAAAGGACAACCAGTTAAAATGCACAAAGGAAAGTGTGTCAAGTATCAACACAAGAAACACAATCAGGCTATTAGAGGTCACATAAACAGCACAAGCACTTTCAGTTCCTTTTTTTGTTTTTGTTTTTGTTTTTTACCCTCAAAACTATCAATCCAGCAATTGTTTGTGAGGTAAAAACAATAACACCAGAAGCAGTGCAATTCATTGATGGCCTTCCATATCTTTCGAGAGCCTGGACTGAAAACACCATAAACTTCCACCAAACAAGTCTGTTAATATAAATACGATGACATGTTAATTTCTACGTTCATTATTCTACTGAACACATTTTTAATGCATGAAATATGAAATAGAAAATCACAAATTAACAGAATTTTTAGCTGGGAAGGATGCAGAAAAGTATGGCTGTCACCAGCAGTACATTTCAATTTAAAAATGTACTTCGTTCTATACTCTGTTTTTATTCTTGCCCAGATAATGCTATCTGAAGTCTAGATTTTTAAAGGTAGCTGTGTATCGTTCAGAAAACTGTGTGATTCATATGCACTGTAACAGTACAGGGTCAAGTTTGGCATCAGAGATTTCACATTTACAGTGAGCTACAACGCTTTAAATCTGGACACTGAAAATGAGTACACCAGCTGAGTTAGGGGCTGCAGCCAAGGGTTAGCACCCATTGTGCCATGTCCAGCAGGCTCACAAAACTGGCTCTATGGAGATAAAACTTGTAAATCCTATGGAAAAAGACAGAGTATGTAAAAGTTTAATTCTTGAAGTTTGCTGAGGAGTTTGAGTGTGCTGGAGGAGGAAGTTGGTAATTTTTTAATGTAATTGTGATGCATTACTGAGGCTTAATACAGTGCTATAAACCCTCTGGAAACCAAGCAGTGGTGGTGATGAATACCTTTTTTTCTTGATTGGAGAAGTAGCTGCAGTGTTTGTGGATGCTGCATTAGGAGTCCAAGATTGTCTGTTAAGGAAATATACTTAGTGAGTTAATCTTCTGCCAGAGTAAAATTTTAAATTATTAAAGAAAAAAAAAAATTATAAGAAATCGTATTGCTGCTATCAGAATGATACAAATGTGTATGGTAAATGCTATAACTATGTTTATATACCTCAAAGGACACAAGATGTGGGAGACCTTAAGGGGTTCTGATGTTTAGACAGCTGCATTTTTACTTGATATCCAAAGTAATTTCTGACTTCTTAGAATCTTGACTTCTGTACCTATGCTTTAGTGTCCAAACACTACAATAATAGTATCTTTCATTTTCATACTTTACATTTTATGTTTCTTGCTCAAATAAATGCTTTATATTATGTTTGTAAAACTAACCTATATAAAATCCAAGCCAGTGATTTGTCATAAAATTTATCAAAAAGTTATTGTCTTATCCTCTGCAATTCTTAATGATAGTAATTGGCAATTCATAATAATAGTAATTGAAGAATAGCATTTTACAAATCATTTTGCTCTCTGGCGGGAAGAAATATATACAATTGAAGTCTCTCTTAAGTCCCACATCAGAATTAATTGTTGGCCTGTTAAAAAACCATCTCCAGAAAAAAAAACATAAAATCCAATTTAAATGAAGCTTCGTGTGTCATCATCACCATGATTTACAGCTTAATGGTGCAAAATTATAATTTGAAAGAGTGACCTCTGTTGAACTTTAAATGCCAGAGATACTGATTTGGTCTTCAGAGTAGTATCAGAACTCTCCACAAGATGACTTCTAATTGCTGTGCTCTCTAGCAGCTGTGTTCTGTGTAATTTACTACTTACAGAGCTCTACTGACATTGATGAAGGCACAAAGTGATGCATTTTTCCCTTTTCATTTACAAGTATGGTGGCTGGGTTCTTCTGACTTTCCTTTCTTAAATGAAAATTTCAATCAGGTAGTAGGTGTAAGTTTTTTAGAAAATAATTTTTCAGTGTTGTGGAATCATAATACCTATATAAAGTGGCCACCTCTGAATCATAGCAACTTTTTTAATAACGTATCAACAATGTTGTGCTAACTTATTTTAAATTAAAACTGTTTTAAACAAAAGGCTGGCCTTCTGACAAAAGAAAAGGCTTCCACTGGAAAAATCAGCTAGCCTATCAAAAAACTTTTTTTTATGTTTTGGAACTCAAGTTTTCCCCTGGCAATGTACAATAGCATTTTCCACTGAAAGGACTGAATAGAATTTTTTCATGCATCCTTCCTCGGAATTAAGTATTGTATTTGGTAGAGTTTATGCAGAGAAATCTAGAGCTCTAGAACATACCCACACTTTTCAAAAAATTCTTATTCTTTCTTTTTTTGTATTTAAAATACAAAATTATTAAATAATCATTTTGCTGAGTAAATGTGTAATCTGAGCTGGTCTCCCTTTTAATCTGTGTGGAGAAATAGGCTTCTTTAAGGAAAATTCCTCTTATTCTAATGAAAATTTTTTTTCTCCTCACCAGCTGTAAAAACAGTCTATGATAATCTAGACATATGCCTACATTCCAGAGGTCAGGTGGTCAAATGAAGCCTACACTAAGCCATATGCCATACAAATAATTTCTCTATATGATCTTGGTATGTACATGAATTCTAAAGTTATGATAATATATAACAGAGAATAATGCATGACAAATGATACATGATAAATTATAATACAGAATACTTAGATGATAATGTTTCTGAAATTCATACCTGTTGTTTTGCTTATGGCTCGGAGTTGGGGACTTATTTATTTTATCGGTATCACTTCCAGCTGGAATTCTGTGAGAAACACAGGAAATATTTATAATACACACTCTAAAATTTTTTTAAATCCATTTTGAATAAAATCAGAAGATGGAGTATCATTTTGGCCTGTGTACTGACCAAAAATATCCCACTATCAAAATAGGTAGAGAGCAGAAGCTGAAATTATATCAATTTAGTGCATTATTATCTGAAGACTCGAAGTAGCTCACTAGAAAGGGTTTTCAAAGATGATGTTCAATCAATAATATTGCATTAAACCTCACTGTTGCTAAACATTTATTACAACTCCTTTGAATTAGGTCAGAATACTAGAAAGAAAGCAATGTTCAGTCAAGCAGTACACACAGAACTATTCCCTTTTCCTCTGCCTCACAATCCCTAGAGAGATGCAACAGTCTTGTTTTATTTACAGATTTCATAGATTCATGTGATGTTAAAATAATCTGGTGCAAAATCCCTGGCAAAGCATGGTATTTACCTACAGGAATGACTTACATCAACGAAGTTGGGTTATTTGTGCTTGAACAGATTTCATTAAGCCATGAAATTTACATGAAGCAACAACCACATGATTTTTCAAGCCCTTTATGGATTCTACAGTTGTTGCCTAAAACCCTTCAAAATTTTCACAGAAAACACCATATAGTTATCATAGCTGAAGCAGTAAGGTTCTTCTTTTGTTCTAGCTTTCTTCCTATATGTGGAATATTCTTTAGTAAGAACAGGGAGACTCTGAAAATCTTAAATATGACATGATGTACATTAGGATATAGGACAAATACTAAGTTGACAGAGTTATCTTCAGTATTTGATTAAATCAGCTGAAACATATCTTGAGCTACAACTTAGATATAATTTTTTTTTATTTTAATTAGCTATTCCCATATATAAACTGAAGATATAGATGCAAAATAATTAATCCTAGAACTATAATCTGATGTTATATATAAAACGTTTTGTATCCTGCCTTCAAGCAGCACAGAATACTGTTGTATTTAATGAAAAGCCTTCCAGGGAGTTCTGGGACACAACCTGCACCAGCA
Organism: Oreocharis arfaki; assembly: GCA_013398015.1. Taxonomy (NCBI): domain Eukaryota; kingdom Metazoa; phylum Chordata; class Aves; order Passeriformes; family Paramythiidae; genus Oreocharis; species Oreocharis arfaki. The sequence goes on from VZRR01000841.1 coordinate 1,250,099, forward strand.
TGTGCTCTGTGTCTTCTGCAAATCTTAAATGCAATTTTGCAAAGAGCCCTCTCCTGTCAGGACAGCCTGTGACTGTGACAGCAGCTACAGTTGCCGGGAAGATCACTAGAGGTCTCCCTAAACCTGCTGGCATTGCTGCAGATGCAGATCCGAGCGTTCCTTCTCATTCCCCAATCGCCAACGAACCAGCATTTCTTTCACATTTAATGGCATATTTTCAAAATTCCAGCACAATGCTTTGAATAGTTTTGTAGTTTCTCATTTTAAAGCCTTAAAGGTTCTATCTGGCAACCTACTCGGTTGCTGCTCAATGTAGCAGAAGCTTCAAGAAAAAAGTGAAAGAAAACTATTATGTTAACTTCTCCTTGTATAACTTTCGAGCCTCTGACAAGGAGTCAAAGAATATCCTCTGTTCGCACCCACAATGCTGTCTCCAACAGACACCCCCGGATCAATGGTCCATTTACTCATGTAATGTTTATCTGAACCAATTAAAATTTCTGGCCTCCACAGTATCCTGTGCTGGTGACTCCTACAGTTAATATATGCATTAAAGGAAAAATAAATATTCTTCCTCCCTTTTCTCGCTTTCTTTCTTTCTCTCTTTTGTAGCTTTTTTTCTCTTAATTTATTATCCAAACATTTATAGAGTATCTCCTCATTCTTACAGTGCAAAAAACAGAAAATATTCTTCCATTACTCAGTTTCCCTATATTAGTCTTTTCCAAGCTGATGACATTTTATCTTTTCAGACATTCTACATATGAGAGCTGCATCCTTTCTCACCTTCCTCTTTAATTTTTTTTTCCTGGTTCTATTGTAGTTTCTTCACATAAGTGAAATGATGCATGTAGTGTTCAAGATGTGGAAAGCAGGTTCATACCACACACTGCAATGGTTTCTGGTTTGCATTCTGATCCTTTCCTAGTAATTTCTACCATTCCAAAGTATTAGATTATAAATAAAGCAAACAATGAAAGTATGTAATTTGCTTCAGTCCCATCTATCCAGATCTAATTGCTCTAGATGCAGTTAGGATTTAGTGTTTCTGGAAGCTATTCTGGACCTAGGAGCATTTAGTACATGGAAAAATAGCAATGTAATTTTCATCACTACCTGACTTTTAAATTTTCTCCCACCTTTTGTCAAATATTTAGTTAGTTGCTAATAATGAGTGAGAAATAAAAGGATATATAAATTTTTTCCACCCACCCAGAAAGGCTGTCTGCGATCATCTGCACAATGCAGTTGTTGTCTTAGTTGGAAATTGTGCAGATCTACATGCCAGTACAAGTTCATGTGCATCTACTGCCATCAATCTACAGCTTTCTGAAAACAACTTAGTAGTGTTTGGCACTTTCTTGTGCTTGCAGCCAATGGTGCAATTGCACGTAGGTATCTGCAACATTTCTCCCAGATCTTTAAAATGGAAAAGAGTGTTCAAATTTTGTAGCCATTGTGTTAGGCACAATTCATATCAAAAAATACCTTTTTTGACATGGTTATTGCAGTATCCAAGATGCAAAAAGATGAACATTATACAGCTTTTAGATATGTTATTATTTGCATATTTACACATGCAATGAAGAGCTCAAAATTATACCTATAGCCCTCAAAGATTTTATTAATTCATATTTCAATTATTATTTTGTCATTTTGAAAATTAGCTATTGAAAATGTATTTATCTAGATAGAGCCAGGTTCTTTAAATCCTTTTGTCTTGTAATACTACAGTAATGGCTGGAAGAGATGCACAGCAGAATTGTGAAAAGATGTTCTAGTATCCAGTTTGGAAACAAGTAATTCCCTAGGACCATTTGCAGGATAGAAGATGCTCATTTTATAGAATTTTAGCTAGGCAGAAATTATTTTCCATATAGGCAACATGATATAATACTGTAAACAAGTCTGACAGATCTCCAGTACCAAGGTAATTCATCTCTAGAAGCACCTACTAGGAGCAGTCCTTTAGAATTTTTTCTACATTCCAGAAACATGCTCCATTTTCAACTCTGCCGTTTAGTTTTGGACAGGTAAAAAATACCAAAAAACAACTGTGTATTCCACACAGGCATATGAACAACATTGGTGTTCTGCAAACTTGTCAGTTCTAAGCTTAGAGACTTCCGTATTATGGCTATGCTTGTCAGAAATAATTTATAAGAAAATAAGAGAATTGTACCAAGTGGAGAACATCCTTCACAGAGGAAGCAGAAGTACCAAATTCAACTGCAAAGAAGGTGCTAAGAGAAGATACATCACCACACCCTTTTATACCTTAGGTCGCAAATCTGAGGAGTTGCAGGACATGTGGTCATCCCTTACAAAACTGCCTGCTGGCAATAGGTGTGTACACATTAATCCTGGAATGGCTGTATTCCAGTTTTGTAAAGACCATTGATGACTGAGGAATGCAAACAACTTGACTGCAGCTTCTCCATTGTGATCATTTCAAGGCAGAAGCATCATTATTCACTTCATTTATGGCATATTCTGCATTAGTTTTCATAAGTCTATATTTACACCTAAAATCCTATTTTAATATACTCTGTCATCAGTTGCATATTAAGAACCCTCTATGTTAGATGTTTGTGTATATGAAAGCACTAAAATAGTCATCTTACAACCTCAAATAATTCAGATACTTTAATATCTCAGCATAAACCAAAAAGATAGGGAGTACAAAAGAACAGTGTTCCTCAGTGACACTGTAGAAACTGGAATTGTCCTATGACTTCTAAATTAGTAATCAGGGTTTGAGGGGTGAAAATCAAGCTTTAACAATCATTTTGAAGTGAGTGGCCATGTGAATAAGTGCAATATAGGTGATATATGCTACTTGAATTTCCAAAAAGCTTCATAGAAATCTGTTTTAAGTGGTCTTAAGCAAACTGACCTCCTATGGGTAGTAGAGAAATAACTGCTTAAAATTTAGGAAACAAAGGTCTGAAATAAATGGCAAGTTTCCAGAGTGGAAGGAGAGATGTGCACAAGACCTATGTTCTTCCATATGTTCATGAATTATCTGGAAAAAAGGAGAGTGAGATGATGTTGCTTGCCAATGTCATTACTCAATGGTAGTCAAAACATATGGAGACTGGCAAAGCTTTTCAGAAGTCATCTGCTAACATGTCAGATTTCTAAAATGGCAGATGACATTCACTTTTCTTAGATGCAAAGTAATGCCTGCCAAGAGAAACAATTGATCTCTGAACCAGCAATTATCACACAGAAAAGAAATCTTGGAATTACTTAGATAATGTTGTGAAAATTAAAACTCAAATCTTAGCAGCACTCAAAGGAGCAAACTCAATGTTATGAAGTACAAGAGGAGGAACTGCAAATGAAATAGAAATCATTGTTATTACTCTACTGAGTACATACAAGGTGTGCACCCATCTTAAATACCTGCATGAAGATTTGGATTCCCAGATCAAAAAGACTAATATGGAAATAAAAAATATACAGAGAAGAAGAGCAACAGGTGAATTGAAGTCATAGAATGGCTTCCTTGTGATGAGTGAACAGATACAGCAGGATTCACTGGGCTGTAGAGGAATAGGCAGGGTGATGATACTGCAGAGGTGTCTAGCGTATTCTTTTTCAAACTCCTATGGAGAAGGTACATTTTATATAACAATTTTGCATTGTTTCTTACAGGAGAAGTAAGGATCATTAAATACAATAACACAGTGCTAAAACCCAACTAAACAAAGTGCACTTTTCCCACAGTGTACATTCAAGTGCTGGATCTCATAGCCTCGGCATGTTCTGGATACCAGATGTTAATGGTGGCTGGATTTTGAAGATGTTAACACAGAAAGAATCTGAAAACACAAGCATGGTCATGTCTTAACCCAGCAGAAGTCAAGGCTGAACAGAACACTCAAATTAAGCACCTTTATGACAAGCATGACTCCGACACTGGTACTGATCACGGTATTTGCAAAGAACTGTGGGTTTAGCCATGTTGTGCTTAGCTGTTGGAGGAAATTGGGGAGGAGTGGTTAGCATCTGTGGAAAGATACATACATTTATGAGGACAAGAATACACAGAAACAGGTCCGAAAAAAGAAGAAGAAGAAATCAAAAGAACCTTTTCTCAAACCACATTTTTATTTGTCTCATCGAAAATTCATGCGAAAATAATTCAAAGTCTTTTACTGAGATGCTTAATAAATACAAAAACTTTTAAAAAGCACTGACTTCATTCATGCTTTCATTTTTAAGACCTCTCACAGGTATGACAATTACAGCATACAATACATCCAGAAAAAAAGCCCTACCTGTCCAAGGTGGTATCAGATCTGTATCGTCCAAGTACAGCTTTCTGATCTTCCTTTTCATTTGTGCTACTGCCAGAATAAAAAATTTAGAAATGCCACTTTGGTTACTGATTTTATTAGACAGCTCATCATGAATAAAACAGTATTTATGTCTCAGATTAAGGTATCATACAGGGTTTTAGACCATCCAGGTGTCAACAGATCTAACCCTGGATCCACTGCAGTGATCAATTATTGACACTGGAGTCAGATTTACAGTGAAAAAATGTATAGAGTAAAACTGAGCAAAGCAAGATCTTGCCATATACAGGATGTAGTAAAAGGATACCAAGTTTTCTTTGGTAATATAATTAGTAAAAGGATACCAAGTTTTCTTTGGTAATATAATTAGAAAGGTGTTCAGATAGTCTATCATACCTGTGTAGGCTATCTTGGGATTTGTATTGGTTAAGCACGGCCCTTCCATAGTTTTCATCAGCACTTCAAGCAAAAAAAAACAACAACGAGTGTTAAAAATAGGTAACTTTTTCTTGGCAAAAGATTTTTGTCTTCAATCAGATTTCACAGCTGTCCACTACCACTGTAATTGCACCAGCTGCAGGTACCAGCAGTAGAAGACTCCAGACATTTTTGGGTAAGAATTATCTCTTCCTACAAGCTGTTCATGGACCAGATAATGATAACATGGTCTCAAGGCATTGTTTCTGCTTTAATTTAAGTCCTAGTTTACATTGGAGTAAATTTAAACTGATTCTGAATTAAGCTCCTTAAAAGAACTTGCCAAGATTTATGATCTTCCTGCTTACAAGAAGAAAAAGTCAGATCATAGTCTTGCAACCTAGACATGTGAAACGTGGGATTTTACTTGTAGAGCAGAATCTCATCAAATACTCAGCACTCAGAAGTCCCAATGAAAAACAGTCAGTGAATATTCAGCAAACTAATACTTCCAAAAGGCAATCAATACCCCATCAAGATAAATAAATAAGAGTTACATGATTGAATTCTGTTGATTCTGATTGATACCATCCATGCAAATGTAGATGGCATACTGAACTAAATATGGAAGAAATTAATTTCATATTTTTCTTACCTTTCCTCCTCAGGCCTCTTCTTTATCCAGCTGTTATCTTGCAAAAGGGTCCGTCGTTTATTAACATCATGAGTAGCCTGTTGTCTGCTTTTAATTGCAACAGAGGGGCTCTTCTTATCTGAAAATGCGGAGAAATATCTTAAAAATGAACATGTAGAAAAACTTTGTGCTAAAATACTACTACATAGGTTGGAATACATAAAAGTTTAATACAGGTTAATTTTCAGTTATCACACCTGTTTAGTGCAGATTGCTTCTTGAAAAGGCTGTGGCTTCAACCTTGAAGGGCCTGCAGAAGCCCAGCATAGCAAACTAAATTCAGTTTCATCCTTAATATGAAACTGCTTTGCCTATTTCTAATGTAAACAGATTTCACAGATCTGATAAAGGAATTATGAAATTTGAATACCACAGTAATCCCAGGCAAGTCAAACTAATGAATCCTGACACCAGATTTCCTGGAGTGTTGTCTCTGGGTTTTGTATTTGCAGACGTGTGACCGGATGCAGATTTTGAAGGAAGGCTAATCTTGAGTTGACCACATGGCCCTCCAATTACAACCAGCCCAAAATATGTGGATTTTCATGTTTCTCAAAGAGTCAGACTCCCTCTGAAGCTTTTTTCCTGAAAGGCTAAATGAACAGAGTTTCTTTTCTAGTCAGTTACTTAGTTTTACTGAACTTTAATAAAAACCTTTAACATCTATATCTTTACATCAAATTTAACTAAAATTGGTGTATGGTTTCAAAGGTTATTGGGAGAGACAGGCTGACATGCTGAACAAACATGGAAGACTTATTTACTTTTGAAAACATCCTAAAATACCTTTGTCCAACAAGGCTGATACTTAGTGTATTGGGAAAGTAACAATATGATAGTCATTTGATTTGGGAGAATACGGATTCTTCCCTGTACTAGAAAGCTGACATTTATCTCCTTTGATTTGTTTCATGACGATTTTGGCCCCTTTTGCAAGCAAAAATATTCGACTATTGTTCAGTATTCTCAGTTTACCTAGGTTTCATATCATCAGCCTATTTGAGGTGAGAGGAAATATTGATGTGATGTTTTAACATGACCTATTAAAATGAAAAGCTAGAAGTTCAGAGTAAGTGGAAATTCCATTTTTTAAATTGCTATATTTGCCCCAAATTTTTCTAGACAAAAGAAGGTGAAAAATTAAATATGCAAAATCTTTGTTAAGAAAACAAATTAATCAAAAAAATGAAAAATACGAGGATCTCGTGTTTTCCTCTAAAGACCCTCATGGTTTTCTCCATTAATTCCTTACTCTCTGAGCATTCACGCAAAAGGAGACACCAAATTTCAGGAGACATCACTATCTGGTGTTCAGTAATTAGACTGTAAGCATTGTGCATAGAAAGAACATGCTCCACAGAAAACACATGCAGTCAGTAATATGTAATTTGTCAGAGCTGTGTTTTGGCTTCCTGCCCTGATTTATAAGAAAATGTACTTCTTGCTTTTAAGACAAGAACTTCACCCATAGTGATAACACTAAAAAATGACAAATAGCTACAGTGAGTGGAAGACCAAATCGTAATAAAGCACCATGAAATTTAAGTGACAATGGCCAAGAGTAAATTTTTAAATATATTTTTCTTGTAAAAGTACTAAAGTACAAAGATAAAATTCAGTCTAAAAATGTATATATGTCTGTCTGTAGTTCAAACTGTGCCTGTTTCAATTCCCTATACTGCCAAGTGAAAAAGAAGGAATGAAATGTTTGGACTCATCACTGATGTTTGCCTAGTTGCAAATGTTCTCTGGTTCTGTGTTGGACTTGCTCTCTCCAAGACTGAGGTGCTGGAGAAGTGGCAAATGTTTTAGAAGCCATGGCTGTGATAGCATAGATGTGTGCTTCCATCTCTGGGCCTTGATGCCCAGGTTTGCCTTTCTTCTTTCTAAGCAGCATAGATCCAGCCATTTGACAAATGACCAGGGTCATGAAAAATGCAGTTTGTAAGAATGAGCTGACAATCATGGTAGATTAACAAAAACTAATCTATCCTCCTTCATGACTTCTGCATCAGCCTTTTCACTGCCTATTGAGCCAGTTTTTCTTTTTAAAATGTTTATTAAAATCTGACTTTGAAGACTTCCAGAAAATGAAGGCATCCCAGGCTTGTCGGAAGAGCTCCAGTGGTTCATTAGAATATCTATTAAAACAAACACTTCTTGCAAACTGAAAAGAGGAAGGACTTTCACCGCTTTAAACAATAATTTTGTCTCGTAGTCACTGTCAAGAATGGAGATAGTTTTAACTGGCAAACAAGACTTTATAAACTGCATTTGCTCTAAAAATGTGTATCTTTCCTCATTTCTCTTAAATATCAAAGGATTTTTAATTTGGCACAATAATTTGCATTGTTAAAAAAAAAGAAAAGGAAAAGTTAGTTTTTCAGAAGTAGGAAAAATGTGAGTTCAAGTTTATGCATGTCAGACAGAAAACTCCTCAACAGCAAGGATAGCTGATGGCAGCTAAAGGGGGGTAAACTATGCCAGCATTTTTTTCATCCTAATAGTTTTAGCCAAAGATGCTTTCAACTGTCTGCAATACATTTTAATCTCTGCTCTACTATCAGCCATAACCTCCTCTGAATCTTGAAGAAAAATTCTTCAATAACATGAACATCACATAAGCATTTCTGTATAATCAAGAAGTACTTGGTATGTATCCAGCTATTAAAATTAACTGTACATGTGCTATTTTGTCATTTTTACCAACAGTACTTCAGGGAAACTGGTATCACCTACCCAAAAATCACTTGGATTTCTCAGAAATCATGGCTTTTTAAATTGCTAGGTGCAAAAAAGGTTTCACGAAACCTCATATAAAGGTGGTAGACAAGGAATATATATTGTTTTCTTCTCAAGAAACATTGCAAGCAATCTGCTAATGCCTGAGGCCCTGGGCTTGCAGAAGAGTACTCGTTTCTGGCCTATGAATTTTCTCCCAAGCTTCAGATAAAAAATTTAACAGAGGTCTGATACAGATCAGGTCACATGAGCACAGGGAGATGCAGCTCATTGCTATCTCAATTTGACAATAAAAATTTATGTCCTCAATACAGCAGAGCCAAGCAGCTCCCTGCTGTGGCTACACCAATTTTGTAAGCCTGGTAAATCCCACCTGAACCAGCTCCTCATGCATGTCAAAACTTTTCAGTCTGCAGAAATATATTTGAGGTTCAGGGAAATTAAAAATCTCATGATGTTTCTAGTTTGCCTCTGGTCATTCCTCTGTATAGAAAGCAAATTCCAGCCCTTCTCGAGTTTTATTCCTCCAGAGGAGCAAACCAACCCATCAGACAATGATTAAACAGCTTTTCTCTCCCCTTCCCCCATTCTACTTTTCCTCAATTTCTCCTCATTTTCCCTGTGCAAGTCAAAGGGATGGTGCTGAGACCAGTGGATCTTCCCACTGCCCTTGCAGCCCCTTGCTCCTGTGGGTTCTCCATGACAACCACACCACCTTGCCCCGCACCACCTGGCTGCCCCGCTGGACCACACTCCGCTACTGAGTGGGGTGTTCTGCCTGAACCCCTGCCAGCCACAGTTTGTGCACAACACCAATAGTTTGGCATCTGAAGCGGGTCACAGTGGCCCTTATCAGCCTCGTGCCACTGCCCTGTGAGGGAGCTGCTCCAGGGCCATGGCGAGGCCTGGACAGGAGGCAGGCCGCGCCTCAGCCTCCAAGCACCCGGGAGCAGGAAACGGAGGAGACTCAGTATTACCACTTGGATTGGGAGACTGTTTTCGTATGCTGAAAGCTGACATTTGTTCCGTGGGATGTTGTCCTTCTGCAGAAATCTAAAAGAGAACATGACAAAAAAGGGAAATGAGGGTTGACAGCAAGATAAGGAATCAGCCCCAAAGACAGGTCAAGTTTGTTGTCCGCTTCTATCACCTCCTTGCACAAGTTTAGTCTGACAGGGTGGAACGGCTTAGGGCCGTCCACAGCCCTCCTCAGGCTGAATCTGGGGCACAATGGTGGCTTTCCCGTGCCTGGTGAGAACTATGTGCATTCCTGCCCTGCCCCTCTGCCTGTCACACTGCCCCTTCCCTGCTGGGAGCTCCTTCCCTGAGAACACTTGGTGTGGTGAGAGCCTTCAGCGGGCAAGACAGAGTACTGAGGAATGGGTTGAGGTGATGAGCTTAATGGAAAGATGGTATCGGTCCCTGGCACAGCACCTGGAGCGCAGGTGAGCTCATCCAGCCCTGCTTTTGGGTCTCACAGGGGGCCAAGACAGAGGTAGTTCTGCTGCTCTGCAACAGTTTTTCAGTCACTGACTTCTTCCCTTACCTCAAATCAGGTTAAAAGCCTCCAAGACTGATAATTTAAGAAAAAAAAATATTATCTGGGAGTTGAGCCACTCAAAAGATTCCATGTTTTGCTTTGAAATTGGATTGTGAATACCAGCTTTCCTAGAGAAAGCATCAAGAAGAACATAATGACATTTTGATGAAAGAAAATTCTCCCTTAAGTTAAAAAAGCACCAAATGCTAACATTGACTGAAGAGTTTGGCCAAAACTGACCCTCTTTAGCAAATGGACTCCTTTTTGTAAAGCAGCGTTTTCCATGAAAACAATGTTGTGCTGGAAAGCTCACAACCAGCTCCACTGTCAGGCTGCTAAAATTTAGAGAAGCATCAGAAAACTGTTTCTGTGACAGAAGCAGTCCTCAAAACTCAGAAACATTCCCGGTTCTCTGGATGACACAGTTATCCTTTTTTTCTTTTTGCAGATGTAACATTTATTGCTCACACACCTAAAATAGAGTGTATTGACACTGGAGCCTGTGGCTCTTTCTTTACTGATGGAAGGTGAAGATGATTTTGGATTCTGGCAAAAGCCTAAGAATAATGCTTATACTGACAATAAAACATTGTGGACGCCACAATGGATTGCACTTACAGCAGATTTTTCTTTTCTATGCTTTTACTGCCAAACAATTACAAAGAAAATCTTGTGATGTAAAAAAAATAAAACGAACCCAAAACCACAAAAAGAATCCCAACACCCTCCCCCCACCAAAAAACAAAACAATCAAAAAAAAAAAGGCTCCCAAAAAAATAACTCCCCAACACTAACGAGCAAGCAAACAAACAAAAAGAAGCAGTAACCCAAAATCTGGATGTAAACTACAGATCTTTTTAGAAAGTAAAGATGTAAATACAAAACTAATATCGGAGTCCAAAAGTCTGCATATATCTCAACCAGTTGTGAAATTCTGAATATTTATTAGAGTTTAAAATTCTGGCATTTTGAAAGGCTGCTATCTGCATTCCTTTCTTTTAACCTTAGTTGTTGGTATCAAGCAGGCATTGGCACAGCGTGTGTAGAAAACATGTGACTGCTGGATCTGGTTCCCACACAATAAAAATATGCTTGGGGCTATGGTGAGCCTTATTTATTTTGCAATAAGTTATAAAATGCCTTTTAAAAATACTTATATAAGGTTTTAAGCATATGGGAACTGAATTTCCTAGAAACTGTTCAGATAGGTTATCAAGCAATCCATTTCTTTTAGATAGTTACCACTTTCACTTTAAATTTTCCTGAACTGTCCCAGGATGATAGGGAGATCTCTGATTTACTTTTTCAGCTTAGGTACAGCTGGACATCTGATGTAGTCAGTCCCAGGATGATCGAAAGTTTGATATTTTGATATATTTTACAGGCAATGAGAACTGGCACTTCTTCATCTCAAGAAGAAATAGTAGTTTTATAAAAGGATTTTGGATTTATTTTCACTTAAGTACTTCTAAAGCCATTTGCTAGGGGAAATGAATCAAAAAACTCTGAAAAAGGAGAGTTCTTTTGTGAAAATTAAACCAAATGAAAAGCGACTATAAAGAGGTTTGCAACTCCTCTTGTATCCATGAGAGAGTCCAGAAAGTGTCTCTTTCATCCTCCAACATTTAATTAAAACTGTGCTTTTTCTCATCCTATATTCATTTTTTTAATGTTTTTAGGGCAAAACAATGTTTCTGTTGCACATGTGTACAGCATCCAGAATAAACTTCTGCATAATCTCCCAGCCCAGAAGTAATATGCATGAGTAAATATAAGAAACAGGTACACTCCCTTTTACAGTCAGCACTGAAAATGTCCCAGGTATTCTGAAATTTTAAACCCAGGCATTTTAGTCCTCCAGAATACTGCCATTTTTTCCTTAAGGATTGCTTCTTACCTCTGAGCTTTCAAGTTGGATATCAAAGATTAATTCATCAAAATTTAAAATGAAAATTTTGAAAAAATCTTACTTTAATCTGTAGCACAGACAATCAAGAATCATCAGAGTAAGTTTTAAATTTTAGGATCTTAGAAATGAAAAGAATCTTGCATAAAGAGGCAAAATACAGCTCATCAAAGAATTTTTACTTGGTCTTCCCTATTTTGAACTAAGTGTGTATGTGTATCCGTGTACTTGAAAAGGGGAATGGACAAGAGATTATGAGGATCACAATAGTTTAAAAATATCAGCTTGTAAAGATCTGGCACTGTCACATTATTCACACAGGTCAGTGAACAGCTCATCTTCAGACCATAAGGAGATAAAAAAAAGTTTTTAACTTTGTGAATGAAATTGTGAGAAAGCAGAGTTATAGCTTTCTATACGATGCTGTAGTAGTAAATTATGTTCAGACATTCTTAATAAGATCCCAGTCACTGAGGCAAAACAACTCAGCTGGAATGCAAAACAAAAACAAACAGGAATGCAACTCCAGTGTAATTTGAATTCAAAAACAGCGTCAGGAAACTCCAAGTGAAAATTAAAACTGCCCTGGCCAGTCCAGTGAGCAGCTCCCAAATGGTTTTAAGACATGCCAGTCCTAGATTCAGACCCTCAACCATTCCGGGGGAAATCCAAACATAATCCCAAAGAAATTCAGAAAAAGCTTCAGACATGACTTCAGGGAAAGTCAAAAGTACATCTAATTTCTTACCAGTCCATCTGGCAAGCAATTACTCCAAAAGCAGCACAAGTCTCCAAGACTGTTTTTATCACCAATACCTATATTTACACTTCTACATCTCCTTTTCATCTCCTGATGACTGCTCAGCAGAATACCTCAGGCCTGCCTTAAATTCTGAAAGCCAGACCTTCTAGTTTTCAGATCATCTGAACACACCCATTCCTCCATCACAGAGTCCTTTTGCCTTCCTTCTTCTGCTCTTGGCTGTAGCTATGTGATTAGGGTTCACACATATGCATTGCTGTATTTAAAAAAATACATAATAATAGAAGCATTTCCTGTAAGGTTCATGTTTTCCACATCAGACCAAACTAATTCCAACCAAAAAACATCTTTATTCTTTGACTTGAAGCTATGACAGTGATTAGGACCTTATTTATAAGTAGTCAGTTGATATGTATTTTTCTTCTAATAAACAATATTAATTTACACAGCTCAGAGGCAAGAGGCCTCTGCATTATTATCACAATAATAATACATTATTCCTTATTAGTATAATAAGGAATTCAACATAGTAAATGTTGAAGGAGTGCTGAGAGAGATACACCTTCTTCTTTTAAAAGTCAAAATATTTGTTTTTATACTGAGTTTTTTTATATAAAACATTGCCGAATACAAATGCCTAAAATGTCAAATTTCCCACTACTATTAATGAACTGGGTGATGCAAAAAGTGGTAGCTGACCAACTGATTGAAAAAAGAAATGTTTCAGAATTTTCCTGTCATCCAGCTTCTCATGGTGTATGGCTAAACCAGCCTGAATTGTAGAGAAGTTGCTGGAATTGGTATGTCCACATGAAACATCAGCTGGAACAAACAGGTTTCCTGTATGGCTCTACACAACCACAGCTTGCTTACTACTGTTTGCTACATGCCCTTCAAGTTCCAGCTTTTTGAAAGCACCTGATATTTGCCATGTGAAAAAGAAAATAGGCTTATACTTTGTTCTTTCTTTATCCCAAATATGAAGCTTGCCACCAAAATTTCATATTCTTGAAGGACTATTCTGCTCTGAAGTAAGCTGAATAGTCAGTACCTTGTGAGTAACCAGAGCTCAAAATTTTAGAATGATTCCATTAGAACTGAAGACTTACTTCAGCTCTACTTCTGGTTTTGCTCTGTTTTCCCTTGTAACTCTTAATGTTAATTCTACAGTATGTGGCTTATCTCTCATTTATATGAGCTGAATGTAGAGAATATGATGGTTTAAAGAAAAGCACATTTGGTTTTAGACACAGTTAGGAAACACGCAACAGTACTTCCTTACTTTCAGTCAACAACTTTCAAGTCAGCAAACTTCATTATTTTCTCCATCATTTCTCTTGAGTATAGTAAGTGTGAGCAAGCAACTGAATTAAATATTTCTGACTTGATACAGGATAAACATTTCCAAGCCCTATAACTAAGGCACTGGGGACACACATCATTGCAGCTGTTCTTCTAGACAGGCACCTGTAAGGGTTTGAGGTAAAATCTTTCTGGTTTGGAAGTTGATACCAATTTTGCTGTTGTCCATATCCATCTTTTCTCCCCTCAGATAACAATAGTGCTGTGACCAGGCTGTCAGATGTGCTGACCTAGACTTACACTCAAATAAGAATTTCTTGATTGCAGATAAAGTCTGTTTTGCAAATTGCCATCACATTCAGAACCATTCAAGGCTGTACAGTCCTTCATACGTACAAACTTGCTATTACAGACAAGAACATGATCTCTTCAAACAGCCTTAAAGGCCTTTTCTGTCAGGTGCAGATCTGTATGTGTAACTGATGCTCTAATTTCTTCCCTACACAATTGCCACCAGTAACATGATTCTGTTTGTCTGTCTTTTTGTCGTTTTGCTGAAAACTACATTTAAAAATTACTACATTTATTTTACAGGCATCAAAGAATCACAAAAATGTGTTTCTAAACAGATTTTTTTTTCAGGAGTTATATATCAAAGCAATAGACATATAATACATGTGTGAACTTCTGGAAATAATACATTGTGTTTAAATGACTATTTTCCTCTACTGTTTTGTCCACAGAATTAATAACACAGAAAATAGTTCACACAGAAAACAGAAATAATGTGTGTGTAAAAAAGAGAAAACAGGCAAGGTAGGACTAGAGAACACGTGAATGTATGACAGCAATCATTCATCTATTTGTAGCTGAAAGAGCTCTCAAAACTGGTTTTTCAAGATGTGGGTGGAGGAAATTCTGTTTTGAAAGAAGATTTGGAACTGTCACTAATGTAAAATCAGCTAAGTCACAATCTAAATTTGTATGTATTTTCAAAATAGAAATACACGTTCAGTTTTAAACATAGTTGGGTTTTTTTAACAGAGTGTAGAAAAGGGAGTGATAATTTTCATTTTCTTTATTCAGCTCTGTCATTCAATTCACTAGATTTTTGATGAAGAACGCTTCCTGTTTACACATGGGTTCAGATCAGTGTATAGATAAGTCCTTGTATTAAAGTAGAATGGGTATTTTTGCAAAGGTGTAAATAAAAGGGAATTGTTGTTTTGAGGTTTTTTTCCAAAATAATAAGCTTAAAGAAAATTCAAGAAAATGAGAGAGGAGTAAATACTCATTAATTTCAAATAAAAATTCCAAATAAAGAAAAGAAACAAACAACAAAATGAACCAAAGAGCAAAAATTACATTAAAACAGCCATTCATGAAAAGTGGTCTGAACAGTGAGTTTATCATCATAGAATTATCACTAGAATAAAATACAATTAGGAATATAATATAAATAATGAAGTAATTAAGATGGTATTGACAGAAGAAGTCAGAAAGGTCCAGGGAATCTGAACACCTAAACTGTACAATTTTCAGAGCTGCAATTTCATAGTCAAGTTCTCCATACTTCTTGAAAATCAGATCCTTTGAAGTGGTGTCATAAAATGGACATTAAGAAATCACAGAACATCTGAAAATGTAGAAGTCTCCCTCCATGGTATATAAAACCTGAAGAATAAACATCCTTACCTAGGTATGGTAGAAGTTGGTGTCCTAGCGTGGCTCCGTGTGGTTAGTCAACCTGGAGGAGGCACAATTAAAGCAGACTGAGAGCTGAACTGTTCTTCCCCATCCAGCTGTCCGAAAAGTCAGGACGTTTCTCCTTCAGAGGCTGAGTCACTTAAGGAGGAGGCAGGAGGTGTGGAAAAGGGTGGCACCTTGTAGAAATACCAGATCAATTAAGAGTACGGGTGAGTTGTTATCCTTCCGTGCTTGCTGTTCTTTTCAAGTGCGGTAGGGTTGGGTTTCACAAAATGAACTGCCTTCATAGACCTTGAAACAGAAAACCAAGCAATTACCCTTTGGAAAAAATATACTACAGTCATTTGGATTTTCCACAGAAATACATGTTACAGAGCTATACGGCTGCCTCTCAGCTACAGAGTTGCAGGTATTTACATGGGCGAACATGAAGTAACATCGTATTTCACCAGAGAAAAGTTCTGCAGAAGTGTTACGTGGGGAACACACACTGGGATCTGATCTGCATTAAGTATTTGCACCATTTGTGTGTGGGGGCAGAGGCAAAAGATCTGGGGGGAAATCCCTCCCACAGGAGATCTTGTTGCAAGTCTCTCTTATCTCTGCACATTTGCATTCCTCTTCAGTACTGCCAGCAATAAACAAAGGAGGGAAGAACTTGTGTTCACTTTTATTTTCTTTCTTTAAAATGGCTGCAAATAAGTTTGTCTGTAGGCTAAGAACTGCCTTACTGTTAGTAAATACAGTAGCATGAAATCTATACTTTTCCCATTGCGATACTGTATACAGCTCCATGCTTCTGTTTAAGATACAGAGGCTGGTTTTAATGTATCTTACAAAACCCCACCTTATTATATATTTGGGGAAGTTTTGTAATGAAATATGTGAGAAGTTCTTTAGCAAGATGCTGGGCAACCTTTAGTCCTATTGTCTCTTGTGAAAATTAAGAATTTCTTTGAACACAAACAAAGCAAACTGACATGAATTAGCTTAGTAATAATCTGTATTTTTGTTGATGCTTACCTTTTCATTGGCTTGGTACTCAGTAGCATGAAGCTATTCTCTACACATTGGCTCTATCTGATAAAATACAGCTGATGAAGCAGAGCAGCAGACAAGAATATACTGCGTATGAACTACTAACTACCACAAATCTCAGAATTAATGAATACAAGCGCGCAAACATTCCTAAATTTTGTACATCTCAAGTTCTGTGTTCCTTAAAGTCAAAAATACTTACAGGAGTCCTGGAATTTTTAGGTACTACATGTTTATCTTTTTACAGCCAAGAAGAAACTTTTGTGAATACATGTCTTTACAGACATATTGAGAATTTAGTTGCCTCCCATACCAAACAGATGTCTTTGCCCATAAGAAATGAAGAATTAGCATTAAATGGGAATTAGCTTTAAAAATTTTACATATGCTTTAATTTGAATGGACATCTAGCTTTGATTTATAGTAACACCCGAGACTAGGAATATCTTCTTTTTTTAAACATTTTTCTTTCACAATTCAGGTGCTACACGGTATGCATTTGTTATCGTTTTACATTCAAACAGACAAGTTCCACATGTAAATCAGAGATACGGATAACCTGTCTCACAACACTGCCTCCTTTAGCCAAACTGTTTGAGAAACACAAATAGAGATGCAAACAACACAGTCTGGAGAAATTAAATTGATATTTTCCTCTATTTATGGCCTTTGAACACAGAGAAGCAACTATGGGGCAGAGCAGGCCAGTTCTGCTACCCAAAATAAGCCCAAGGCTTATTCTAAGGCAGTCCTTGCTGAGTCTTTGGCGTCTGATGTGACAGAATAGACTACAGGTCTCTAGGAAAATGCATACATATGAAATTACAACAATGGTACTGACCTCAGCCTAGGAATAAAGCAGGCCGGCTGTCTTTTAGTGGCTGGTCTGCAACAACCCATATATTCATTGGATGGTGAATTTTTGGTGTTAGCTATGCTGATTACACAATATTCAAAGCTGGAAAAAAATTAAAACTTTTTTAGACTAAAGCAAATCTGACTTACTGCTAAACAGTCTGTCTCATTTTCTGTATTGTAACCATATGCGAGCATTGTTTCTAGCGAATAAAGAACATATGATGCAGTGCTATGTATTGGGAATTGAACAGTTTCAGCATAACCGTACAGTGACAATGACCCATAACTACTTTCCATGAAACAACTTCCTGTACTCTGAAGAAATTCAGCTTTCAGAAATGCAGAGGAACTCAGATTTTGCCTCTGGATCTCAGTATAACAAGTAACACTCATAAATCCAGCCATGCCCAGGGTCTGTGAATTGTTCTGCAGTCAGGTTTCAGTTTTCTTTTAATTCTGTAGTATAAGGTCCATATTTAATCGAAGGAAGGACAGAAATGAAATACAGTGATATATAACTTCTCAGACTATTTCAGAACTTGAATTATATCTCCCATGCTACCTTTCTCACTCTTAAGAAAACACCAAAGTTGAAGCACAGACAGACAGTATTCTAGACACATGTTTTTCCATAGTGTCAGAAAAGAGCTATGCAAAAAATACAAGCAAATTTTATTGACAACCAATTTAGCTAATCATTGCACCAGGCCATGTACTACTATTGATTTATCACATTTCAGGAATTTTTTTTATTTTTCTTTTTAGACCAAACAGTAAGGTTGAGTTCGGAGCTGACAGTAACTTGTTTCATATCTATCTATCAATAATCTACTTGCTGGGACTTAAGTAAATACTCTGCTTCTGCTTGCTGTTGTCTCAAGAAGAAAAGAGGAAGTTCTCTGAAAAATAGGTACAAACAGAAACGGCAACATCCTAGGTTTATATAACTGGATATAACCCCATTAAATCATTCTGATAGCTTGATTTAGCAGAGAGTGTGGCCTGTCATAATTTATGATAGAATGCAAGAAATATCTTCGAGTTCCTCCCTACATTAAGTCCTCTTTATCATTTATTAATAACCAGAAATAGGGAAGCATTAGTGATCAGTATTCAGAGGCCACTAGCCCTTGCAGCTTAGATTTTTAACACAGTTTGGAGGACATTTCAAGCAGGCTCATTTTAAATACCTCATCAACAATGGAGGCTTATTTTCCATCCAAGGAATTCTCACAATGCCTGCTAAGAAACTGCCAGTAGAGAATGTTGACTTTTAAAATATAGTAGCACTAGCAGAAAACTGAACTTAAGTATTTCAGAAGTGCCATAATTTAGATTTGAATGGCTTATTTAGTGTTATTAAAGTCAAGTGCTTATAGCACCCTACAGTGGCAATACATTATCATACTCCCCAACTCTCATCGTTCTCTGAGCAAGACGATTGTGTTCAGTGTTCTTAGCTTCAGCTTATACACTTCTCTAAAAAGTCTAGGTCCCTTGATTGCTAGTAAAATGCACGACTTTCTTGTCAGTTTTTGTTGGTTTTCCTTTTTCAGTACAAAACATATGGCAAAATATTATGTTACCTCCACACCTTTATTAAGGTTCATAAGATGTCATCATGAAAATAACATAATGTAGCCTAGCTCCATTGAGCTTTTATGTAGATTCACAAAGAGAGTTGGGAATGGGCAGTGACTCAGAAGACAACTTTTTGGACAAATAGTGTTCTGTGACTCCTCCCAAAAAAGGGAGGAATACATTACTGAATACATTTTTTTCATACACTCAGTCCTCCAAAAGAGAAGTCCTGTAATACTTCAGACTTTCCAAGTAGGATTGGTTAACAACGGTATTCTGGGTTATAAGATTCAGTAAATGGTATATCCAGAAGATGTGAAGACAGTCTAGCTAGGAAAGTTCAATTTTTTTTAGTTTCAAGATAGGATAAAGCAGCTACGTTTATGCTATTAAATGAAACATACCAAAGCCCCCTGTCTGGCCTGAGGACAAGCAGCACAGCATGTTCTGTACCTGTATCACTAAAGTTGCTTTTCAAACAGGACTGTGTGGCCTCATCCACGCTTCTATTGAAAGCAGTCCAGAGCTTGTAACAGAGAGATCACATCAGTGCCCAAGTCTTTTTTCAGAGACAGATAATTGGCATGCACAATACTGTGTCAAGGAGTGCGCATGATAACAGTATGGGCAGAGGATATTGCTCAGGCCCAGATCCTACTCCGACTTAGTTAACTTGCGTGGTCCTATTCCTTGGCCCTGATTTCTCCAAAGTTAATTGTGTTCAACAGAGCTCATGCCAGAAGATGACTAAAACTAAAAACTCTGAAACATATAAATAGGTGTACGCAGTGGATGGTGCCCGCCTGCAAGGCAGCATTTAGCAGACTGGCACAGCTAGTTAATGTAATCTTTATCTGGGAGGTGGGTTGCGCATCTGTGCCATCTGCACATTTTTCTTGCTTAAGCTTAGTGTAAGCTCATATATGTATTTAGGCATCAGTTCTCACCGGTTAAGTCAAAAGGGAGGGGGAAACTTATGCAAAAAATTAACCCAGTGTAGCAAATAGAAAAGGAAGTGATGCTCTTACATAGGGTGACACCTTCCTCTTGAAGGTGGCTAACGAAATTCCTACTCCTCCTTAAATCCCCAGTCCAGCCCTGCATAAAATAAGCTAATGGTTGGGACCTGTGCTACCTCTTTATACAGTTACTTTTCACTCCAGTCAAAATAATTAACCAAGGGAATATATTGCCTATGGGTACACCCTTACCAAGAGGTATGTGTGACTCGGAACCAGATTATAAATGTCTGTATGAATCCTAGCAGCATTCATGACTGCAACACAGAGGAGAGGGAGAAATAAGAAGCATGACTTTTTTTCATGGGCAGGTTATTATAACATTATAATTTCCCTCTGAAGATTCTGACCCTCCTGTTTCTAGACAGATATCTCAAAATAAAATATACTATTGATTTAATGTGAGATGGAAAGCCCTTTCCTTCATGGTCTTCCTTGCCCCTACTAGGATATGGGTTTTAAAGGTAGGTAAGCAATGTCCTGGGCTGCCTTGTAAAGGGCAACTAGTGGCAATGCCAAGTGCTTGGGGTCTTTTGTAAAAACTTTGTTCTTTCCTTCATGCTCAAAAATTAGAATTCTTCTACCTAATTCACATGCAAGGCTCATGCTGTTACAATCTGATGATTAATAGATGCCTCTGCCTGAGTTTAGCTACAATTGAGACCATATGCGCCAGTCAATAATACAGATTTATTTTAAAAATGAGTGTGAGGTAGAAAGATAGAAAGAAATAGAAAAGAGATGAGTGGGACAAGGGGGACGAGGGCAGAGAGAGAGAGAGACAGAGAGACAGAGAAAGAGAAGTCGGTTCCAGGCTTGTTCAAAACTTTTCACCTTTTATACATCTCTTATTAGTATTCTATCTTCTACTGCTTAATAATTCCCTCAACTCTAGAGCTAATTAGTCTGCATACTCAGTCTTTCTCTTCTTTTGAATTGGTGGGTTTCTTGGGTCCTGATGGTGAGTCAGTGGTCATGATTTCCCCCTGTGAATTGCATTTATTAATTTCTTCTTTTCTTGGGAGTTCTCCCAAACATCCTTGTAGCCTGTAAACTCTGCATTCCTTGTGTCCATGATCAGTGATACATTTTTCTTCCCAAGCTTTGTTAACCTCCCCCTAGGCCTGAGATCACTGAAGCATTTCAAGCCCTAAACTTTAGCAAGTTCTACAGACGAGTAATTTATCCTCCAATACTTAGACAACAGAACCACCTTCACACAGCCCAAGTTCCAGGTATCTGCAGAGACATATCTGGGGGGGCCTTGGTGGCCGTTGGTGGTCGCAGATGCCATCTGTCCAATAATTGGGGTGATCTTTGTTTGACCAGTGATATGAATATGAACTATTGCTTTTTTCACACTTTGGCGTGGTGAGAATTTTTGTCCAGATCCATTAATCAGGATATGCTGACCAGATATTGCCTCTGCCAGGCCTGGAGTTATGGCCTTCCTGTCTCAAATTCCCCCCTTCTGTGTCCATTGTGGTGACTTATATTATGGCAAGTTCCTTCGGTGGCCTTACAGTGTTTGAGACAGGCAACCCTGCTCTTTTAACTCCTTACACACATTTAACTCTTTCAAAGAACAGGACAAGAAAAGCAAGATCTTGAAGATCTTTCTTCAAGTTGGAAAGGTCACTTAGTCTATGACTAAATCCAAGCTCAAATTGTTCCTCCTGTTGATAACAGCCAATTTTTACCAGCAGACTACCTTAACCACTGAGTTATAATTTTTCGCGTGAGGGAACAAAACTGCCTGTAGTTTTCTACCTCCTGATCGTTTAAATATTCACTGGAGAGAAAATAATGCTACAGCCCTTTTACTATGGTATACAAATATTGGCCTCACCAATATCAAAATTTATATTTAGATATTATGTATGGAATTCTCATTTTTCTTTTTATGTTGTAATTTCTCAGCATTTTATCTTTTGTAAAATAGGTAGACATAAGAGTTATTTTTTAACATGATGTAGCAACAGCTGTTGTGCAGAGGCAGAAGAACTTAAAAACACTTTCACTAGATTAGGTTATTGTCAAAGTGAGTACAGCAATGTACCAGAGATAATGTTGTGGTTTATGGATTAACTTTTGCCAGTCAAGCCATTTTCTTTAGTTATTGTAGGTTGCTGTTACTGAGGAAGACCATTCAACTGGTTCAAGTAAGGCATGCAATCTTTTTTTAACCACACCTTTCTGAATACAGGAAGGAGCACTCTCAGAGCTTTTTCATATGCATTTTTTGAATGCTAAGAAAACCTTAGTCACAATGCAGACATATTTGCAGCCCATTGTTCTCCCAAAGGGTGTGGCAAAGTTCATAAACTAAAGGAGGAAGAAAAAATGCCATAAATAATAAGCAAAATGTCTAAGCCTTTTCACATCCGCTAGTTGCCACAGAAAATGTCTGAGCAGTGTCTTCTGTTCATAGCAGGTGCCAATGCATTTTATGGAGATACATAGTCTTGAATGTTAGTGGGCCTGATTTTCCTACGATTTGAATAGATCTTTAGTCTGCAAAAAAGTGAAATATATTTCAGAAGTCCCTGAAAGTCTGGTCCATAGCATGCTAAACTTGAGTATTTTGACCTTGCACCACTGCCATTACTTCCTTAGCTAAAGAACACAGTTACTGGTTTTATCAGTTACTGATAAAATCAGTTATTTAAGGAAAATTGTGCTGAAAATCTGTCTAAGTCAAATGACATCTGTGTGGTAGCAGCTGAATGGCTGTAACCAGTTTTGTAGCTTATGTTATTGATAAATAGCTTATTTGTTAATTTGTTACCAGTATCTGAATTAACAAAGAACATTCACACAGGTGGCTAGAGAAATGACAATCAGATTACGACCAACAGTAGTAGAGGGAGTGTGAGAATTATAACTAGATGTGCTTTCTTCATTAAAGAATGACTTTGTAATATCTCTATCAAATCCCTGCTGAGAGAGCTCTGGGAAAGAACAAACAGTGCTGCTCTCGGGAAAAGCCATCTCTTTAAAAGATGCTAGAAGGTCTATTAAAAGGAGGAAAGTTTTTTCCTGCTTCTTGTCTGAAATTTTCTTATAGCATTTAATTGGTCATGGGTACTGTAAATGCCTAGTAGACAAGCCCCACAGGCTGTTCTTTTTTTATTATGGAGATAAGGAGACGTATCTGCCCCATAGAGTGATATCCATGTGAGGAAGTTCACATTACACTTATCTGATAGACTGGTTTTCCTCTCCTTGCCCTGGTATTGCACTTGGATTTTCTGCTAAGCAGAAAAGCAGCCTTCTTTTGTGATTCTTTCTTTTATTATTTGGATCAAATTAGTTGACTGAGAACTTGATTGTCATTTGAAAACCTACATGGAAATTTCATACCAATCAAAACAACCCAAAGAACCAATATCCCACCTATTTAATGAAACCTTCCTTTGGCATGTACATTCCATACTGGTGTTATCAGCACACTTAACTGCTGTGCCTGCTAGACAAACATTACAGATTGTGATCCTGTTCTCCATCCACATCAAAGCTGAATATGGACATGGAAGAAAGGAAGGGTTTTCCCTGTTCCTGGAAGATGCTGGCTGTGGCATAATTAGCACAAAACAGCTAATTTTAGAAGAGTTGTTAGAAAATGTGTTCTAAAATCAATAACTGCAAAAATAAGAAAAAGACCAAAAATGGGAATCAGAAAGGATGGGGTTGAACTTAAAAAGGTGTGCATGTGGGTGTGTGTGTATGCATATATGTACTTATATAGGCATGCGTGTGTACCCATGCGTCAAATAGCTCAGCGAGACACAAGCTTGGGGAAGAAAAATATGTTGGTGGTTATTAAATAAACAGAAACTCCATTGGGCTAAAGCAGAGCCTGACAAGCAAATTGATAGAGACTGTAAGGACACTTAAAGAAAGCAAATTAAATGCTTTCCCGTTCTTCCACTCTTTCCTGAACATTGCTTTTGGCAACTGTTGGAGACGGAATACTGGGCTGACCAAGGACTGCCACTGTCATGTTACGCCCCTGTGGTCAAAATTTGTAAAAGGCACATAACCAAAATTGCATTAAAATTATTTCCTAATTCTTTGATGATTATGCAAACAATTAGCAATGCAATCAAAGTGATACAATTTTTCTGTGGAATGTTGATTTGTCAGGTGTTAAAATAAGCCTCAGTGAAGGGGTTGTCATTCAGCCCCTCAGCTGAGAGTCATTCAGCATTGTCACTTTACTTTCT
This sequence comes from Oreocharis arfaki, assembly GCA_013398015.1. NCBI lineage: Eukaryota > Metazoa > Chordata > Aves > Passeriformes > Paramythiidae > Oreocharis > Oreocharis arfaki. The sequence goes on from VZRR01000841.1 coordinate 1,274,199, forward strand.
TCAGACTGACTTTCTTCTGTATTTACATGACAAATGTGGAGAGTATGCATATACATAAATATGGAGAGAATTTTCCTTTGTTAGTACATGTTTAAGACCCTTCCCTTACTAATAAATACCTTTGCAATCCAATAAAATTGCTCACCTGTTCAAATAACAGAAAAAATAGCAAAGCAGATTTATGATATATGTTGAAGTGCATGTCATCTGCAGGAGTAAAATTGTAAATGGTATTACAGAAATGGCATCAGCATTCACATTCCCATTCCAGCTTCCCTGGAAAAGAATTCAGCTGTCTTGTTGTTCTCCCTTATCCACAGAAGAAGAAGGTTTAGTAGAAGAACATTTAGAAGAAAATTTCCAAGCATCTTCCAAGGAATGAACTTCAGGCGCAGATTTCAGTCACAAAGGGCATGAAGGAAAGAAGAATACATCTCCTAAACTAACACATCTACAAACAGGGCCTTATGAGCTGAGAAGCTGAAGAAACAACTGAGCTTTCTTCTTGCCTTTTCAAAATACTTGGCCTTTGATGTAAACTGGCCAATAGACTGTTGCAACTGTGTGGAAGTTAGTAGATTTTAGATATCAACTTCTCCTTCCCTTTTCTTTTGAGTAAATTATATTCTCCTAAACATTGTTTTCCAAATTGTTTTCTGAATTTGGAAAGAATGTTGGCAGAAAAAACTTCTACATGAGTTTTAATGTTCAATACATGATGAAGAATTTAACTGAAGTTTTTTTCATTTGTTTTTATTGCTGCTGTTAAATGAAAGGAAAACAAGGCTGGGCTTTGAAATGCGATGATTTTTAAATAATTTGGGTGATATTACAAGGGAAAGAATCAGAACAGAATTATTATAATTATCTGGATGTAATAACAGAGGCCAAGTTATGTTCCTCAAGTTCCAGATCCTGCCACGGTGCAGTAAGAGCATAATGTGAAGAACCCAGTAATTTCAGGTGTAGGCTGCTCTGGATCTCCATGCAGGCTATTAGCCTGAGAGAGCTAAATGCCAATTAATGTGTAAGTAAATAATTTGAATTCTACTCAGTAAAGAAGACACCAGATCAGGGACATCTATTTTCAAACACTTCTTTCCTCAGAGCTGGGTGAGATTTTCCATCACAGGCCCTATTTAGCAAAAAAGCTAGGCTACATCAAAAGCTAGGCTCTTATCTCTAAATTTATCACTCAAGACACCCCTAATGCAGTCTGAGACAAATGCAGATTAAAGTAGGTCAGAGGCTTGGACTATGGAAGTTGCTATTTCTCTCCACTCGTTTGAAAGAAAGCCTAAAAATGACAAGTCAGATCCAGGCATCTACACTGTAGATACTGATACATGTCAGATGAATTCCATGTAATGGCAGGATTTCAAATTTTTTTTTTCTCTTGCAGAAAGCAATGGCTTCTTGTCAAATTAAAAGGAAAAGGAAATGAGGATACAGATTTTTTTTTTCTCTCTGTCTGAACAAAATTCAAGCTGCAAAGCTCATTCTGCAGCCTCAACAGTACTGCATCTATAAAATGTGCTCCACTGCTGCACTGTGGGACAAAAAATGTGACTAGAAAACTATAATCTGGCCATGTCTGCCACACAAAGACATTGTAAGATGAGAGAAGAAAGAAAAACAAACAAAAAAATTGTGCTTTTCTGACAGTTCCATTCTTTTTGCTCATGGGAATATGCCATATTTTTCTGTATTTGAATCCTCTAGCTATAGCTACAGTAAGACTTGAAGTTTGGGGTTTAACTGCTTTACTTGCAGGTGTCTAAATTTAATCTGTTCAGATCCCTGACCTTCAGATAAAACAGTACAAATGAGTTTTGATCTCTTCTGTGAACCTGTGAACAGAACCTCATAGCATTGTGCATAAATCACTGTCTTTGAATTTTAAATATTTTCTTAGTTTTCTTAATATAATTTTGAAATATGCAATTCTGCTCCAGAATATTTGAGACTTCTAAACTCACAGTGCTGAACTCATTTTAGGTTGAAGCAGAAAGCTCCAAGCTAGTGAGCTTTGTTGTAACTTAATTATATGACCAAGCTGGGTGTGTGAAAATATCCAGTGCACACTGGAGAATAAATTGCTGGGTTTGGTTTTTCTTGATTTACAAGTTGCTATAAGTGGTGCATGTTCCCAGGGAGTGGTGAAAAGCAGGGGTGTGTTAAACAGGTTTAAGAACATTTTAAAGAAACACTGTCAGGTTTGAGACATAGTAGATTTGGTGTACATCCTCCCTCCTTCCAAAGGACATTTTCTGTTTCTGTGGTTACAAACAGCTGAGCTGCACACTGACTCTCTGTTTAAGCAATACCACAAAAGCCAGTGTAGCAGTTATGTGTCACACTGTTGCTCTCTTTTTTTTTTCTTTATTTTTGCCAGCAGTGGGGAAATGAAACTGGCAAAATTGCTGTTCTTTGCACTCCTTGGAGGGCTCAATACACATGCTGTTGAATTCAGCCAGTAAAATCTTGTGGTTTTCTGCAAAAAATAGCTGTGGTCAGGACAAGCAACTTCTGGATCAAACAATTTCTCTGCTCAGAGTTGTACAATAATTATTTACTAGTGTTGCCGGGGCCACCACTTCAAGGTCTGAAACTCTCCAGTATAAAGTCTGGGCTGTGAGTTCCCAGGAACCTTGAAAAAGTCACATGATTTTGAACCTGAGAGGGTTTTTTTTTGTTTCTCTGAAGGTTTACATGGAGAATGGACGTAATTTTAAATCTTTTATACACATAGCACTGGTTCGGAGCCTTGGAGACCTAGTGGGTATTTCCTTCTTCTGGATATCCAAATAGAACCAAGGATAAATCCAACTCAAAATGAGAGCAAATTTTCTTAAACAGATTTCACAAGAGATGTCTGGAATATCCATTTCAATACCTTGTTTAGTATAGGAGAATAGAATCAGCCGAACAGAGTGTATATACAAAATTCTGTATATACAAACTATTTTCCATTATTGCAAACAACGCTGAAGTCTTTGTTTGGAAGGCTTCAACCTTATTCTCTAGGCAACATTTTGAAATCACTTTTTCTCCCCAAAGCTGGTAAGTCTGTTAATTTTATTTATCTCTCCTGTGGCATTATGCTATGGTACTTACAGTGCTATTGAAAATTCTATAAAATAAAAGCATTCGACGCCAAATGGACCAGTAGAATCATAGAATATCCTGAGCTGGAAGGGACCCACAGGATCCAACTCCTGGTCCTGCATGGGACATCCTCAAGAACCACACCTTGTGCCTGAGAGCATTGTCCAAACACTTCTTGAACTCTGGCAGGCTTCGCGTCATGACCTCTTCCCTGGAAGCCTGTTCAGTATTGAGTTATTTGAGTAAACGCATCTTTTACATTCCCATATCCAAAGGTAATAAGGGAACACCATGACATGCACACAAATCATTGTTTGCCGGAAAAACACTTAGTCCATGAAAAGGGCAGAGTGGAGTTCGGACTTGCAAGTGCCATTTTGGAAGATATAGAGCAGAGGGAGGCTGAAATTTGGAAGCAGATAGCAAAGTAGCTGAAGAGGATTTGAAATAAGAATGAAGGAAAAATACGTGAAAGAGAAAATGGAAGTAAGCAGGAAAGGATCTCAAAAGTCAGAGATCAGTCTGATTTCATATACTGACAATGCAAATCCTCCAAGCCAGTGTTCATGAAGGGTTTCAAGAGCAGGATCCTTGTAAATGAAGATTAATGTATCCTACTGGTATTAAGCAGTGGTAGAGGTGTTTGTATAAAAAACAGAAAAGTCTTTGCCCTGAAATTGTACACTTTAGAAAAACTGCAATCAAATGAAGAGAGACAGGATGAGCAGTGATGTTGTATAAGAACTATGACACGAACAATGCATGGCATGTCAGCTATTCCATCCACATGGCTTGTATTTGGAACAGACTAACATCTGAATTATGCTGCAGAAGAAGCAAATAAAGGCAAACGCAGAAGATGAGAAAAGAGGCTTGCTGAGTTGCAAACAAGGGAACCAAGTGATTTGAAGACAATTCCACAAACAAGCAACACTCAGAAGTTCGTGCATGAGGGCAAGTGCAGTTATAGCCTCTCAATACAATTTCTTCTCAGGGTTTTGTGAGGGGAGCCTCCTAAACAGCCAAAGGTATCACTACAGGGACTACATGTTCGGGAAACACCACAGAGGTTGTCATGAATCAGTATCTCTGTCATTTATCTGACTGTACAGTGCAGTGATCCAGTAAATGGGTGTTGACAATAGGTTTTGCAGTGAACAGCAAGGGTGCAGTTTCTTTATCAGTTTAAACTGATCCAGTACCACATTCCCACCAAAAGTAACAGTTGTGCCTTGGCCTGGCCTGGCCTTGGCTGTGTTCTCCAACTAGTCCCTTAGATTGCCTTGGTCAGATCACCAAACATCAACATTTAACTCACTGCAAGTCTCATAACCAAAAGAACTGAAGCAAAGCATGTAAAGAAAAAAATATTCAGGGTATGCCAAGTCCATTCCTTTGCCATGGTGTGACTGGGTGGTTAATCAAGTTAGCACCTTAATTTAGTAACTATTGGAACAAAAGGACAGTTCAAAACCTCAAACCCAATATTTTAACCTCTCTGTAAATTGTCATATTATTATTAATGATTGTTATTAGTAATTTCCCTGCCCTTACAGCTACAGAGTTTTTAATACTAGAGGTCTCCCACAGGATTTCGACTGAAAGGACTTTCTGAGGGTATCCAAAGTTTCTTGAAGTACTGCATTAGCTTTTCTCTCATCTAAAAATCACACTTTGTTCAGATCTCTACATGCATACATATGGGAAAGGTTAGTAAAAACATAATTTCGTATATATGGGTAATTTGCCAATTATTACAAATTCATGTCCTTTTCCATATGGAGTAACTTTTTCTGTTCTCAACATTGATTTTCATTTTAATGGTCTTTGATATTTTTCAGGCATTTTTGGGAAGGGTAAAATTCGAGGATGGGATTTGAATGACAGGGACTATTATCACTTTAGTTTTAATAGAAGCCATCTGACCTCCAAAGTAGTCAAATGTGCTCCAGTACTTTAATCATTACTGCACTGGACTTGCTCCAGTAAACCATATCATGTTTGTACTGGGCAATCCAGAACTGGACACAGTATTCCAGATGTGGCCTCACCAATGCTGAAGAGAAAAAGGATCCTCTTCCTCATCCTGCTGGCAGTGCTCTTACTAATGCAGCCCAGGAAAAGCATTAGTAAGAGCCTTTTTCCCATGAAGGGTGTGTTGGTAGCTCATGGTCATCTGGTCTCCCGTTTCCTGAAAACTTTCACTCCAAGGACATTTTAGGCAAAGCAACCTTCCAGCCAGTGGGTCCCCAGCATGCACTGGTGCTTGAGGTCATTCCTCCACAGATATAAAGGTTTGCCTTTACCATTGTTGAAGATGAGGAGATTCCTCCCTGCCCTGTTTGCCAGCTTGTCGTGGTCCTTCTGAATGCCCAGAGGGGGCACAACCACGTGGCACACCAGCCAGTCTGCCCAGCTTGTATCATCTGTAAAACTGCTGAAGGTGCATGGTGTTCCTTTGCCCAGATCACTGATGAATATGGAGAGCAGCATTAGCCCCAGTACTAAGCCCTGGCACACAGCACTAGTGGCTTTACTAGATTAAATTCAATCATTTAAAGCACAGACCATCCTGCTTCTTGTGATGAAAGACAATTTCTCTTCTCCCTAAGCTGCATGTACACCAGATAAATTGTTACTGTCCTAGAGAGAAGACCAAGACAAGATTAATAACTTTGAAAAGAAGCCCATGCTTTCTCTCTTTAATTATATACATCTTCTTTTCATGTGACAGCATTAACCTGTTTCCTTCCTCATTTTCTCCCATTCTTGCCACATCTCATCTCTGACAATCATGTAGAAAAAAATTAAGGGCTTCCTTGAACCCTTCATTTAATAACAAACAAGAAGGAAGGAGGTAATCACCCATACTTTGGCAACTCTATAATTATAAAGTCAATGAAATGTAAACCATCTCCACTTCTGCCTTCTAAATAATTTCTTGTAATTACTAAAATGTACTGATTTATTTTCATTCTTCTGTTGCGACAGGAATTACTATTAAAAAGTTTGCAAAAAGAAAGAATATTAGAGGCCCAAACTGCAAAATTCATATACAGGAAGAAGTTTAAATGTAAGCATAAATTTGTATTAGAAGCAAAGCAGATGAACATAATAAATAGGCATGTTATTATATTGCAATATTTCCACTGAGGTATTTCATCACTTGCAGTTTTGTGTAAGTTCTAGAGATGTTACTCGGTGATGAACATCCAAGCTAATCTGAGCACAGATGTACTGTATCTCATTAGCAGTAGTACTATGGAAGGTAAAACACACAACTGCTTTGATTTATCAACAAGGTACAGAATATGCATTCAGGTAAGTATATGACCACACAGTAGAAGCAGACTTCATAGATTGTATGCAGATGAGTGAAACTTTAAGCACTATTTTATGTGTTTTAATTCTACAGTAAAATTAATGTATGTATAATATAAATATTAGTTTACTGAGCTTAAATATGGTCATGTATAAAATTAAAATTCCACATGACAAGCTTTCTCTATAGTTGTCCTGAAAATTGTGCCACCATGCAATCAGGAGGAGTCCCAGTCTGGCCCCTGGGCTATTCATGCAGAGTCTCTGATCCCAAGGTGGCCACATGTCCCCTGTATTACTTTCTCATCAATTTGTAGTTAATGGAGTGGTCCTTAGGCAGTACTTGGAGGAAACAGTGGTGAACACACACCTGTCTCTGGTTCCAGATGGGTAGAGTTCAGAATAAGGCACCTGCAAGCCAGATGTAAGACATACCCTGCCCTCAGTAATTCTGCACAGACCACTCCTAGGTGACTGCACAAAGGGAAAGGGAATTTCAGGTGGCTCCATAATCAGTCATCTCTGTCTCCATGCATTATTTAAAGCAGGCAGAGATGGCCTGACTCAGCTTTGAGTGTAAGTGGCAGACACGTCACTGGTGTGGTGAGGTCACATATCCTCCGGTTATGTCTGACCTTCCTCAAACTTCTTTAATTTTATTGTTGAGACCTTTGAATGTTCTACCCATAAATTCAGGGGGAAACTTGAGATTAAGACCAAGACAAGTGCAAGCTCTGAAATAGTGACAAAGCAGCACCAAACACAAGGAGTTAGATTAGTCCCTTGTAACAGACACATGGAAATATCTTTATTTCCATGGGCAGACAGGGATTTTCAGTAAATGTGCCTAGGCATGTTCAGGTGTGAATTGTTAGAGATCTAGGATTGGGATCTGCCCCAGCTATTGTTGCCCCTGCCTCCCAGCCCCATGCACTGCCCCCAAGTCACAGCAGCCATTCCATTTTGTTATGCTGAAGCTTCAAAGAAGGATCAGACTTGAGAACTTCTGCCGTTGTTCAGAATCACTCAGTCTGTGAAGGGTTTATGCATTATTTCTGGCACCACAAGATGAATCTTCAGGAGGCTGCTCAAGCTGTATGGACAGATTTATCACTTTAATATTAGAGGGAGAGCAGTGTCCTTACTTCTGACTGCAGGTCCTTGCACTTTCCTCTGAGGCATCTCCCTCTGGGCTCTGTCAGAAACAAATTAGTGGCCTGGATGGTGTGTAGGTCTGATCAAGTGTGTCCACGCCTCTATAAAGGAAAACATTAAAAGCAGAAGTCCCCTTCTTCCTGACAGCCTTTGCAATAGAAAAGAGTGATTCAAACTATGACATTGCCATTGAAATGTTACAAATATTGAAGCAAGGTTACCCCTCACTTTTAAGTGTGATAATTTATTTGATTGATTTAATTTTCCACACTCTCTCTCAAAAAAAAACCCCCAGATATTGTCATCCAAATACTCATTAGTGCAAAGATCACAGGACAGGACTATATAGACAAGTCTGAAGAGGATGCACAGTACTAATTTAATTTAATCACAATCTATTAAGTATTTACATAAATACAGTCCTCCAAGGAAATAAGGTTTTATTTTGCCAAGAGCAGTTCCTTGAAGGATGATAAGGCAAGAAATACTAAACATATTATTAAAAATAATTATTTAGAAGCAAATGTACTAATTTTAATTACACTGGATAATACTGAGGCTTCCCATACTTTCAAGAAAAAATTTATTCTGCTTGCATCAGTTTATAGCTGCTTTCAGACATATGCAGTACTTTTTTCTCCTGTAACAAAGTCCTATGTTCCATGCCCTTGGAAAGGCACAGTCTGTCTGAAATAACACAAAGAGTCAGGTAGTCTTCACCTGACTGGGCAACTGTAGAGAATAAAACAGCCTCTCACCTTACTATGATCCAAGACAAGAGCAGCTGTTTCCAGATGGGTGGGACTTTCTCACAGACCCCATAGACAGACCCTGCCCTCTTCAAGGACTGCTTTCTGTACTGCAGAGTTACATCCACAGAAATCCCTTCCCTAGTTTACATTTCCTGTCAGCTGATTTATGGGCTCAAGCCAAAGCAAATCTGTTCTTTAGTGCAGGAAGCTCTCTTTCAGGAATGGGGAGCTCAGGTAGCAACAGACAGTATAATAAAATAATGCTGTTCACTTACACCTATCCATGCATTCTCCATCAAAAGCACCATTTAATTAATATTATTTCACAAATAAGGAGAATTTGACTGTAAATAAATTTTGATTTTATTATTCAAGCAAGAAGGTGGCATAACAAAAAACTGGTGTAGACTTGAGCCATTCTGTAGCTCAGAGTTCATAGCAATGTTCAGAGTGGTAAAAAAAACACAGCATTTTAACAAGGAAGTTCTGCTAGAAAAATGCTGACCTATATAGTCCTCTGCCCTTATTCTTTTGAAAGGTTGAACAAATTGTTCTGAAAAATGAAATTTAAATCTAAAACTGAAACAGTGAAAAAAACTGAGCCCACCTGTTGCCTCTACTCAGAAAAATGTAAATTCCATAGGCAGGTCACTGTATTCGGGGCTCCCTACTGACATACATATATGCCTCTGCAGACGTATCTGCATGGCTTGGAGCAAATAGCTTGGTGTCTGCCACACGTCTAAACTGGGTGAGGAGTATCCAGAAGACCTAAAAGGACTCTGGTGCAATACAGGTTTTCAGGGTGGCTTTGTGCAGCAGTCAGTGCTGGGCACTTAATAAACCAGAGGAGCTGCAGCAGCTTTATTATAAAATAAATATTATCATAGCTGGTGTAGTACAAAGGGGCCTCTCTTGTTTTATTCAGAGTTTATGACATGTTGCTTCGTTTGTGATTGGTACCCTGCTTTTATCAAGGAAAAGATGGCCACAGCTGTGCTGCTCCTGCCTGGTAAACCAGCAGTTAGTACACTCTCCTAAGCCAAGGACATTGCAGTTTCTTAGTCTGGGCATTAACTCATTCGTATTTTGCATACGCTCAAAGAGAAAGCACAAGGGAAAAGCAGGAGCTCAAGCGAAAAGAAAAGCAGGAGGCTCCATCTTCCTACACATCAGAGACCAGGAGAAATAGCCATCCTGTGTTTTTCAGATGGTGCCTGTGCTACAACTAAGAGTGATTTAGCTATTTTGATTTTTATGAGCATATGTACCATAAACATTTTTTCTTAGAACCTGAAAGTGATTTAAAACATCACTTGTCCTGTCTGTGTATGCTTATATCTGTCCATAAGCCTCCTGCTACATTTGACAAGGTAAATCCACAAGCTGTGTCTTTAGCTCTTTTCAACCTCCTGAAAAAAATAAAAATTTCATAATCCATCACAAAATCCCTCCTTTTTTTTCATCCTGTGGTACAATCAAGTTTTTGAATCCTTCGGTTGAGTTACTAAAATGTTATGATTGTTATAAAATGCGAAAGGTACTTTCTAACATGAGCTAGATAGGGAAAGACTATCTAGATGAGTCCACCTCAGAGCTTCCAGGTGTCTTAGCTATCCCTTTCTAGACTTCATCCTGAGCACACACTTGTGCCTGTGAGAGTAACGAATGTCTCTCAGTTATTATGGTGTGTTCCTTTTTATTCACACGCATTCATTTGTCTTCAGTTTACAAGAGAACTACCACAAAAAATGCATCCACAAGAGGGATTCTAAGAGTTAAACCAAATAACTGACACTCCTGTTTCTGAACAGATCGTGCAGCAAAGACCATAGAGACACTCGACAGTCTTTATTCTGTGAACCGGTGCATTTTATTAAAGTGATATTTATTCTTACCCTTGCTTATTTGTACTGCAGATTCCCTGAAAACAGAGAGCGACACCGATTTGCAGTTCTGGATTCTAGAACATACGTACACCTTGGTGCAATGTGCGCTTTGAGCACTAGGTGGAAACAGAGCGATGAAAATAAGACCCGCTATCGACCCTTCAGCACAACAAATGGAAGAGCTTTTCTCAACACACATGGCTGAGATCCCAGAAGGGAGGAATGGCAGCTAAAATCCACTTCATTTTGTTGAGGGGCTTCTATCATTCTCATTTCTTTCACACAAGAATAAGAGAAAATATTATCCTTCATCTTCTTAAAATTGATTTTTAATTTTCTTGGTTTAAATTTTGGGATACCTTTATTCAGAGTGTACATTTCTGTTGGCTATTCTTCAAATATTTCCGTGAAAATTAGTATCTGAATTAGACACACAGCAATCTTCCCTCTATTGCTATTGCAGTTTTGCAAAATTTGATGTTGAACATATACTGCTGTTTTTGTCTGCTGCCATTTCCTTGTAATAGATTCTAAGCAAAGACAGTAGTGAAAATAGAAATGTAATGCTTTCCTTTCACTTGCTTATGCAACAAGAAAATCAGAGCTAGAAAAGTTACCCTAATTTTGCTCCTTTTATCACCCAGTTCTAGGAGCCTGTTTACCTTTTTTTTTTTTTTTTTTTTTTTTTTTTTTTTTTTTAAATCTCAGGGAAGAGAACTGGGATGATATTTAGCTTTGGATGGTAGCCATATTTTGTTGCTTGTGGAAAATTTGGCTCCAGAGAAGTCCATATGCAGAATGCAACTGCAGCAAAAGCCCACAGAAATGAGGAGGAATGATGTGGTATTACCTTGGAAATCACAAAGCACAAGTGAGACACGTAACAGCAGTACTGGTTTGAGCTTTCATGGTCAAGATGGGGCATCCAGGCCTTCTCATCTTACTTCCAAGAAATGACCAATGGTGTAAGACCATCCATTTGAAGGGATATAGTCACGATTTATGCAGCCTCAAAAGAGTCTGACCTAGTCATCCCTCACCCTTTCAGTACTGTCTGCAGAGCTTGAAAGGTCTGGGTTAAGAAGCTGGTACAATATCAAGGGACATCTCTAGTTTTATTTAAAGTTCATGGCACACTGTTTCATTTGTGACTGCTACCCTGTTTCCTGCAACATTTTCACTTCTTCCATATTCTTCTATTTTATTTTTTTAGCTGAAACATTGTTGATTACCAATAAGTTGTTCGATTTCATTACACACGTTTGCCCAAGTTCACATCTATGCCCGCTTTTTAACCAAGGAGAGGGCAGACACTCATATCTCAGGCCAATTTTACAAATTGAAGCAGATTTCAACTGCCTGAGGTAACTTAGTCAATCAGCTCAGATGCCAGAGCAAGTATTCATGCTGGTGGAATGCAAGTCAAAATCTGAACCAAACTTGAAACCTGTTGAAGCTTGGGGGAAACTATGACTATTGTTCCAGAGCCAAGAAAATAAAAATTTCTAGCTACTGGGTAAATATATTCAATAAGTTGTAATTAATGATTTCAAGCACATTTTCTAAATTCTGTAGGAACATATATGAAACTAAACTCAAAGAGCTAATATCAGATAGGTGTATAAACCTACTGTCCACATTCCTGAAGGAAGCTTGTGCATGATGTGTACAGTGAAGGTTAGATAGGCCAAGATATAAATGCAATTATAAAGTAAAACCTTTGGTGTTGAAAAGGTTTTGAGGAACTCAGTGCCAGTTGCCATTAAATTAAACCTGCCAGTGGGGTACTGTATATTTCCTCAAAGGTTTCTGAAAATAGTTTAAAAAATAAATAAATTCCATAGGACAAGTAGTGTCTATCTTAGTCCTTTGTCCCTTATGAGGTGGTCATCCCAATCCTTAAAATTATGGTCATCTTAGAGGAGAAGATGCATGAAAATCTCCCTGCAATATAATAAAACAGTGTCACTCATCCTTCGTTTACAATTAAAAGGTGATGAATTCCTAAATAACATTCAGGAATTGTTAAACACATTTTTAAGAGGTTCAATAACATCTCTGCTTGCAATAGTGTCAGAAGATACTGGCATGCATTCAATTTACCCTATTATTCCAGCTCTGCTAAGCATTTAGGCATTTTGTATCGACAGGACTTTTTAGTAGTCTAGCTACATGACTGTACAGTTTCTTGATGGCAGCTTAAAGAATTCACACATTGGTGCTGAAATAAGAAGGAAAAATACTTGTCAGGACAATCAGAGCCCACATTACACATGGCAGGACTACAGGAGAAATTCTACTTGTAAATTAAACAGAAGTTATGTGGAAAACATTGCAAGTCAAGCACAGATGTTCTTTTTTTAAAATTTCAATTTAATTCCCATTTTAATTTCCTCGGGTAACTTATTGCTACAACAGGGACTTACCAATTTTGGCACTGAAGAGTGTAGCTCAGGAGAGGTTCCAGATGCAAAAACTTCCACTGCTCTCAAATCATTTGAAGACTGGACCACTGAATAGAGGATGCCTGATGCGCCTCCAGTTACTACTTCCAAAAGCTAAACTTACTAGCTAAAATCCCTTTTCCACCAAGATTTAAGTTTCAGGCTAAAGCAGACTGAAAGTTTACCTCTGCTGTTATCTACTTTTGCTGGCTGGCAGTTGCTGTTAGTGACTGGAAGTGTTACTAGGAGTGGTTTTGGCTCTCAGTAGGATAGCTGTGAGTCAACGTGTGGGATAAATCCAGACATGCCCAGCTTTCCTCTTGCTCTGTAAACACAGTGATCTGATACAGAAATCTGACTTTGATGCACTGCAGATGCATTAAGTATATCTCTGCCTTTCTGACACATAAAGACTGTCTTCATACTCAGCCCAATAGTCGTGTGACACAGGTGCTTTTTTGAGGCACTCTAAATTGCAATGACTTCCTTGCCTGCAAGGTCAAACATGAGTGATAAGCATCAGGAGCGAGACCCTGCCTGCTGTAAAGCCAAGGGAAAAATCCCATCGATCTCAACAGAATAGTAGCATTGCCTCAAGACAGTGCAGATCTCTCCGGAGGAGACTTCCCACAGAACCCATTTTTTTCCTCTTCATTGTACTGTTCTGGCCACTTCTTTAAATCTTCTCCATCGAGAGCCAGTCGCCTCTACCAGGAAACCGCTCATGAAAAATTTCTCTGTCCTGTTTCCACTGTTTCCTCAAACAGGCTGCCTTTATATTCTAGTTTGTTTTGATCAAGTGAAATTACAGCTAATACTGTAACCTGGAATATTCACGCACTTAATTTTTTTTTCTGGGTGAATAACTGTGTTAAAGCAAGAGTCATTCAGCCGAATTCTTTTGAGTATGTCTTTATGCTGCACATCAGGAGGATAGCAATTGCTTTGCTGGGTTTAATATCACACATATCACACAAGTCTTGGCAGTGTAGAATATCTTCTGCAGACAGACTGGGTTTTAAGCAGGTGACCAGCAGCATGCTGTATTCATTCACTGAAGCTAATGTCAGTAAAAATGGAATTGCATATGTGAAATGTTAAAGGAACATATTCAATAGACAAACTGCTACTGTGCTTTTGCAGGAGAGGACATCGGGAATTTGTATTTCAAATGTTTAGAAAGAAGCTGGTTGTAGGCAGAAACAAACATATATGGCCATATTATTTGTAGTCTCGGCCTAATCCTACTGTCTCCAATAACTGAACAAACAGACATAAACACAGTTTTCAAAATGTTTGTTAAGAAAATTCGAGGAGAAATGAAGACAGAAAGAAATAAGAAGACTGACTCCAGTGAAACTAGGATTTGTCCATGAATGCCTACTTATTTACCTATTTATCCATTTATGAATCTGTGCATTTTTGTCCCTATAATATTTTAGGATCACAAAGAACCTTTTGATCTTTACTCTGACATCCTGTAAAGGCCAATAACTGCTCTGAATTTTGTTTATATTAGAACGCATTTTTTTAAGATAAAGTGGATAATATAATTTATCTGACAGTGTAGTATACATTTTTCATAGATAATAGAAAACTGGATCCTTGCAGTGATGCTAAATCTGCAACCCAGGTATTTGCAGAATCCATATGCAAGGCATAACAAAATTTGCTCATTACTCAAATTAGGCCATCAAACTGGCAGCGCATGAAAGAATTCTCAAATGGTTCTCAGATCATTTTCCATCATCTTTTAACACTGTAAAATTTATTTGCCATTGGATTCTTTGAGTAAACAGTTATAGAGCAATCTCTCCCTTAGTCATCACAAAGTTTGACAGCACTTGATTAAGATGTAAGCATCTTAAATGCAGAGTTGCTTGTAAGACACCTTTAGAAGTTGAAGACTTATCTAAAGCAAAAAGTAGTTTATCTGTGTGGCTTGCTTAGCTTTTGGATGCTGGTCTCATATTAAAATGTTCTGAAAGTAATTCATTATGAGCTCTGTATGCACAGGTGTGCACATGCATGAAGAGTCTCGTGTTTAATTCAGTCTCTACATTAAATATCTCTTAGTTTATTTAAACAGATTAATGGACTGAATGACTTCATTACTAATGAGTCTTGTATATCATAAACTATAATGATGTTATACAACCAAATAGACCAGTATCTGACAATAGTCAGTGAACAGTACTGAAAACACCACTTATACAATAATATATTTGGTTGATACAACCCTTTTATATTGAACTAGTTCATAACTAAAAATTTCTTAGAATACTTAGCATGAGTGATTGTAAAATCACAGTGAATCACTAAGTAACAGCCCTAACAGCATTTTAGTAAGACAAGAGTGTATTTAATGTCAGTTAACGATGAGCGTAACTCTAAAAATGTACACTGTCTGGGAGTCTGTGTTTCTTGGGTAGTAATTCAGGATATGTTAATTTTATAATGTCAGTCCTCTGTCACCCCATCAAAACCTTTGATTTAGTGCCCTTGCGGAATGGCACAAGTTCAAGAGCATATCAAGGAGTGAAGGCCTTAAAGCACACATAGTCACTTACAAGTATTATCATGCACTCAGAATAATTGCTACAAAAAAAAGCCAGAGGCTATCAAGCAGCATTTTAATCTTAATTCAGAGTGACCACAGTGTATTAAGCCCCACTCTGCAGTTTCTAACTGGACATACTTAAACACATTTCCCTTTCCATTTAGAATGAAGGGAACAATTGAGGAATTCTCATTGACTGGTGTTTCCTCAAAGTACTGAGGAAATCACAACAGACTTTCAGTTACAAGTAGACACAACTCCTCTTTTATTGTTTTATTTAGATTAAGTAATTTAGATTGGTTTTAGATTAACAATCCAAAACCAAGCTGAATTTTGACTGATAACACATCTTCTCATAGCTATGCTTTAAATAGAAGCCTATTTGGCACATGAAAAAGGAAATCTTGTCTTACTACACACAATACATAGAAGTATGACTTTATTTTAAGAATTCAGTTCATAGCATTTTATGTTAACCTACTGTACTGTGCCTTCTATGGCTCTAAAGAAGACGGAACTCAAATTATAAAAATGCATATTATATATAAATTGAAATAGCCTGCTTTAGGTCCTGAAAAAAGAAATCAAGAAATCAAGTAGTCCATTACAATGCAGTATGGACACATGAAACTTTAAGAGAGAAAAACTGACAACTCCCAGGAGGTGGGATCATTTCTTTCATAGAAGGTACCTCAGCAATAAATGCCTGAATCTGTTCTTTGGAATTGAAATGACACATCCTGAACTATTCCAAGACACAAAGGGCGAATGCCAGTCTTAAAGATGGCAAGAAATTCTTGTAAAATCTGCTGTGAACAAATCCAGACCTGGTAGCTAAACCAGAAGGAAATACAACATAATTACTCCCAGTGTTCTCACGGGGCCTTGCTCAGAGTCATAACAATGAGAATTAATGCTGTTCATCACTCTTATTAATTAACTGTTCCATTTCTACAGGTGTGATGTAAGAAAAAAAAGAAATTGTGGAGACATAAACTGTCACCATGTCTCTGAGCCTCATCATGCAGGGGGGCTCCATGGGAAAGCCCCTTATTCACAAAGGAGCAGGGAGCAGTGCCCGTCTCTTGCTTTGCCAGAGGAGAGCACGCAGGCGAGCAGACAAAGAAGTCAGCTGGTCACTTCAGCTTCACAGAACCGGTGATCTCACCCTCTCCTCCCACGAGTACAGAGCTGCTACACTTTGACTGATTGGTTCTATTTTATTACCTGCTCTCTTGACATATAAGAGAAGTTAACGCCCAGTTCTTGATCACTTAAATTAATTCGGAATTATTGGACACAAGCCAGCTGATGATGACAGTGCTTGGGATTTTCTTCTCCCTGTATGAAAAGGAAAACAGTGCTGGACAGTTGCATCAGTGCTTTTTAGCAAGGCATTAATAAATCATGTGAAGATTACTGATACTGATGGTTACTCACAAGCAATACTTGAGAGTTCAAGTTCCTGAAAAGAACCAGGTGCCTAAAATACGTATTTCAATGATTACTCGTGTATTGAGAATGTCTGTCTTCTCTGTACTGATGGGATGAAGTTAATTCATGATTTATAGAAATACTATGGAAATGCTTTGCTTGATTCAATGTTATGTTTTTATAAAAGTAGAACTAATATGAATGGAATCTGCTTCATTTTGAGAATTTTTTTCTTATGAACAGATGCCTAGGTTTATTCATTGTCATTTAATAGCAGAGTTTAAATTTGTCTCACGAGTAACAGAAAATATTGGTAAAAAAATGCTGCTTCTCACTGTCATGGAAAATAGCAACTTTATTTTAAGGTCTGGGCTGATTATCTACAGAACTGAAAAACAGATGCTGAAAAAAATCTACATGCCCAAAATCTATACAAGGTATTTGTGGGAGGAGAAAAATGGGGAGAATATCTGTTGACTAAACTATTTCAGAACTGTGTTCCCTGATCTACCTTGTTATTTTGAACACTGGCAAACTGCAGAAAAAAACCACCATTTAATACAGTTTGGATCTTGTGATTCTTCCTTGCTTTGTGGTGCTATCCCCATCCCTGGATGTTCTGCAGCCCTGCTTTTCTATTTCTTTAAACAAAAGCTGCTGCTTTGATCATCTCTAGCATGTGCCAAGACACAAGACAGATGCTCCAACGCTGCAGTTGTGCACCCTCAGAAGGAAACTTGTTATTGGAGAAAAAATTAGCTCTGCACTTGAGATTAAAGAAAGGATTTACTCTTCCTTTGGTTATTCTCCTGCTGCAGGCAAAGTGCAACTGCCTCTGCAAGTGGCCAGGAGATACCACCTTTTCTCAGCAGCAATGAACGGCAGCTTGGGCTGGACTGCCCAGGTTTGCAAACACAGGAAACCATCTGCAAACAGTTCTCAGGAATGCAAAATGTGCAATGAAACATGTGGCAACACTGGATGATTAATAAACACATCACAGCTAGAAAAAGGTTACGCAACTAAGTGCTAAAACAGCCATCTTAATAGAAGGACAGATCATAGAATGCCTTCACTTTTAAAAATCTGGGGAAGGAAGGAAAGAAGGGAGGAAGCAAAGGAGGTAGAAAGGGAAGAAAAGGGAAGGGAAGTGGAAGAAAATATAGAACAAAAGGGAGATGGAAGGGGGAAAGGCTTTGTATTCGATTTTTTTATTTACATATTTTTTTTAAAATAATTTTTTAAAGTTTCCTGATGAACTGCAAGAGTAAATAAAAAGTTTATATTATAGCAGCATGGATGTTCTACAAAACAGCCTTGACAGCTTGTATATTCTGAGTTTCTTTTTGTTTTAACAGTTTTTGCTGTAGTAGAAATCTGTGCTCAATATCCTTCCCATCCCCTAAAGATTTTCTGGCATAACCACCAGGATTGTGTTAAAAATTCAGAAGGACTCGGTCATGTTCTTCTGCCAGATCAAGCCAACTGTTCCAAATCAAGCAGGAACTCCATGGTTTCAGTTAGACACTTCAAATATGTCCTTCTGAAAATAAACATTATCCCTTATTTCCTATGATCAGATGAGAAGAGCCACATCTTAAAAGAGTCTTGAAATTTCTAGGATACCAAAGTAGTGATGTTTATTGGTCCAAGTAAATCCCCTGTAAATAATTAGCTAGAGTTAATTGTTTAAATACAATAATAGATTTATACCAGAAATAACGTTTATTGATACACCCGTCTTGCTGCTACATTTTTGTACCAATGAAATGACCCTCTCCAATGACCAGGTATGCAATCTCTCTCAGAAAGGAACAAAATGAAAAATAAACCAATTCACTTTTTAATAGCGCTCTGTCATCCTTTCTTCTAAATCTCAGAGGTATTTATGCTTATACCAGAGTCAGTTACAGTTCATCATGTTGCTCCAGCTCTACATTTGTAGCTGCACAATGCCATTAGTCATTTCCAAAACCATAGCTATTAGAGATTGAAGTGACCTTTTAATGTCATCACATCCTACCCTGATTCCTACTATCCATGGCAACAGACTAATGTCAAACGCACAATTATGACTTCACTGCAAAATGTAGCAACAGAGAAAGTGATTTCCAGTTTTAAGCTAAATTTTAGAAGTCAGAGGCCTAGCTTTTGCCATCCAAATCAATGAAAGTTGTTTGTATTCCATTTGCAAGTTGTTCAATAGCCAAGGTATTTCTAAGCACCCACCTCGCACTGGTACCTAAATAAAAAATTGTTTGCTTTTGGCAGAGGATGGAAAATTGAAATGGCCACATCTTGCAGAAATCAGTGTTTGATCCAGGAAGCTTTCAAACAAAGGATAGCTTTTTTTGTAATGTGGGGTGGACATGGTTTATCTGCCTTCCTTACCCCAGCCAAAGCATGAAGAAGGCTCCTGTATTGCAGGGGTGGGATATGGACAGACCTATACCCATTTTATGTGTCACGGGCTCCAGTGCAAAGCAAAGCTGAGTGCAAAGCTCGCAGATATATCCCCCGTCCCCCTGCAGGAACCACTCTGCTCCACATCAGACTAAAATAGCCTGTCTGAAGCACGAGGTGTTGGAACCTGGGATAGCACCAGGCTCCCCAACATTGTAGTGTACATACAGTTTTGGAGATGAGCAGCTTCTACCTGCTGCATGTATCTGGGTGTGCATGGATCTGAAATGCATCACTGTGTAGAGGTATTTCAGCTTGGTTTAGACTAATTGCAAAATAATGCAGTGCCAGTGTAGCACTACACTAATGGGAATTAGCCCTTCCTCAGAGGTAGGAATGCTTACCCTGGGCCATTGCCATGCTAACACAGACCTATTGCTTGTAGGACCAGAGCTGATGTGTGTACGGGGCCATTTACTGGGCCACACCTGCCCATTCTGAGTGCATTGCACTTCACTGAAACTCCCTGGTGGGTTTGCTTGGTGTAAACATAGTACCTTAGCATAATAAAAACAATAATCAAGCCCCTTTGTTTGTGGTTAATGACATTCCTCCAGCAAATTTATCTCACTTGCAAGAAAAATTAATGGAGAGTTTGAACACCAAGAGTAATCACATCAAGATCATTCATCAAGAATTGAGATGTGTGACTCGATTTTGTAGCTGGACTTCTCTCTCTAATAGGATTTAAAGGACATTTCAGAAAGAATTAAAACCCTCATAATTATCATAGGGAGTTGGAGTCCAATGACATCTCACCTCTGATAGAAACCCACAGGCTATTGCAGCTAGAGACCTATGGTAATACAGCACTAGGTAAGTGCAAATTGGTTAAAAATGTGCTCAGACTAGGTCATGTGTGAAAGGGAAGTTATTTTGTAATGAAGAAGATTCATTTCCCACTGACATTCCAGTAATCAAACAGAACAAGAGACATATATGCTTAGTTTTTAATTTGTCTCTATTCAGACAAATTCACACTGAAATAAAAGAGATACACTGAATTTCCCTTCAAAAGGACTGAGCAGGACTACATAAGGGCTTACTTAAGGAGTTGGCTCAGATCTATGTAAAATGCAGTGTTGGGAAACCGAGCATCTGTGGTTTTATATTTCAGGGATGATGCAAGGTTTTTCAACCTTTAAATTACAGCTTGTGCAAGTAGTACTCTGTTATTTAACAGATTTGCAGATGTGTCCATCTCCAAGGTAATGGGTATTGCATTTCTGTCATTCAAAAGGCTGAGATTCAAAATAAATCAAAGAATGAATTAATCCAATCATCTCCTTCTCTAAAAGCTTCTAAACACTGCTTGGAGGGATTCTAGCAGAGGTAATAATAGATTTGTATACAGATACTCCTTAAAGAGTTTACAGATAAAAGTAAGAATTTTTCATCTCTATTTTAGAAGCAAAAGGCATGAGTGAGACAGATATTACTTGATATTACTTGAACCAGATATACAGACAGCCACTGCCAAAGCTTAGTCCAAGGTCTAGGCCTTGCTGTTATACTCCTCCCTATCTGCCCATCCCCTCAAAAAATCCAATATGAGAGGAGGGAGGGAGGGAGGGAGGGAGGGAAGGAAGGAAGGAAGGAAGGAAGGAAGGAAGGAAGGAAGGAAGGAAGGAAGAAAGGAAGGAGGGAAGGAAGGAAGGAAGGAGNAGAAGGAAGGAAGGAAGGAAGGAAGGAAGGAAGGAAGGAAGGAAGGAAGGAGGATTTGTTCTGGAAAGTTGGAATTGATAATATTTTATGACAAGGTTAATAGATGTTTTTCTTTGGCTATTGAACATAAGACCTAAATAGCTGCATAAGTTTATGACTAATAATATCTGCAGTGATGCAAGCTAAAATAACAGTTATTTCTCAGAAATAAAAGCTGAGTTCAGTGAAAGGACATAATGTTACATGTGTACAATCACTGGGAAACACCGACTGGCATTTTCCCTTTTGACCTCACATGACAGTGCAACATTCCAATGGAAAACATTGCCAAGTCTCAGCTCAGCATAAAAACAACACTGAGGAAAATACTCTGTAGCAAACAAACAGAACTAAAAACTGTTTCAATAAAAAAAGGGTAACGCTTGGAGCCATCAGCATCTCTGAAAGCCTGTTTATTCTGTTGCCTGAAATCTGACAGGCCCATGATGAATCAAATGTGCTACAATTAAAAGAAGTGTTTGGGGTAAACTAGACACGCTTTGTTTTCTTTTTTACACAGGACTCATCTGACTTATATACCTCATCACAAGATGCAAGGATGTGGCAACTCTGCCCTTCTTGCTGTGTGACAAAAACTTTAAAAATAATGAAACAAGGTTATGATAAAATTAGAACTAGAAATCTTGAAAGCTTAATATTATGTAAGCTATTCTGCAATACAGGAAAATGATTTTTTTTTTTTATACTTCAGTTTCATGATTTCAAGTTTGTGGCTGTCAGTTAACAGAAATAAATCTCAGAGAGTCAGATTTGCGTGGGACTTAAGTAAAGTGCCACCTCAGCTCTCTTAAGGATCTCTTTGCATTGGGTTGGAAATATCAGGCTGTTAAGCTGCTCTTTCAGAAATAAAGTAAATAGTATCTTTTTCTAGAGAACATGTAAGATTTTGCAAGATTTTCAAAGGTGTTAGTTGAAATGAATGTTCTAAAAATTGACCTCTCTGCTGTGCTGTTTTTCCTGCTGAATAAAAATTTTCGAACTCTGACCCCTGGGAAATTTTTGATTTCCCAAAACGGACAGACAATAAAGCCACTGTCTGTAAAAAAGAAGCAACACTGTCCCTGTACAACAAAGGCCAGACTTCTCTCTGTTTTTCACAGACAGGACAAGGATACTGAATAAATATAATTTGAGGTGTCCCCTCTGCACTTGTGCTGCCACTGCCTGAGCTGAGAGGAGAGAAATAAAGGTTCCCCAAAAATAGGTGCCCCACCAGCTCCAGAGGAGACTGTGGTTCCAGAAAGAGAATCAGAAAGTTCTTAAAAATTCCACCTGGTTATGTCTGTATTGGCAGACCAATGCTGACATTGTGATTTTGCCTCCTCTATTGTTAAAGAAGTAAAACAGTCCCTGGTATGGTTCAGGCCCTGACCAGTTCCCAAACAAAGACCTCAGCATAGGCCCAGAGTTAGAAAAAGCCATGCACTATTTCCCAATAAATAGCTGGGATGTAGCAAGCTTGTTTATAAGCCTTCAGTCGTAAGAACAAGACTAGTCCATGCCAGCTGGCCAGAGAGGATTGAAGCACGGATCCTGGCAATGCTGCATTTGCAAGTACAGGAATAGCCCTTGTATCCCATGTGTTGATGAGACAAAAGCTCATAGGAGTGTTTACTACTAGGAATGGGGTGAAATCAGTATAACTCCTAACATTAATAACACTTGTGGAAAGGCCAAGAGACCTAGAGAGGTGAAAAAACAGCTTGTATCCTGTAGGGCAGTAATGTTGATTTGAGTAGCGAGGAAAGTAGATGGAGTGAATGGATGTGCTGTTCAGAGGAGAGAGGAGAAATAGGCTCCTCCCGACACAATTTTGGCATTAAATGTCCAATGTTTTTTGGGGTTTTTTTATTCCTCAGTGTTTGCAGATGTGTTCAATATTTTCAAGATTTTTTTGTGTTACTTTATGTCTTGGTCAACTGTATTTCATGGCTTTGGGAGCTATTGGCATTACAGCAAACCAAGATGGGCCTTCCATATCAAGGGCTTTTGTTATAAATTCAAAACGCTAAACACCCTCAAATTTGCCAATTTTTTTAGACAAAATATTGTGTGGTATAAAAGGCTAATCAAGCTGAATGGAAAGGAGCAAGCGCACATCTTCTAAATCACCATGCTTTATAATGTTTTCAAATGGATTTTCTATCCGTAGACAAAGCTGACCATCAAGTTCAGTAGCAAAAATAAGCCCTCTTTATTAATTTGAATTTGCTGGCGAGGTCCACTGCCTCTGCAGTAAGAAGTCAGATGAAATCCCAAGCAGTCAGGCTAACAAATTTTAATAATTGCTTTGTGTTGGAGGACAGAGTGGTAATTTTATGTCTTTACCCCTTTTTGAGATTATCCATTTGGCCAGGTTAAAAGCCTCTTTCCATCACCTTCAAAATTACTTTGAAACAAATAAGGATTATTTCAATTGCACTTGAAAATTAAAAATAAAAGCCCTCATTTAGACTCGCTAGTTTTAAACTCCTTTCCTTTATCATTCTTACCACAACTAAGTCAAAAGAGGCTATTAAACACTGCCTCTTCTTTAGGAATTCATTAAGGCAGATTAAATGCTAGGTTTTGACTATTTCATTTAATTAGAAGATAAAT
Organism: Oreocharis arfaki; assembly: GCA_013398015.1. NCBI lineage: Eukaryota > Metazoa > Chordata > Aves > Passeriformes > Paramythiidae > Oreocharis > Oreocharis arfaki. The sequence goes on from VZRR01000841.1 coordinate 1,297,648, forward strand.
TTAGTTTTGGTACACTGAATGACTAAAGCATATTAAGAGTCATTTAATATAGGTGTTAATTTAAACCCCAAACCAGAAAAAATTTTGCATGTCCCTGAGCCCAAACTAATGTGGATATTTTCCTTTTACATAGAGTGAGCTAAATTGAATGTTGATTTTATCCGACATCTACTTTCGCTGAAGTTTCATTTCCTGTATGAACCTGTTCTGCAATGGCATTTTCACTGATAAATAACACACTAGATTCTAATGAAAGACAGAAGATCATCTTACAGCATTTCTTACTGCCTTACGAAATAGTTGTTTCACCCATTACCTCCTCACCACATCTTCATTAAACTGCCACACCCACACAACAACTCATGGCAGCAACATATACAATACACAAATTCCAGGAACGTAGGGGCCCCCAAGCAAATTCTGTTTCCAACAAGAATCACGAGAAATGGACAATATAATAGAGATATCTTGAATGTTGTGCTAAGATGGTCAGAGGAGAGAAAAGTCCGTGCCCTAATTTGCCAGTGCCACTTGATGTGGCATCTGCTGTCTAGGTGGCAGCACTGCTTTTGAGCTTGGCTCTACAGGGACGTTTTCCCACTGCACCACGGAGCAGAGCTAATCCTGACAAGTCTAAATCAGCTAATGATTTCACACCACAGGAAGCCAGGTTGTGGAATGACGGAAGACTACAATGCGCCAAGTGCCACAGACACACCAGAGATGCGCATGTGAAGCGAAAGGCGAACAGAGACATCCTTCAGAACTGATCAGTTTTCTTTCTACCGAAAAAGGCCTGGGGTGGAAGCAGTATTGGGAACAAGTATAAATGTAATCTCTGTATAAATGTATAAATGTATTATGCTCTGTATCCAACACTGCAAGAGCAAGTCTTCTTTATGCTCCCTACCCCCAAAATCACATAGACTCACCAATCAGCTTGTTTGGTTTTAATTTGCTTTGTGAGGATTGATTCCCATACATATCCCAAGTGTCACACCAACTATAACCTGATACCTTCCATCTGCTTCACCTCCATAAAGACCCCAGCCCAGTACTTGATCTAAAAATATGACAAACTGCAATAAAGTGAGGTTCCATAAAAATAGCAAATGAACTTTGTTATTTTTCTTTATGTACTTCCAAAGGCAAAGATGATGAAGGTGTTACCCACTCTGTGTCAAATTATACAAATATTAGAACACTCACCAGGACCTGGGACATATTCCACCTTTTCTCCTGAATCTGATGGAGACTCAAATCCACATCTCCTTTCTCTGAAAAGGTAATCTAACCATGGGGCTACAAGTCACACAGAGAAATGAACAACTAGCAGCATTGAGTAGTGGCACAGCTCCAGAAACAGAAGAAAGGAGCATCTGGACCCAAAGTAGCCTGGTAGAGAAAGGATTTATCTAGGATGTGAAGAATGTGGGGTTGAGCTCTCCCTCAGCAGAGTAGTGATCTGAATCTTAGTTTTTCAGTGATTGTGCATATGTTGAAATTATTTTTTAAAAAAACAAAAACAAAAACAAAAACAAAGAGAACAGCTCCATGTTATGATTTCAACCTTTAAAATTAAGAGTGTGCCCACCTTGAAAGAAAAAAAACTGTCTTCAGGAAGAGACATTCAGCAGTACATCACAAGTAGAAAAAAGACTTTGTAAAAAGAAGCAAGGCACAAAAAGACTCATAGAGCACAGGCTGTGCCAATTCAGATGCTGTACTTGGCTTGGTGGTGCCATACCAAGAAGTGCCAGTCAGTCTGGCTTTAAATGCCAGCTCAATGCAGAGAACCACTGTTACCCTCAGGAAAGTAATGGAAAACCTACACCACATTTGCACAGCTGCAAAGGCATCAAGGAACTGTTGAATGGCAGTGCACTGAGGGAAGTTTTAGTCCATCCTTTGCTTTCTTCTCCCTCCTCTCTTTCCTTCAGCCAAGACACAAACAAGGTGCAGAGCCTTGTTCTTCCCCTCAAATCTAACTTGATGAACCCTCAGCCTGAATGTTCAGCACTCAGGGAATTTGTTCCAACCACAAAGCATGCTGACACCGCAAAGTGTTCTCACCACTCAGTTCATGTTTTTTTCTTATCTAATTTCATCCTAAAAATTCTGCCTTTTAAAGCACACATATAACGTCCCTGGATAATAAGATCTGGAATATTATCAGCTATTTTTATGCTGATATTAAAAACGCATGTCCTGGGTCTGGGTCTTATTAAATGGTTTCCCTACAAGTTTGGTATTTACATTCTGTAGGCACATGGGAAAACATTGTAAATATTTATAGTACTCTGGATGAAGAGACTTGAAAATTAGCAGAAAGAAGGTTTCCATACTGCAGTGAAGAGCGTGAACATTTGCTTTCCTTGATGAGAAGTGCCTATTTTCACTCTGAAGGCTTGCCAGGTGGTAAGGCTGAGTTAAAGTACCTGGCAAACGCGATTTCTGGGTACGTTATAGCTGTCAGTTGGGCCTGCTCCTATTGCCCACCTGCACATGCTGGATCCTTCATGGAGCAACTTGGTATCCACCCAGCTAAAACCTGGAACTGACTCAATGATAAAACCATCTCAGGGCCTGCTCCAATAAGCTTTATGGGTGGAAGCGAGCCAGCTCCCATCACTTCCACCTGGCCCAGCCTTCAAACACCTTCCTAGCAGGCAGCAAGCTGTCATAATACATAACTCCCTATGCAAGCACACCCTTGGCATCCTGCACAAATACACCAGTGTTTAAGATGCCTGGGAGTAAGTGGCTGCAGGGGACAGCTGCTGCATCTGTGATATCCAAGTGCTACAGATAAGCCAGGCTGCTTGAGGGGGCAAGCAGCAAGTTGTAGAACACAATTCACTGACTGGAGAAGTGGGAATCCATCCTTAGAACAGGTGGTGGGACCAGCACAGACACAAACATGCCTTCCCTGCTGGATCCTTTCAGACAGAGGTTGTGTGCAAGCCAAACCCAGAGAAGTCACAACTGAGAAAAGCCTGGTTGTGCCAACTACTGAAGCTTATTTGAAGCTCATTCCCTGCTAAGTCTCAGCTTGAGGACTAGCATCAGCCAATCATACACTGAATGCCCTACTTACTTTACTTGCTTATTTTTTTGGGGGGTGTTGTCTGTTTTTGTTTTAACCACTGATAGAGCCTGTGCTGAATGCTGTAGATCAGGTTTGGTTAACCAGCATTGCCCCAGGGCTTCGTGCTGTGTACAGATTCCTGCATGCACAGCCTACTTTTCCTTGTTTGGTGACTCCTCCCTGATTCATTGTCCACTTTCACCCCAAAGCCTGTTTCTATTTTCTGTCCTTCTTGTGGTTCTGTCCAAATGCCTTATTATCTGCATTTTCTAGGATCTGTAAACAATTTTGTTGTTTTTATCTACTTTTATTTTTAATTAAGTTTTTTTTTCTCTTCTTTATGTCAGCTCTGTAATTACTTGCAACACTCTATTGCATAAGAACACATAGTCCAAGGGTTGGGGATTTTTTTGGATCATTAACAACTATGATTAGATGATAACTCCGAACTCTACAGAGGACTAGTAGACATCATCTACATTCAGTAAACTGCTTAAAAGTGGCAGTCTTTGTAGTTTTATGAGTTATTTTTCAAATTAAGTGACAATTAATTGCAAATTGGTTTTTAATGTAATTTTTGTACATTAATGTAAGAAATGATAGTTATTCAAGTAGGTTATTAAAATTCACATAAGACCTATACTACTTTATGCTTTTTAGCCAGTGTTTTTTTCCAGCAAGCTTTTTTCTTCGGCCATTTTGCTCCACTCATAGAACCAATTAAGTGTTGACTTAGATATTGCTTACCATATTTCTTTGTTCTACAGACATCTGTCTCAAAATCTGATGACATCATGATACTATAACTGATAAACTCTTTTCTCCTTATATTTATTATTAAATATAACTATTTTTCCATAACTGGATAGATTTATTTTCTTTTTGCCACCAATTACTGTAATTATCATAAAGAAGTTGATGAAGAACCTAAGCATTCAATGGATATTTCAATATCTTTATTCTAAACTTGTTCTCTAGCCTATTTTACAAAGCCCATTTCATGATGGTTTCTTATCCAGTGGTGGTCAAACTACCTGGAATACTTGTACAAGAAAATTATTTGTTACTGAATCTTTCTTACTCTAAGTGTCCTATAATCAAAGTCTACTGACACTTCTTTCATTCCTCATCCATTTCATCTTTACCAAGACAACTTCTCAGCCAGGCCTTACTTTCACTTCACATTTCATAAACAGTGCACATGCCCCTATTATGCTTTCCACCTTGCATTATCTCCTTGCACCTATAATGTCTAGCCAACAAAAATCCCTGGAGTGGCAGAAGGCTATTGCTGACCTCCTGTATTTGTGGGTTCAAAATTAGGCATGAGTCACACAGGAGCCAGCAGTGCACCTGGGAAAAAGATGCCAAAGATCCTGACATCATCCAAAACTGTATTAACAGGAGAAGAGCCTGCATTTCTTAGGTCACATGAGAAATAGTGTCCAGTTTTAGGCCTTCAGTACAGGAAGCAGCAATAAACAGAGATAAGTTCAGCAGGGGCAGCCAGGATGACTGTGGCTGGACCATTTGTCCCATGAAGAGAGGCTGTGGGACTGGGGCTTGCTCAGTGAGGAGAAGAGATGGCTCTGGAGGGACATGACAGAAGCCCTCAGCGTCTGCAGGGATGTCAGTAAGGAGAGGGAGCTGGGGTGAGAGGTGTGAGGCTGAGAGGCAGGAGGCACAAATTAATGCCAGAGTGGTTCAGAGAGGATATGAGGAAAACCTTTCCTCCCATGGGTGCTGTCAGGAGAAGCAAGTTGTGCAGACAGGTTAAGCCATCTCCATTCATGGAAGAGATAGCTGGATAAATCCCCGAGCATTCTGGTCTGGCCTCAGAGCTGGTCATGATTTAAGCAGAAGGCTGAGCTAGACCTCCCAAGGTCTCTCCTGCCCAAACTGTACTGCAATTCCGTGGTTACAGGGATTGCCCGCAGAGCAGCATTAAATATCACATAATATAATTATCATTGATCCTCTTATTAAAATTGTTCAGATTTAACATTTACCTGGTTAGTGCAAAGACTGCATTTCATCACTTGTAACAGTCATAGCTGATGGTGAGATCTAAAGCTCCGGCTCATTTCAGATACTCTTTGCTATTGTGTAGAGACACTAGAGCGCATTCATGCTCTTGTTCTTTGCCTTCTGTCTCCTAGCAACTCCATCTGCTGCCTTATTTTCAATGTTGGAAGTACAAGTCAGATTTTTTTTTTTTAGTTGGGGAAAAACTGCTCCTTCCCCAGTTCCAACATAGCTTAACACAGTTTTATATTTAAGATGCTGGAATGCCTTTTGCACAAGTAAAGATGATTTCATCCTGCATTCTGTCATGACAAGAACCTCTTTTCCACAGATCTAGGCCACTTCTTTATCCATGGGCTCTTGACCACATAAGAGTTTTGGTGGCTATTAGTATGGTCAGGTGTTTGCAAAAATCATTAATCCACTTCTGGTTTGAGGGAATGATTCTGTTGGGGTTTGTTATTGGTTATTGTTTGGTCTTTCGTGAGCTATAATTAGACATTCTCTGGCATCCAGATTTCACACAAATCTCTATTACTCATTCCCTGGCACATGACATATTTCCTTGCCAATGTTTGTGGAGCACACTGAGAACTGAGTGGCGCTGAGAAGCACGTAATGAAAGTGCTTATCCTGTACATGCCTGTCAGTTACAAACCCGTTAAACTTAACTCATCCAGCTCCACTGTGATATTTTTATCCTTGACTACAAGTGATTAACCATCACAGCAATATCATCTCTTATCCATCCAGTGGATAAAAGAAGACACTATCAGGTGATGGGTAGAAAAAAGGAAGGGAAATCAATCTACACACGGAGGATGTGAGAATGCCTCAGGAGAGCACCAAAATATTGCAAAATATTCACCTTTCTTAAGACATTTGGTTATTTATACATGGAGGAGTGACTTTTATCAACAAAGTAACAGACTGAAACCTAAGCCTTCTTTGTAGCCTACAGAAAAATCATGATGACTTTAATGTATTTTCAGTAGAATTGGAGCTGAACCTTTTGTTTTAGAGGTCTCTGGTTCCTTAGTCTGAGTTTTTCCTTCTTCAATAGCTTCATTCCTCTCCATAGTTGAAATTTTTATGTTAGTCATCTCTCCAAAGCTCCCTCATTGATCTCTGGAGCTGCTTCAGGCATTGCCTTTTCTGAGATCAGTAAAAAATACTCTTGGGGTGCTCATTTCTGGAGTGCAGCCTGCTCAAAATTTGAAAAGGTGAATTTAGTGGGAAAAATTGTATGTCCTTAGCTCATTCTGGTTGGATTGTACCCTGAAACAGAATCTGAAATAGCAAAGCAGCAAGTGCAAAGGCTACAAAATACTTTTTGGTGAGCATTCAAATGAATTTTCAGCTCCATAAATCATGATTCCTTGGATTCTCTCTTTTGAGCTATAGGACTGAGTTGTGACACTGAAACCAAGTTGGTGTCGTAATTGTAGCAGTTTTAGGAGAACAGATTAAAGGAAAATGCAATCACCAAAGTATATAACAGTAAAGGAAGCTTCCCTTAGACAACATACAGACTGTTTAGCTGTAGCACAGCCAAATCATTTACTTTGACTCCTTTATATATAACTCCTTATATAGAAAGGTGAGTTTCAAGAAAACCCTCATAGCAATGGTGTTCAGTATTTTAATTTTTAAAACATTCCAAAGCAAGAGCTAATGGCAAAACAATACAGGTGATCATTGTGTTGGTATATAGATTATGTCATCAACTATGAAACCCCACCTCATTCCAAAATTCCCACACGGAGACAAGGCAGAATGTAGACCAGCAGCCTTTTAGTCTCCCTGGAATCTGTTGAGGCTGTTGTGAACAGAATCAAGAATTGGACAATTTAACAGAGCAAAATTATGACAATGAGTTTATCCTCCCAAATGTTTTGCCCATGACACAGTAACAAACAGAGAAGAAGCAGGGCATACACTGGCTGTTTGTGTATATTTCTTGTGTAGTTGCCCCTGGCAACCACAAAATTAACATGTAAGAAAGTGTAATAAAATATATATTGATTTTAACTGACAAACAATATATAGTTTTATTTTTTAAAAAATATCTGGGGAAAAAAAGAAATAAAAATTGAGATCTTTTTAAGATTCCTATTTTAATTTGCACAGCTGCAGTCTTCTATCATAGTGAACTAAAAGAACAGTAAATACCAGGCAGCTGACACTTAAATCATATATGTCTTCTAGTTTTCAGCTCAGCATCTGCTGCATCGTTTCTTAGATTTCAAAGTGTCTGGGAAGGGAGACCAAGGATAAGAAAAATGCATCTTCTCATCTGAAAGCATGTGTTTTTCAATGACAAGGGACTATAGGCCATTATCCATTGCTATTATACAATAGAAGGGCACTCTGAAAGTCTCATTTTAATTTAAAGAAAAATCTACCTCTACAATAGCAATTTGAGGGGAGAGGATGGTTACAGGAAAAAGAAACTTGACTCAAACATGTCAAATTTTCATGTTCAGAAAAAATGAACATGCTCATTTTTCCAAAAGAAATAATGTTGCAGTGCAGACAAGCTGTTTTCAAGGAGGATAACACCTTCAGGTACCTCCAGAAACCAGCTCAGGGAAGTTGCTGTCTTTCATATTCTGCACTGGTTTTCAGTGCCAGAGCAGAGTTCTGATTTCAAGGATTTCTTCCTTGAAATTAAAGGGCCAGATTCTTCTCTTACACTTATGGAAATTAGAGGAGAAAGACAATAGAGTAATACCAGCATTGAAGCAAGGAAAGGATAATGGACAAGAGCTTGAATATCGCTTTATTTATCACCCTTTCATTAAAAGGAATTAGTGTTAATTAGCCCAGCTTGTAGCAAAATTAAGATATTCCATGCATATCCTATTTAGCCTTTCCATTATCTTTCCCTACATTTTCTCTGTATTTGTCAGAGCTTCTGTAAAGGAGTGTGGTAGATGACTTTGGCCCACATCATTAGCAAAATCAATATGCTTTAGTTTAGAATTGGATCAAAATACTGTAGCTCAAAAAAAAAAAATAATTCAGAAGTCCAGAGCCTTATTTAAAGTCTTTCCTCTCTTAGGGGGAGTTATACAATTTTCAAAGCACTTTAGAAGCCCCAGCACTCTATTTTAAAAAGGCAGAATGACCAAAGTCCCGCTGAAGTCCTACTGCTCACCCATGGACCCCAGCTGTCCATGCTGCCTAAGCAGTGCCTACTCCGCATACTCCACATGGGACAGACTTAGCCCAAAACATTTTGCCACAGAGAAAGCCAACCCTGCGCAGCCAGTTCATGCCAAGGCCAACAGATCCCCAAAGCCAGCAGTCAGTATCTAAAAAAACAGACATATTCCTAGATTAGAATTTAGAGACTGGCACTCAGCACCAAAATAGGATGAAGTGGTGAGGTTCCCTTCCTACCCTGGTGTTCATGGGCTAACCATGGGGGTGTGCCAAGCCCTAACTAGTCTGATGTGGTCAGAGTACCACTTGTCATGAAGTCTTAGGGAAAAACTGGTTAGGCTGCTAAAGAATGGGGGTGCTTTTTCTTCCTCCAAACTTCCCACTGAATAACAATACCCTTGTTTGGCCGTTCTTTGAGTCGAACGAGCAGAGGCGCGGCCACACATGGAACAAGTGGCTGTTTCCAGTCAGGATTCATCACTGGGAAATATTTACTGATTTCTACAGATTAAAGGCACATCTCAAAAATCATTCCTGTTTCTTAAAACATACCTGGAGGGTAATGAGCTGTATTAGGTGATTTCAGCATCGTTCTCCATGTTCCTCATAACCATTTCCATTTTTCAGGCAGTAAGAAGGTTGTCCTGGAAAGAGGGAATACTCTCAATTCTTCCTGATGAATATTTTTTACCTTGAACAAGACAACTAACTTGTGACAGGCAGTGCCAGTACACAAATGAAGCCTGCTGTCCAGTTAGGTTCCTTATTCTGGATCCTAGAGTAATGCAAGTACTTCATGCAACCCAGGGTCATGGTACTGTCTTTTTCAAGATACCTTTCCCCCCACGTGTCTTATAGACCAGCTTAGTAGCTCTTTATGTGACTTGAGGAGGTTTTATGCCTCCCCCTCAAAAGCCCTGATTCTATGCACACATGCACACACAGACGCATCAGCACAGAAATACCTCTCTGGGTGTGCATGGTGCTCTCATCCCATGGTGCCAGGGAGTGATTGCCCTGGCCAGCAGTGTCTTTGCAAGGCACATTTTGTAACAGCACATTTTTCTGTGAATGCAGCCCTGGTATAAGCACCTAGTTAGGTGCTTTGCAAAACGTTAGTTGCGTTGCTTGGTTACAACACACAATATTTAAGAACTGGACAAAATAAACTTAAGTAACCTGGTGCAAGAAATCATCTAAAAAACAAAAGCCAGCCTACCACAGAACCCCTGTTCTGAACAAACACAGATGAAATGCTAAGAAAATGCTATTTCTGCCACAAACCTCAATAAAACAAGCTTTCCCCATTACAGCTTGTTGACAATTTATCCAGTTTGAACTGTAGACATGAAAACCTATTCCTGAAAAGGTTACTTTGCACATTGATTTGAAAATTGTGAAGCACAATTTCAAAATACATCTGAGAGTTTTTGCTCCCAGTATATCAGGACTTATTATTCATCTTCTTAAGATCTGTCTTCTGTCATTAAATAGGATGCTTGGGAATAAGAATTCACTCTTGCAGTGCTAAATAAATACCATCATTAAGGAATCTAAGATGCTCAAATTCAACAGCTCACTTTTATAGCAGTAATTTACTAGGTTTTCCTTATGACATAGCAGTATACTACACACTTAACAAGGATGTTCATAATCATTCAAATATTGAGACAAACCTCTGGCTGTTGCTATGATACAGCACTCGTTTTACATTCCCATTTAGGTTAGAAGAACGTTTGCTATGCTGTTTACTACAAAAAAGGCAAGACAGAAAAATCTGTGTTTTATTTCCTCTCCTATTTAAGGGCACCTTAAAATGACTCACAATACCTCTCGCCCTGCCTTTTGTTAGAATTACAGGGCTGAGGCATCACATTGGATAACAGCATTGAGTGTCCCAGCTTATTGTTTTAAACCTAATTACTATAACATTGAAAATTACTAAAGAATATTACATACAGGCTCATATGATGCAATTTACATCTCTGATAAGGGAACAGCCCAGAAACAGTTACTGATGGTTCTAATTCTCTCTTCCCCTTGTACCCAACCTGAGATTTAAAATGAGCTAGTAAAGGGGAGAATCATGGTGATGGCAGGTGTGAAGTTTGCCTTCGAGATACTTTGTTGGCCTTGCAGATGAAATGGAAAAATTAACATGGAGAAAATTATTGAGTAAGGAAGATCAATAAGGGTCAGCTAAGGTGCTGCTCTTTTCTTCTTTTCCCTTTTCTCTTCTTATGGTTGCAGCTGAAGTGCTTGCCCCGTGGTTTCAAGGAGGGTCTGGCACTGGCTCTCCTCTATCTTGGAATACTTCAAGCCCCGGCTGGGGCTGAAGGGATCTCTGGAGTTCATCTGGTCCAACTCTCTGCTAAAGCAGGTTTACCTAGAGCAGGCTGCACATGATTGTGACCAGAGGTTGGTTTATATGTCTCCAGAGAAAGAGACTCCACAACTTCTCTGGGCAGCCTGTTCCACTGCTCTGCCACCCTCAAAGTAAAGAAATTTTTCCTCATATTCAGATGGAACTTCCTGTGTTTCAGTTTCACCCCTTGCCCCTTGCCCTGTTATGGCACCACTGAAAAGAACCCGGCCCCATCTTTTCAACCCTTGCCCTTAAGATATTTGTATGCATTGATAAGATCCCCCCCTCAGTCATCTCTTCAGGCTAAACAGGCACAGCTCTCTCATAACAGAGATGCTCTAATCCTCCTCTGGATCCTATCCTCGTTCCTTGTCTTTCTTGTACCAGGGAGCCACAAAATGGACACAGCACTCCAGATGTTGCCTCACCAGGGCTGAGCAGAGGGGCAGGATCACCTCCTTCATCCTTCTGGCAAAGCTCTTCCTAATGCACCCCAGGATTCCATTGGCTTTCTTGGTCACAAGAGCACACTGCTGGCTCAGGGACAGCTTGTTGTCCACCGGGACCCCCAGGTCCTTCTCCACAAAGCTGCTTTCCAGGATATATTATCCTGCAGCTATTTTATGGCAAGATGGATTGTTTTTTCTGTTCCTGAAATGGTGATGGAGCTGTTTTACCCTGAAAAATTTTGTCTCTTCCCGTACAGTCTTCTGTTCCACCTGAGGAATATATGCCTACAACCATATGGTGTCATTCTGGCTTTGCTGTACTTTACATCCTTTCCTTCTTTCATGGAATAGCCTTTTCTCTTTTGCTTTTTTCTACAATTTGAGAAACCCTGGAGAGTAAAAAAAAGGTAAGCAATATGGTTGTCCAGACTATCACAGGAATGAAAAAAAGCCTGAAAGAGAGCAGTGGCCATAGAGAGGAATGAGGAAGCTTCCTTTTCACAGCATCTCGTACCCCTTTTCTCTTGCTATCTATTGGTCCTACCTGTTATTTCCTTAGAGCCTCACAGATTTTCCTCTCTCCTCTCTCATCCCCGTGGGATCCTACCACCTTCCTAGAAACCTGCTTCTCTGGAAAAACTTGTCACTGCCACAAGATTTGAGTTAGTTCTGGTCCTGAGCCAGAAGGGAAGTGGTGGCTTTGGAGATAAGGGAGCAATGGTCTAACAAGCATCACAGTGGAGAGAGGTCAAGGCTGGTCATATAATTGCCCTGATTATATGGTGGGCATACGCAACTCTGAATTCCCCGTTGGATGGAGATTAATCCTTGAATTATATTGGCAGGAGGCGTTGTGGGTGCCTATGATAAGTTCAACTAGAGAGGATTTAGTGGCAGTTGTTGAAGCTCTTTTTGTAAATATAGAATTGAGTATTTCAACAAGAGCATCAAGCAGTATGCAGGAGGACACTTAAAATACACAGGAAATAATCCCAGGCAGTGGGTGAAGACTTCCGTAGGTGCAGCAGTGCAGCCACATATCATACATTCATACTTTCAGAACAAAGGTGCTGTCTAAAATGGAGAAATTTCTGGGGTAACTATTCTGGCATAACAGTATTAGCGATGGGTTGTTACACTGGTCTGATTATACCCCACCATAAATCCACTAGTGGATTTTCCTGTGCAAACAAGCCTTATAGAGGAAAGTGCAGTGTCTTTCATTATTCCCTGATGAAAGACTAAAATATAAAAAGAACAGCATGCACAATCTGTCTTTTGAAAGGAAAAACAGCAATTCTGAATGTCTGTCTTCCTCTCAGGCAAACACAAAGGAGTTGAAGGCAAGCCTGTTGTATGTCTGTTTTAGTGCTCTCTGCCCCTCATTTAATTAATGCACAGCACTGAGGAAGAACTAAATACTGCTTGTTTTACTCAGGCAAGTGATGCCATTGACTTGAATTAAGCTACCTGCGGGATTAAAGTAGAAAGATTAAGACCTCAGTGTAGCAAATTCATTTCACTCTGTTTTCAAATGCAAATGTTTGCCTCTCGATTGTCAGCTTGATTCATCTGTTGGTTGTTTAGCACAATGAGGCTCTGATTCTGCTCCCTGATTGTGTCTCCTAGGCTGCTCTCTACCACAAACATACTCAGCTTCCATAGAATAATTGGGATGGAAGTGGAACAATAAGTCCTCTGTGATTTTTAAAGTATATACCAGTATATATTGATGCATAAATATATCTCAAACTAGACAGAAAAACTTTCTCATAAAGAATTTGTTCCATTAGTTGAATGGCCAAGTTTTCCATTTTCAATGTGGTTTTATACCCATTGTACCTCTTATGCGGACAAGCTTTTTCTCACCTCTCAACCCCACTGTCATGCCGAGGGAGAGACACTGGTACTTGACAGGTAACATGGGAAGTCTCACATTATCTTACAGCTGATGCAACTATCCTGTGAAACCACTTTATAGCTTCTTTCATTAGAATGCCTTCAGCAAGTTAAATAAATTACTCAAGAATAGCTCATCTGTAACCAAGAACATATTTTGATCTGAAATGTAATTTTGATCTGTAACCTGTCATTTTAAAATACATGTATTAGTTATTTTGGATGGGGTACTGCTGAGAGATTACTGTTGCTTTTATTTAAATTATTTGAAAAATCCAGTACTGGAGACTGTTCCTCTGTTTATCAGAAGCCTCACCATATCTTGAACCAAATTATTCCTAATTGTACAATGCATACCTTTACCTTAACAGCTATGCTGAATCTTTCCAGAGCTTCTCTTTGATTATTTATTTGAGCCATCACTCAACCTTTATTTTACCTTTGTACAAAAAAAAAAAAAAAAAAACTAAACCCAAATAAACCCCATTAGGTCAGTGTTATAATTTCTTTATTTTTCTTTAAAAAATATTAAAATTAACAATATGTAGCTCTGAAAATTATTACTAAAGGAAAACAGTAATATATCATGAGGTTATATATCATACCAAGGCGTTGAGTTGGAAAGAGAAACTAAGAACTGACAAAAACCAGGAAAAAGATACAGCTTAGCAGAGCACAATTAAATGTTGAAACTGATGTTAAGAAAATATGATCTGTTTGTCTGCATTTATAGTGTTCCAAAATTCTATTTTAAAAACCCCCATGGTCTATTTTAAGCACTTCTAACTTTGTAGCGAGGATCACTGTATGAGTCTTTGCTGCTTACATGAAAATGTTCAACCTTCTGAAACTAAAATTTTTATGAAAAATTGAGCTCATTAGAAGCAGTATATTTATGTGGCCCTCAGAAACTGTAGGTGCTTCACTGCATGTTTGGACAGCAGACTTACAGCTGCATTTGCCTACTCTGATTCTACAGAAGTCAGTACCCCTGGGTATGTGCCACCTATATCTACAAATTCTGATTGAGGAGCAAAAGCTCAAAAGTTGGCACACATTTCTGAATAAATACTTCAGGTGTTATTTCTTGAGGCTTTAATGCTGTTGATCTTTTTAATGTCTTGCCAGCACAAACCTTCTGGCTTTGGCTTTATCATTGCATTGTCCCAAACTGGCAGTAAGACTCATCTGGGGGAAAGGTGCCTTAGAAGATAGGAATCTAAGATGCCAAATCCTGATCAAATTTAGTAAAAAGGTAGGAAAAACCAGTAAATTATCTGGAAATTCTGATTTTGCAGCAAGAGATACCTTGGATAAATTTATAGTTCAATTGTAAAATCAAAAATATGATCTGGCTTTAAGAAGTCAGAAGCTCCTGAAGGGAGGCATAACAAATGTGGTGAAATTGGGATTGGAATTTTGTGTTTAATACATTGTGCTGGTTTTGGATGGGATAGAGTTCATTTTCTTCATAGTAGCTGGTATGGGGCTATATTTTGGATTTCTGATGGAAACAAAATTGATAACATGATGTTTTAATTGTTACTGCTCCGTGCTCACACAGAGCCAAGGCCCCCTCTGCTCCTCACCACCAGTGAGGAGGCCGGGGATGCACGAAATGTTGGGAGGGGACAGAGCTGGGACAGCTGATCCCAACTGACCAAAGGGATATCCCTTATTGTCTGGTGTCATGCTCAGCATATAAAGCTGGGGGAAAAGAAGACAAAGGGGGACATTTGGAGTGATGGCATTTGTCATCCCAAGCCACCATTTCATGTGATGGGGCCCTGCTTCCCTGGGGACAGCTGAACGCCTGTCTGTGGTGAATGACTTCCTTACTTTGCTTTCCTTGCATGTGCAGCTTCTGCTTTACCTGTTAAACTGTCTGTATCTCAACCCATGAGTTTTCTCACTTTCACTCCTTCGATTCTCTCCCCCATCCTGCTGGTGAGGGAGTGAGTGAGCAGCTGCATGGGGGTGAGCTGCCAGCTGGGGTTAAACCACAACACATAACAAACTTCAGAAAGATGTATGACATGATCATACAGCAGATTAATAAATAGTGAGGTACAAATTAGACACTTGCTTTTACTCTTCAAAGAACTGTTCAGACTGACAACAGACAGCAGTTAACCACACTTATCACAAGGTCATGGTGCAGACAAAGGCTTATAAATGAGGTAATAGAGTTAAGTGAAAAATAAATTATTTTTATAATAAGTGAAATAAATGAAATAAGTGAAAAATAAATTATTGAAATAAATAAATTATTTCACACAAATATTACAACATCACAAATTACTTGCTAAAACAAAGACATGCTTAACTGTGTAAGATTTCCAAGCAAGTCTTTACTGTATTGCAATAAACATTTTGCAGGTAAAATGGAATGCAAATGAAGCATTGATTTCAATGCATTAGTTCTCTAATCACAGGGTTGCTAGAGGTCTGGCATGGCTCAGGGGATTGAAAAAGTGCTGAACACAACTAATATTCAATATAGGCCCAAGCAATTGACTTTACAAATGTATGGCCAGCCTGCACTGCATATGATAGTAACTAGATTGTAAGTAGATCTTGGGTAGTCATACATTGCATTTAGAGGGTGGTGGTCAGCTGCTCAGAGTCCTGATGGATATCAGTGAAAAGCAGTGTCCCCCAGGGGTCCACACTGTTTAGACCTGTTTCGCATCTTCATTAATGACATAGACAAAGAGTTCAAGTGCACCCTCAGCAAATTTGCAGATGACACCAGGCTGAGCAGTGCAGTTGGCACACCTGAGGGATGGAATGGCATTCAGAGGGACCTGGACAAACTCGAGAACTGAGCCCATGGGGATCTCATGAGGTTCAATAAGACCGAGCGCAAGGTGCTGCACCTGGGTTGGGGCAGCACAGGCTGGGGGATGAACAGATGGAGAGCAGCCCTGCTGAGAAGGACTTGTGGGGGCTGGTGGATGAGAGGTTTGAAGCGATCCAGCAAAGTCCCCAGCACAGGAAGGACATGGACCTGATGGAGTGAGTCCAGGGGAGGGCCACCAAGATATTTAGAAAAATGGAGCACCTCTCCTATGAGGAAAGGCTGAGAGAATTTGGATTGTTCAGCCTGGAGAAGAGAAGGCTTCAGGGTGACTTAATTGAGGACTATCAGTACCCGAAGAAGGCCTATGAGAAAGATGGAGAGAGACTTTTTACAAGGGCTTGCTGTGACAGGACAAGGGGAAATGGCTTTAAACTGAAAGAGAGTAGGTTTAGAGCAGATATGAGGAAGAAATTCTTTGCTGTGTGGGTGGTGAGGCACAGGAACAGATTGCTCAGAGAAGTTGTGAATGCCCTATCACTGGAGCTGTTCAAGGCCAGGTTGGATGGGACTCTGAGCAACCTTGTCTAGTGAAAGATGTCCCTCTCTGTGGCAGAGGGCTTGGAACTAGATTTTCTTTAAGGTCCCTTCTAACCCAAACCATTTTATGATTCTGTGAAGTAGAATTCTCTCCATTGGTTGTTGAGTGACCAACATAAAGCACATCTGACTGAGCTGTGGAGGACACACTGGCCGTGCTCTCAAACCTTTAACGATAAGCTCAGAATGCCCATAACCCACAAGATCAAAACCCAAATATTTGGGAATAAAGGTACAGAGTTTCCCCTCCTCACAAATGCATTTTCGGTAGAAAACAAAGTAGGAATAGGTTTCATTACTGAGGTCCTTCAATGAGGCTTCATTTAGCCCATAGCTCAGAATCTCTGACAGCAATATCAAGGCACCTCTGTTCAGCACAGCCTGTCTTGACTTATATCGAAATATATACATATGTTTTTAGAAAGAGCTTGGATTTTGTTGCTTTAACTGATTGCCAATACAATGACAGAATATATTTGAAACATAATAGCAAATAGCAATTTTGTTCCTTTCAGAATGATACTTTACTTCCGTTTTGCATAAAAAAATTCACATAAAAAAGTCAGAGAAGATCAGATCAGGTTTAAGACTAATCCGTAGAAGGAAGCTGAAGGCCTAAAATCATGTGATGAAGTAACGTGACGTAATAAAATGTCTCCTGAGAAGGATCTGCATAGCCGCAGTAAAGGGAGATATCTCAGAATGGAATTGACAAAAGCCAGCATGCTAAGCAGGCAAGTGTCTAGACTTAACTAAAACACATCTGAAATCCCACTGCTCAAGCTCAAGGCCTTTTGATCTGCATAATGTTCTCTTGAAAATACAGGTTCACATTATTTATTTCAATGAACTTTCTATGACTGCGAATGACTTTTTAAAGTGATGGCACTTTTAGTGACTGTCACTTCTGAACAACACTCATACTTACCTGACTGCTAAAAGTAAAATCATGTCAGGCTCAGAGCACAACAGCCAGATTTCGAACCTTCAGTGATTATTCTTGGCATTTCTATGTTGTAGTGTTACTTTCTCTGCTATTTTCTTGCTTCCCAAGCTTTGAACTGCTTTCGGGTTTCACATGCGGCAGGATAGAGCCTGCTGTCAGGACATGGTCATGAAACTCACAGATTTTACCTCCTTCAAGCACACCGTTGAATCAGAGTCACACAGGTTGGGTGGATGGCAACCCTTCTGGGTTACTGCAAAAAAGAATTATTTCCTTTCCTTCTTCTAGCTCACTTCAGTATGAAAGGAGACATTTTCAACTAAGTTTTAAGAGAAGCCTGGTTCATTATGTTTGCTGGAACTACTCCAAAAGCTCTTTTGATTATATGAGTTATGTGCTAGTGGATATGCAAAGGGTAAGAGAACCCATTTTTTAGGGTCTCTAAGCAAGATAATACATTGTGCTAGCTGTAAGACATCTTAAATGGAAACTATTTTTGATCAGATGGTTTGAGGAAAGTGTAGGGGGTAAGAAGAAATATGTGTAGGCATTTAGATATATGCAAGAGTACACCTGCATTTAAAAAAAATGGGAAGATTTTCTTTGAAATTGCTTTATGGTGGAGGGGTGTGATACATATTTATTGCTGAAAAAGCTGACAAGATTTCCACTGTATTAATTTCAGAATGGGGCACCCTGAATATGATGAGATACAAGAAAATTCGATGCAAATGAAAAGAAAAAGGCAAACATGCAGATCTATTCATTATCTGTGATTTATTATATCTATGGCTTACTTGCAATGATACTGTCCTGTTATTTATCTAAATTACAGTAAAAAACCCCATATTTGTACTTACGTATGCTTTCCAGTTAATATCAAGAAAATATTCAATACTCATCCAATTAATTCTGTTACACTCCATGTTTTATCTCATTGGAGTACAAATACAAAGGCAGAGGAAATCAGAGTTTGATATGAGACTATCAAGGTTTAAATAGCTCGTGTTTGAAATGGTTTGTAGCTCTGAAAATCTCCATTACAACTTTTAACACACTATATGACTGAATTTTGGTCAGAAAACAGATGAAGAGTTGGTCAGAATTTGGAAATGGGATATTAAGCAGAATGATTTTCTAAAAACAAATTTTGTGTTGCAACTATTAGTTCTTCCCTTTTTTTATATCTCAAGGTTAATTAAGCAAGTGACTAAGTATGTTATCACTGTTATTTTAAAAGACAAAGTTTACTGGCTATCTCTTGTTTTCTTTTTTTGTTTTTAATTGCTGCAGGAATATGCATATGCCATATGTCAGTTTTTAGAACACAGTTTTGAAGACATGCTTTCTCTCAGAAAAAGAGAATTTGGTATTGAAACCTCAATCATTAGCATGTACTGCCATTTTAGATGCTTTATAGCATAATCTGCACCCATACCAGGTTGGTTGGTATGACACAAAACTCTTGGAAGGCTGCTTCATTTTGAAATGCCTGCTGTAGGACCACTTGGATTCATGCTTTTGCTTTCATACTTTAAAAATGCAGTACTCTCATGGTTTCAGAGCTTTTCAACTAAGAACAAAATAAACAGCATGCAAAATTCTCAGGTTTGTTTTATGAGCAAAGAAAGGAGAATCCCATGGGACTCTAAGGAGGTGCTAGGGCAGGGCGAGTTAGCTGAGACCATCCTCCTGGTTGACATGCATTTTCACCACCATTACCAAATCATTTTGTTCCCATGTGTTTTCTGGGACAGCATTTGCTGAACCAAGAGAGGAAAGCCAGGCAGTACCAGAGCTGTACTCAGCACAATGCTGTCACATGCATGGCCAAGTCCACAGAAATACCATAGAGCCATTTCTCTGCTCAGCAGCTGGAAGAGCCCATGTTTCGTGGCTGATCATTATTTCCCTCCTTGTGTTCACAGCAGTACATGAATGCCATCATGATTGATAGCATTTACAGCTGTGCAGATAACAAAGTCAAATACCTGGATTATTATTTATTATAATTGTAATTCATAACGATTTATATAATATTTGCAATTCAGAACTCTTGCTTTAGATTTCTGTTTCTTATTTCATGAAATAAGTCCATCAATCATAGTAATTATATACCATTATTTCAGTTCTGAAAGGAAGTCTTGGGACTGTAATTTTAACATTTTCTGTGACAGATAAACAAGAATTTATTGACAGCATGAGTAGCAACCTGGGAGAATGATTGAGGCCTTCATAGTAAAAACTGTAAAATAATTTCCCCAGTTCCTGTGTCTTTTCCTAACATGTTAATGTCAAAAAGTATCTAAATATTTTTGTATGGATGGTTATTTATAATATTTTATATGGGTACTGTCTGTGCTTCTGTGCTCATTTTCGGTTGAAACAGCACACCAGAGCCTCATGTAGATACAGGCTATGATTCATCGGTTTACTCTGTTAAGAAAATAACAAACGCTAAGTAATTTGTATTCCTTAAATATATATATATATGCTATAATTAACAAAACATTAGCTAAAAAGCTCCATGTGGTACTCTATAGAAATTACCTATATTTTAAAATAACTTTGAATGAAAGTACAGAGACCATCTTATTTAACTTCATTCATTTGCAAACAGTCTTTAGGCACTGTGTTCCAACCTACACATTAAATTAGTCTTTAAAATATTCATAGATCTAAACTAAGTACTTGAAAGAATTTCCATTTTGAGTCTTAATATGAATATTGAAATCCCAAGGAAACTCAGAACTTGCATATTTAAAACATATTTCAAATTTACTGATAACTTCTTAAAAGTGCGGTTATCTGTTGAGTTAGAGTTTGGAACTTAAACCATAAGCAAAGTGTTTAATATGACTGACATTTTAGAAGAGAAATTATGGATAGATGGTTAGTTGGTTTATAGATTAATCCTACGGATGTTCTTGTCTCCCAGTTATAATCACAAAGTTCTCAATCTTACTTACTGTCTGCATTGAATCAATAAAAAAAGGAAAATAGCTGTTACATTTTACATAAATTTAAAATTCAAGTTGCTAGCAGAAAATGAGGAGAAATCATTACATGGGTTTCATCAAGGCCCACTGAAAATGGGAGAGACAGGTTAAGCTACCAGTTATGGTACAAAATACAAGTGCTCAAATGACCACTTTTGTAAAAACGTCTACTTCAACTGTGCAGTTCCATATGATCTCATAACCCAGACAGATTTTTAGGTCTCTGCAGAACATTTCAGCTGAGCTTTGAAACTAGTTTGTCAGGTTCAAACCGAAAATATTTTAAATTGGGCACTCAAATGTCTTAAAATTTTGCTGTAGAACAGAATGCAGAGCACTGACAGAAAGGCGTCTGCAAGTTTTGAAAAAGATGCTGAAAATAAATTGGAAATTATTTAGGTTACCTTGCCCACACACTATAATAATTCAAGGTGATTTTGTTGCGTAAACATCGTGTCAGAAACATCCCAGAAAAAAAATATATCATGCAATTGTTTCATTATTAATGCTGGAAAACTTTGTAACAAGCCCACAGGCAAATTCTGACAACTAGATGAAATAAAGGTGACAATTCATTTCCCCAAGTGATGGGCAGATGATTTTTTAGACTACAATACCTTTCAGGAAGATGGATAAGAACAAGATGTGACAATTATCTATTCATTAAACTTCCAGAAGTTAAATATCCCAGAATGTATTCAACAAAGATAAGCCTTTTTTTTTTCCTTCGCTTTTTAACCAAAGACCTCATTCTCTGCCTTCTTACAGTTTTTGATTATTTAGATTTTAGCAGTGGTCTTTGAAACATCTTACAAATGCTTTGTAATAAACCTGAGCATGAAAAATAATCTTACTTTTTCATTATATCAGAATACTCCTTTTGTTACCCTCACGTTGGTTCACTCAGCTCCATCAAGGATGCTTAGCAGGGTGGCCTCTAGTTTCAAGCTTGAATAAAGCAGAGATATCACATCTGCTCATTTACTTGTGTTCCAAACTTGCATTGAGTGGCAATGAAGTGATTGCTGACATATGAGCTCAGTACACAGGGATGTGGGCATTCTCTCTCAGTGAATGTGGCCCACATTATGTGGTCTCAGGTTGCAGGGAGTAACAGTGCTTGCAAATTACACCTCCCACTCTGCCTGGAACAAGGAATTTTGCAGCAATAGTGCCTTCCCAGAGAAAAATATTGATGCTGTAATTTGTATTCATTTGTCTCCAGGATGCTTTCAAAAACTCTCCAAGGGAATCATTAACAGATTGCAGAAATCAGCTGTCACTTTAAAAGATTCTCCTTCCTCTTTTTCTCCTCTGCAGGGACCAACGATTTCCATTCAAGAAGACCAGCTTTTTAGCTGCACTTCACGCAAAACTCTCACTGAACATAAATGAACATAAATAAGATTCATGAATGTAAGCTACCATTTTTATATTTTCGTTTGGGTTTGTTTAATTTGATCAGGGGAGGCCACATGTAGCAAGTCTTATTTCAGTAACATGATTCAGCTTTTCTGCTCAAACTTGGCATCCGATTTTCAGAGATTTGAAACATAAAATATAAATATGTATCATCTTATACATGTAATTTCTGCATTATTTTCATTATTAATGTGATTCCTAGAGAAAGGTACAAGCTACCCTGCTGCTAAGTCATTAATGAAGTCCTGCTATCTAATTAATTAGAGGAAGCAGCTATGGGAGTGGTGAAGCTGTATGTACTCTGAAACATACTCTCTTCCTAAACTTCAGCATTGTCATGGAACTCCTAATGCAAGTCCTTAACCAGCAAGGTAATTCTGGCCCAGAATCAGGGATTATAATGGGATACAGGTCTGCTCACTCTTCTAGACGGGTGTTGTGAGTCTTATCCAAGGACGGGAGATACAGGTTTGAGCTGCCTGAGGGACCCCACAAATCTCCCAGCTCAGCTCTTCGACATTTTCTCACCCCAACTGGGTACTTAAGAACTGCCTCCCACACCTTATGCTACTAGCTGCTAATGCAATGATTGTTCCAAGAGGATTATTGAAGTTATCACTTAAATACTGATGTTCCCAGCCTAGCAGGAATATGCCCTGTACGTAGAACAACAAAACAGGCATAAGTTGAGGACTGATACTAAGTAATTGTATTTTCTGGTCCATTCAACTATAAGACATAATAGGAAATAATTTATCTTAACATTGTTGGATTCTAGGTTTTTTTAAAATCTCCTTGTAGCTAGGAGCTACATAAATAGAAGGTGAAAGGTAATAAAGTAATATTAGCACAATAAATTTTTTAGATATTAGGGACCACTCCCTTATCTAATCAGAAAATGATAGAGAAGAGCACAAATCCAGCTGGTTAGGCACATTTTACAATTTGAGACTTTAACAGGTAAATAGGAATTCATGCAAAAAATTACATAGAAAAGCAAATATTTAACCAAAGTTTTTACTTTGCTCAGGTTCTTGAAGATAGGCCTATTTAGTCTGTTCACTCTAATTGCCTACTGAAGAACAGTCTCTTTGCAAGCTCCATTATTAAACTGCAGCCTTATTTACATTTTACAACATTTCTTGCAAATTAGATCTCAATGCTTGGCTCTGTCAAATGATTTTCGAGCACCTAGAAGGCACTCATCAACAGATGTTTTGCTCAGTCAAGCTTTCATCTCATGGTTCAGTGTTCATGATGCTTTTCATGAAGGATTTCTTGTTAGAACGGATATTTGTATGTATGACATGTGCCCTAATCACAAGTGCAGTAAAGCATGTGTGAGCAAACTAATTTGTGGGCAACAACTACTTGTTACTTCTGAGACTTTAATTAGGAAACAAAAATGACATCTTATGAGTTGAGCTGCCAACATCATAGACAACCACGAATAGCAAGTCAGAAAATTTGGCAGTAGCTTGGCTAACCTTGACTGATACACTTATGCACACTATGACACTTATAAATAAACAACAGAAAAAAAGCAATTTCATCTGAAATGTAATTTCTTAAGACATTTTATATAAATATAAATATAAATCAATATAAACCAAGAATATATTAACAAAATAAAATCATTAGAAAGAAAAAAAAGTCCTTTTTTATGCAAAAAAAAAAGTTTAACTAAACACACAAACCTTTATTTATAGCAGACAGAAATATCAACTCATTTCACGGGGTGATACTTGGATCATCAGATGTTAATCTCATATCAACATGGCACCTTTCTCCTAGCAAACTTTACAAACCATGTATCACACCAGGAATGTGTGTATCATTTCATGCCAAGAACACCCTAATCTGCTGTGTCTCATCTCATAAACTGTGGAAATTATTCTCTAGGTACAGCATGAGATAATTCAAATTAATTCAAGCTAGATAGAGGCAGAATTATTGCAAGTATCAACATATTTTATACATACAGTCTTACAGTCTTTTGCCTGCTGTAGTCTCCACAGGATCTTAAAAAATTCCACCTGCTTTGATCAGATTACAGAAGCCAATCACGTCTCCTTTGCACTACATTCCAGTTGAAGCAGCTCAATCTCTTATCAACAGGATGTTGTGTTTAAACTGATTAAAAAACATAAGAAAATATCGGTAATTCGAAGGAAAGAAAATAAAGCAACTTCTGGAATACATTAATCCTTACTGTTTGGTACTACTGAATGAGTTCACAAAAAGTTACCTTGTGCATTAACTAAAGCTAAAATTCCTCTTTCAAAGCCACAGAGGGGAGAATCACAGGCAGGCTTATAATGATAGAAGGTGGCAACATGCCACTATTCTTTTGTTATCATTGGCAAGAACACAATCATGTGCCCTTTAATCTTTGTTATTCAGCCTGCTGCTCATAGGCATAACACAATCAACCACTTTCAATCAAAGGAATAGGGACAGAATTAGCTGCATTGAGAGAGGTGCCAGGACCAGACTAAACTTGTGAAATCCAACTACTAGATAAAAATTTAGACAGATAAAAGATGTCTTCGTTTTGCTGCTAATTTACAAGATATCCATAGTGTGGCCCAAATTAATTTCCTAGGTAATAATTTTAACTTATTTATGGGGGTTTTTTTCATACATCACCAAATGCAGTGCACATACACTGCATTATTAATAGCAATAATATTACTACAAATAGCAAGGCACTTGAAAAGTTTCATGTGTTCTACCTCATGGATTTTTGTTTTGTAGTTTTCATGGTAGTCATTCCCATTTAAGCCTGTTGTCTAATTCTAAAGAGCTAGAAACCCTTCACTGGTAAATTCTATGAAATATTTTAAGATTCCCTGTCCATTTTTTATCTCATCTGAGATTTTTTTTTAAATAGTAACATCTGAGCAATTGATAACAGCCAATGTAAACTCTTGCTGACTTTTAAAAAGCAGTGAGAAATAGTTTCAGGCAGTGGACAGGCCTTGCTGATTCTGTGCTTCTACTATCTCCTTTTAAAGGACGATTCTATTATACAGGGGAAAGGGAAATAGGGTTAGATTCAGGGAAAGGGCTTCAGTGCAGCCGGTCACCCTTACAGAGCTCAGACCTTTATGCAGAGATCAGGAAGAGCTGCCTGAATTCAGAGCAGTGAACAGCTACCCTAGAAAAAGCTGCATATTTTAAACCCTGCTCCTTTGTGCATGAAATCCCATGCATCTATATGGGATTCACAGTCCAGATATTTCTACTAACAGTGTGTGTCTCTAGTCTGTGTATTAACCTTTCAGATGTAGCCTTTAGGACATAGAAGGCCCACATTTTTTCCCTTGTGTGCCTGAGATCAGAGGTGCTTTGGCATGATATTGTCTAGCAATCAAGCACCTTGATCAACTGGAATTACTCAGGGGGCCAGAGGTGTGATGGGTGCTGTGCAGCTGATGGGAATAAATAACTTTCACAGGAGTGAAAAGACAGTCATATAAAGACACACAAAAAAAGTGTCTTCCACACTGCAGATGAGACAGCTACGGCCACTAAGGTCCTAAAAAATCTGACTCTTCTTACAGAGTAGGCAGCTAATTAGATAGGAAACTTGCCTTTTTCATAAGGACTTAACAACCACTACAGTTTCCTTTAGATAGGACTTTGATTAAAAAACTGCACAGGTCCCTCCACATCCACTCAGTTGAAAAGCCCAGCCCCTGGATTACTGAGTTGTCATCTCCTATACCTTTCACATTTTTGGCTGCAATATATCCTGGTTTCAAGCAGAATGGAGGACCCACTGCCCAGACAAACTAAGACACTCTGATAGGGGTGAAGGTGTCCTCATGAAAGGACGTATGTGCATATGAATCACCTCAGGCTGGAGAAGATACAAGCTCAGGTTTCCCATTTCTTTTGTATGTGTTGCAGGGATGAGCCTACAGTGAAAAAAAAAAAGGCACTGTTGTGCCCATTGTGTTTTTTGAGAATGGAAACTCTGACCTTTGTGCATGTCTTAGGACAATTTGCATAGATTAAGTCTGACTGAAATGCTTGAATGTTTAGGTTTCTCTAAGGGACTTACGTAGAGTTTAGTGACCTCACAATCTAGTATCTCAATTAGATAGGGAGCTTAAAGACAGAGACACCATGCACAGAGACATCATGTAAGTTCTGGGTAGCATGATTTTTGAAGAGCACTTGTGTCATCAGATTTCACTCAGTTCTTGTTAGGAGCTGGGAAAGTCTTGGGACAATACATGGTCTCAGTTGTCAACGGCACTGATTATTACTTACAGGTATTATTTCTACACACATAATAGTTATACTTATATTTAGATTATATTAAGAGTATTTTCCTTGTAAAGAAACAAAACTTATTTTCTCTTCAGATATTTCACAACATGTAGTGGCAGAGAGTTGATACAGAACAAAAAGCCACAAACAAACAAACAAACAAAAGAAAGCAGCCAATTGACCATCATTTTCTGTACATGTCATATTCTAAAAATCAGAAAAGTCAGTGATCTGTCAAATGTTAGGCTTGTGCTTCAGAGACTTTATTAATGAAAGTAGACTGTAGATAATTTGTCAGTTTTTGCATTTTATTTTACTAGTTTCTACTTCACAGGCAAGTATCAACACAAAAAAAAATTATTAACTACACATAGATGTTAGGTGTGAAAAGAATATCAGAATTGAAACACTACCATGTTGTGCATATTATCCTAATTATGATGTCATCATTTAAGTAAAGGTCTTGTTCATTTAGAAGTCTGCCATTGGAATTTAGCTAAAACATGTTTACAAAAAAAAAATCAATGGAACAAAACAGACTTCAGAGGTGCCATTCAATCCCACTTAAAAATGCATATATTTTATGCAATCACAATTCATTATTGTTCCATTTGGATTAACTGGGAATATGAAATGAAGAAATAGTTCGTTATTTGGATATGCCAACCTTGGTAGTTCTTGATAACAGATCCTTAAAAGCCTCAATAAAAGCTAAAACATAGTTCTTGTTTGAACACCCTCACACTGTCTGCTGTACCTCCCAATACTAAGACAGTGAAAACATTTCTGAAGATGGTTCAGTACCATTTCCCACAGCCTTGTATGAAGATTTATAATCAGGACAAATCATGTAAATACAATCTCTGTTCTACCTAAGAAAATGCTAATACCTCATACTTACCTTAAAACAATTTAAATAATTTGTGTGCAGTTCACCTTCATTTTTGTGCGGCATACAGAGCTAATCACGCTCATACCAAATATTTTACACTCTTCAGGTTCATGTGTGACTCATGGTGGAGTAATGTAATTTTTCTATGAAAAAAATCTCACTGGAACATCAATGCAAGGAGTAAAAACACTTATGGTAGCAGGGGCATGACATTTAAATACACGACGGCTTTCATAAGATCAGACTTCTAATTCCAGAAATAGATAAAAATCTCGCTTAATTCTAAGTCTGTCGATCTGAGATCATAGGCAGTCTGTCTTCTTCTGTGAAGCTTGCATGTGGTGCAAACCCACTTTAATTCCTCTAATGACAGCTGGGTAACTTCACAGTTCCCTCATACCCTCTCACAAGTCTTACATATTTATGTGTTATGGACTTAACACTGAAGCATTCAACACTTTGCTAAAATGCTTTCATTACTACTCTGTCTAGTCTAATTTAAGAATGACCATGACAGTGCAATAGATCTCAAACCCTAGGCATTTTTCTGGATAATCTTCTTAAATTTAATTAATTTGCTTAGTGCCCCTGAGTAGCTCTCTCTATAGATTTCGATCAGTTCAGATAGTTAGAGATACCCAAGTCTTCAATTTTAAACATTGCATATGCCAAATACATGAAAATGTAAATACATGTATGCCTAGAAATTGTACAAACTTACTGAGTACATGAATAATTACTTAGATATGCAGATACTTATTTGTTTCTTTGATTGTTTATACAAATACATTTTTAGGGCCAGGGTCTGGAACTTTGTAGAGGGGTAGCCCCGTGGACCTGACCTCAAGCAACTGCCTAATCCTCCCCTAACTCCAAGAAATGATCAGCTAAGGCTAATTCATTCCACATCTTTGACAAGAGAGTGACCTCACAGTCCTGGAGACAGAAAGTAGTAATATTCACAGCAGTATCACCAGGTAAGTAGCCTGAGGTTCAAGCAAACACAGCAGCCATCAACTGGAAATAAACAGGGCATTGAGTTTCTGACACAAGCTACCTTTCTTGGTCGCTGAAGAAGGGCCATCCAAGAATAAAAGGTTTTATTTTATAGTTCTGGACAAAAGATAAATGAAGCTTATGATACTATGACACACATCAGAAGACAACAGCAGAAATGGACCGTCCACTGCTGAATGACAAAAGAGGGGGAAGGGAAGTTCCGGGAAGGGAAGGGAAGGGAAGTTCCGGGAAGGGAAGGGAAGGGAAGTTCCGGGAAGGGAAGGGAAGTTCCGGGAAGGGAAGTTCCGGGAAGGGAAG
>VZRR01000841.1:1325939-1359010 GCA_013398015.1 Oreocharis arfaki
GGAAGGGAAGGGAAGGGAAGGGAAGGGAAGGGAAGGGAAAAGATACATCTGACTAAAGGCCATTTCTCCAACCACAAATATTATCTGTTTAACATCATTGCCTTAAAATGAATTAACATGTAAATTAAAAAACATAAACAAAAAATGAAGAAACCTATGAAACACTGTTTTAAAATACATTTGGTTTCTAATCAGCAAACCAGTTGCTTCACAGAAAAATTAAAGCTAGGACAGCCTTCTCCATGTTACATTTCTGCACTTGATTTTTTTTTCTATCGATGCGTAAAACCTTTCATTCTTCGTTATATAATTCAAACAACAATTCCAGTCTGACTGACTTCTGTCAGTCAATATCACTTTGAGCCATCCTTAGTGCTCACAGACAGATTTATACTGCTGGCAAATGTAGAAAACACCCTCTCTGTCCTTGAGAGAAGACGTTAGGAGTGGCACTAAGTAGTGTCCAGCCTCAGACAGGCTTTTGTGCAGCCCTTCTTGATCCATCCCTACAGTTTGGCAGTAAGACATTGAAACCATTCTCCTGAGCTTTATTTTTGCACCTAGTTGTGCAGCCTTACAGTAGGATTATTTTGATCCCTAGCTCCTGCATGAAACTGTCATGTGAAAGGGTGCCTGAAGCCTTTCCGTGGTCAAAATAAATCATATCTGCTCCTTCTTTACCCATCGGCCCATTACCTTGTCAAAAAGACAAATAATGTGGTTTGACATGATCTGTAACGGACAAATTGATGATGGCTCTCACTTTACATCTTGCTTGCCATAATTTTATTTGTTATGTGCTTTTACAGGAATTTAAGTTGTTTAACAGTATATAGTATCCTGGTTTACTTTCCCCCGTAGTTTTCAAGGATTAGTGCTATTTTTGCCTTCTTACAGTCTTTTGGAACTTCATCCATTCTGCATGAGTTCTTAGATATAAATGCTAACGGCTTTGAGATGGTCTCATTCAGTTTGCTGAATCTCCTGCTGGGAATTTTACTTGGCTGAACAGATTTGAAAATGACTCATGAGTCTCTTCTCTCTTTTTTTTTACTTATAGTTACAGTGGTTCTTACCTCTATTCCATATGTCTTAATTGTGTTAACCAATTAGGTATTTTATTGAAGAATGAAAAAAAAAAGACATTAAACACTCAGAGTTCTCAGGATACTCCACTATTGGATATCCTATCCTTTTGTCTAGAGATCTTTCTTTACTCTTCTTAATACCAGCATGCTTACAGACTATTTTTTGCCTCCTGATAACTGCATGTCATTTTATACTTTTTTGATTTTGTCTTTACAATTTCATATTGGTTTTTTATATTCACCCTTAATAAATTCTGAGAAATCCCTTCTGGTGTGTGAGGCTGCTGAAGAGTTCATATCCCAGTCAAATTCATGTCATACCATATTTTCTAGCCTTTCTTTGCACTGAGTTCTATATTTGTGACCCATAAATGGCTTTTAAGAATCTATCAGACTTCGTGGTGTTTATTCCTCTAACTTCACTTTTCCTAGCTTCTTATTTATCACTTCTCTGAGTTCATGGGAGTCTGCTTTCCTGAAAACAATTCATATTAGTCTCTTTCTTCATCTTAAGAGCAAAGAACTTCAAAATTTGTTCTTTCATGTTAACCCTTATCCATTTACTTTTATTTTCTGATTAAGATCTTCCCAACTGGCCACAACCAAGTTCAAAGAAGTCTTACTCTCCATCACCATACCCTAACCCACCTGTTCTATCTCTTTGCAAGCTGATGACTGAAATGCTGAAAGTTCTCCACTGACAAAGAAAAAAAACCTTCCTGTTTTTGACTGGTAGTTCCCCTTTAAAAAGCACAATATCCAGCACTTACTTATATTCTAGTGGAGACCCTGAACACAATAGTAAATAACCCATAGTCATTAGCCCCTGAGTGTGTTGGGTTGGGTCGAACTAGAGTTTATTTTCTTCACAGTAATATGGGCCTGTGGTTGGGATTTCTGATGGCAACAGTGTTGATGACATGGGGATGTTTTAGTTACTGCTGAGCAGGGCTTACACAGGGTCAAGGTCTTTTCTGTTCCTCACCCACACCACCAGCGAGGAGGCTGAAGGTGCTCAAGGGCTCGGGAGGGGACACATCTGGGACAGCTGACCCCAGCTGACCAAAGGGATATCCCAAAACATATGGCATTGTGTTCAGTATATAAAGCTAGGGGAAAAAGGAGGAAGAGGGGCATGTTCTGTAAATATTTCCAGATCACAGAATATTCAGAGTTGGAAGGGACCCACAAGGATCATCAAGTCCAACTCTTCAGTGAATGGCCCATACAGGGACTCCCAACCTCGGTGTTATTAGCACCATGCTCTGACCAGCTGAGCTCATCTCAGAGTCACATGTTCAGATTGATGTTGTTTGTCTTCCCAAGTCACCGGTGTGTGTGATGGGGCCCTGCTTCCCTGGTGATGGCTGAACACCTGCCTGTCCATGGGAAGTGGTGAATTAATTCCTTGTTTTGCTTTCCTCGCACGTGCGGCTTTTACTTTCTGTGTTAAAATGCCTTTATCCCAGCCCACGAGTCTTCTCACCTTTATTCTTCCAAGTCTCTTCAACATCTGACCAGAGGAAAGTGAGTGAGTGATCATGGGGTTACACCATGACAACAATTAGGTTCAGCATGTTCTATGAGCATTTTGAGGGCTCGAATACCTTTACATACGTTTTTTACATTAAAGGCAATACCTTCTTTCTTTTCCATTCAAAATCAAACTTTAATTTCCCATATAAATATTCTAAATCTGTGAACTAATTTTCTGTAATGAAAGTTAAATCTTTATTTCACTTGCGTACTGAGATATCAAGACCATCATTCGCATTACTCATCTAAATCTAGTCTGCTGTATTAGATTATACACCTAACATGTTTAAAATACAGTTTTAACCTTTCTGTCACCATTAGGGCATAGTATCTTTCCTCTTTTCATTTTTGGCCTTCAAGGCTGACCTGTAAACTTCTACTGCCACCATTTGCTAACCTAGTCTAAAATTCTTCTCTTCCATAGCTCTGAGAATGTTCCTTCCTCTTTGGTATGACCTTAGTGAAAACTCCAGTGAAAGAAATGAACCACACCCCTGTTCAGTTGTCCCCTTAAGAACATCACCCATGGGCAATGAAAACAAAGTCATCCTGCGTACAAGTCTGCAGTTAAATATTTTTATTTAATTTATCTTTACCTATGTGGACAGTTATCAATAGCTATGGGCACTAAAGGGAATCCCATCTCAGCTCCCGTTTTTGCTCCAGGAGCTATGTAGCCACTTCCCTGCCTAAGATCACTCCTGGCAGCATCCTCACAGCCTATGACTTGGGCTTATAAAGCTATCCGTGCCAGGACTTCGGGTAAATGAATTAATCTGCCTTGCCACCACTATTATTCTGTGGTTCCGGCACACTGTCTTCTCCCTTTTTCCTTGAAAAAGCACTATTTCCTACTTAATTTGAAATATGTTACCCCCTGACTGCTTCATCCCACTCTTAATCACATTTATTCTCTTCATTTTATCTGATGCACATAAATGTACTCCACGTCCCAAGTGGGATCTCACTCCCTTGTTCTGTTATGATTGTAACAACTCTTAGTAGATGATTTATGCAAGAACTTTTACCTCAAGATTGTACCTCTTTTTCCCCACTGATCAAAGCTATTTCTTGATTTTTTGTAACTTTTTCCTCAGAATTACTGGAGCAACATATACTCATTCATATTTTTAGCTGATGTTCATCAGTCTGATTTTTTTAAATTCTCGATTTTTAGAGTATTATCTCATTATCATTTGTGAACTCTCAAAAAGCTCTCAGGATGACCACATAAATACTTGGTCCAAAGACTTAGGTGGTTAGACTTCTGCATTATATATGTCTAAAGGGATATGGCATATGTATATATGGCATTTTCCTTTCCAAATGCATTTCTGACAGGCTATGTCCATTCATGTAATGCTAATAGAAATTAATGGAAAAAACCCCACATTTAAACAAATTATCATCTCTCAATTATAAGACTGGAAACCTGCTTTTATAAAGTCTATTTCGCCAATTCCTTTCATTAGCTTACTCTGTTAGCAATTCAAACTCAACAAATGCTTTTTTCCCTACTGTATTTTTAGAATAGATTGCTTTTCTCTTGGGCACAATCATCCATGGTATTTTCACAAATTCAAGTCACTCTCAGAAATTATCTTTCACTATTTTGCAATTATTTTGCTTGAGTTTGCAGCTCTTACTCTGCCATCCAGGTACATGTTCCCACAGCTGTTGTCAATACAGGTATCAGTCTCCAACAGCAGGTCAGCAGCCTTATTGCAATATTTTCCTTGTCTCTCTGCTGCTGCAATATACTGTCATCTGCAGCTTTGTTGGGGAAGAGAGCAAAGAGAAAAAACAGAAACAGTTCTAGTGAAGGTACAAAACCAAAACTAAATAGAAAATTAAGAATGAATGTGAGAAAGATAAAAATATTCAGGAGACAGATTTCTCTTCTCATAGGCCTCAGCTCATACTGACTATATCCACAGTAAGACACCTACACAATCCCAGCTTCTAAGCTGTGTACAGATTAAAAATATTGACACCAAAAAGCAGTCAGATAGTTCTTGATAACTTGTTAAGAAACGTTAAAGAAAGGAAAATTAGGAAAATTTAAGGAAGGGATAGAAATAAAGGAAGTGAACAATTTCAAAGCTAGTAACTTATATATATTTACCTTTTATATAGTTCCCTGGGAAATGAAAGTAAACTGCCCCCTGCCTCAAGTCGCTTTCAAAGACCATGCAAACTCAAAACTTGCCTATATAGTTTTTTGCGTTATGGAAAAAGCCCACCAAGTGGTAACTAATTGAGCATATCTCAATTTTTAAGACTATTAAGAATAACTTTCGAAGAGTAGCAATGGCAGGTGAATATAATGAAAAACTCAGTAGCAAATGCATCTTGTCCTATTAAACTGTTATTATATGTGTAAATAAAATGAGCAATTATATGTGTAAATAAAACGAGGCCAAATGAAACCTCTTAGACTTCAAAATATTCTCCCAAGGGAACCAACTACAAGCTCCTTCACTTAACACACTAAAATGCTGCAACATAAAAGAATTTGAAAAGTTCTAACAGACAGCAAACTGTACTAGATGATTCACCATTAAAGGTCTTTTCCATATCTGATTTCTATGAGTCAAGGGTCTATAAAACCATCAGTTTTCAGGGGCCGTCACCCCCATTTCCTCACCAGTAATTTCTATTATCACTGGGAAAACAAAGTGACCAGTAAAGACACCAGTGATCAGCTGCTAGTTATCTGTATTGAAAATGCAGATCTTTTATTCTAATGCTGCTATGATATATAACATTTCCAAAAAAACCCCACTGGTTTGCATACAACTTTATCCAAGTAAAAATACATTGCAATGTTTGTTTGTGGAAATAAAAACAGAATTGAAAGTTGATACACTTTTATTCCTTTATGTTCTCTTTCTAATCTAGTACAAGACCACAGACCTGATGCAATTCTATCATATAATTAGATGATGCAAGATCAAATGTCTTCTGTTGCATTGCTAAATCAAAATCAGCACTATGTTAACTATCAGTAGTTCAGTTTGTCCCATTCCCGTGAATGGGCTTCTTAGCTGCATGTACAGTAAATAAGAATTAGAAAGAAGAAAAAAAGAAAAAAAAAAGAAAAAAAAAAAAAAAAAGAAGTAAAAATTTGAAAACATTGGATTTAAGATTTTTCAGGCACTTGAGGTGCTCTCAATTTTATCTAGTCTAATTTAAGGGGGTTTCTTTAGAGTTACGCTTATGTTTTCTGCAACACTTTTTTTTGTATTATCCATGAAAGAACAGTAGTATGTCGACTTCGCACAAATTGTGAGGGAACAAAATTATTAATTCTAAAATAAATAAAATCTTTGAAATTGTAGAACACAGATATCTGAGTCTTACTTATGATAACATTATGAGCTAGTTCCACTCAGAACATGGGTAAATAAGTGAAAATAAGTAGGAACACCTATTATATTCCAGTACTTGTTAACTTGTATTTTTTATGATGTGCACAAAATTTGTTGAGGCTTACTTGGAATGTGAGAAAGTATGAAGAATAAGATGTGACTGGTAAAAACAGTGGCAATAGAAATGGAAAACTAATTTCCACATCAAAGTTTTAAAATATATACTAATAATAAAACATCCATTTAGGTGGTGTTCCAGTCAGAACTAACACCATGTAGAACACCAGTTACCAAAACCACACACTTAAAAACTAAGTACTAAGGAGGGGAAAATTTTGGTTTTTACATAACATTAAAGTTATGAAAGGTTTCTCCTCATTCTCATGCATGCAAACTTTTTCAAGCAGGTCAAATTTTTGCCTAGCTTGACAAACTTCCAAATTCATTTCATAGCTCTGAAATACATAAAATATTCAAGTTTCTAAGTATCTCTTTAGGCATTTGTGCTGGCTAGGGTAGAGTTAGCTTTCTTCATGGTGTCTGGTATGGGGCTGTGTTTTGGATTTGTGCTGAACACAGGGTTGATAATACAGAGATGTTTTTGTTATTGCTGAGCAGGGCTTACACAGAGCCAAGGCCTTTTCTGCTTTTTCTACTGCTACATCGGTGAAGAAGTTGGGGGTGCTTGGGAGGTTGGGAGGAGACAGAGCTAGGACAGGTGACCCCAACTGACCAAAGGGATATTCTAGACCATCTGGCATCGTGTTCAGTATATAAAGGCGGGGGAGAAAGCAGGAGGAAGGTGGGATGTTTGGAGCGATGGCGTTTGTCTTCCCATGTCATCATTATGTGTGATGGGGCCCTGCTCTCCTGGAGATGGCTGTAACACCTGCCTGCCCATGGGAAGGTGTAAATGAATTCCTTGTTTTACTTTGCTTGTATGTGAGGCTTTTGCTTTCCCTGTTAAACTGCCTTTATCCCAACCAACGAGTCTTCTCACTTTTGCCCTTCCCATTCTCTCCCCTGTCGTGCCGGTGGGGGAGTGAGCAAGTGGCTGCATGGGGCTTGGCTGCTGGCTTGGATTAAGCCATGACAGAATAATGAAAATGTACCAAAATACTTTGAGGAGTGATGTACTATATTTTATTTCTTTATTGAAATTGCTGTTCTCTAGTTCTCACAGCTACATTAATTTTCCTTGTTGTACTACACATATTTTTTAGTACATCCTTCTACTGACTTTAAGAATGAGAAATGTGGATTTCACCTTCTCTTTTGTTTTGAGATTGTGCTTTTCTTTCTTCCACTTTTCCCCGCCAGTGCTACCTGACCACGCTCATTCATTGCTATTCTCAGAGAGAAGTTTTATTCTTTACTTTCCCAGTGTCCTAGCTTGCCTATGGTATTGTTTTTATTTTCAATTTTAGGAACAGATTTTGCACATATCAAGGTCATTGAAAGTTTGGAACTGAAATGAGTAACAGTGAAGGCAGGACTTTACTTGGAAAACTGGGTAACAGGCTTGCATTAAAAAATACAAATAAAACTAAAATGTACTCTCAAAAACTCATTTGGAGTTGAGGGGTTGCCAGGAAGACATATATGGTCAAAAATAGACTCTAAATAGGAAAATAAGATGTGCCAGAAAGAGTGATGGAGAGAAAAAAATTTCAAAATGCAAGGAAGGAAAGGAAAAAAAGAAAGTAAACAGAACTGCAGGAAGGAGAAGAAGAGATATAACCCATTCTATTAAATGAGTAGACAATAAAATTAGCAAGCTGTTTTATTTATAACCAATACATTTTTAATTTTTATATCATTAGGTTTAATTAAAATGTAGGATTCCTAAGCTAGCAGCCTTAATACGTTCTGATGGAAGGAATTTTGAGAAAGAAATCTTTTGTTTCTTGTTGGTGTTTTTTATGAAATCTGAAATACCAATGTTGTTTGTACAAAATGTTCTGAATTGATCATGTTCAGAACCCAAAATTTAGTATCACTGACCTTTAGACATATTTTATAATTATAATTTTAACTCAATCTATAAGGTGAAGTTTCTTATCATATGGAACTACAATTTCCTGTATTTTCTTTTGTTTTGCAATGCATATTATTTATTTCTTTGTGACCTATGAAGAACTTACACAGAACTTATTAATACTTTTACTTAGGAAAGTATATTTATCATAGTGTTGCCAAGGCAGCCAAGCTAGCTGTAATGAATATAACACTTACATGGAGTGAAAAATGGAGAAATATTTTTCCAAATGAAAAGACTTAATTTGCCCAATATATGAGCTGTACGGCCAAAGAAAAAGATGATTTTCCAACACCTGGGTCAAGAGAGATGTTTGAATAAGTCTTTCTTAGTGCTCTTTGATGTTTAACATTTGCTATGAATACTTGTTTGATAACAATGCAATAAAGGTTTGCTGACCATCATGTGCAACCTTACAGAAAAAAATCCAATGGTTTAAGAAGACACCACTTTCAGCTGTTAGTTTAAGGTTATATGAAAACACACTTGAATTATAGTTTACTTGAGCTAGCCTGCCTTAGTTCACTTTAAGAAACCTTAGGAGAACACACTGCTGCTCATAGGGCTCAACACTAACTTTCCAAACTTCTCTAATTCAATTCACAGTAGGTTGTCCAGTCACACCTCCATGTCCAGTCTGAATAAGGGAATAAAATAATGCCTTCTCTTTAAGCAGCACCATCTCTCAGCTCAGAAGACTTTTAGAGGTTCATAAACACCTAGAACTGGCCCATACTCACTTAGCACCCATAAGCAATTCAGTCACTGGAATACCAGTCCCTGCCTTCCAAGGACCTAACCAGTTTACTAAGTTCAAAATCACTCTTTTATTTATTTATTTCTCAGCAGCATAATGAATCTTGAATTATTTTCTGCCAAGGAAATGGTGGAGCTTTGAAAGAAATGCCTTTTACCACCGTCCTCCTCACACCCTGACAGTGAGGTCACCCCTCAGAAATAGGAGCTCTTGGTTTGAATCAGTGAGTCAGTGAACACGAAATTTGAGACAGCAGTTCAAGACAGCAGTTAAGATAGTGAAATCTGATGATGATTCTTTAAGACACACATGCCCAAAACTTTTGCTCAGAAGTGATAATATGAGCATCTAAATGACTCACCTTCCTTTCTAGTGGGAGATATTTATGTGTGTATATGTAATTATATAAACATGTATTTGCAATATAACGTTGTTATGCATTCCTTGGGGCAGAGATTTTTTTCTCTAAGTAGAAAACTGAGGAAATAAAAATGCAATGTACCATGAAGAAATATCATGTTTTTCCAGTACATTATATGTGCTAGAAGGCCTTTGCAGTAAGATTTAAGCCCGTTTCAAATCTCATCTTTCTTTAATTAAGGTAAATGAGTTGCCCATTCTCCACTGAAAATTGGTTTTACCTTTTGTATCTCAACTAGCTTATTTTTTAGCTCATAACATAGATTTTTTTTTTTTACTAATTCTTTAGCAGTTCACTTCCATATGTCTATAAAGCAGCTTTATTTTGGTATAAAGACAGTCCTTGCTATCACTTCCAGGTAAACTAAGCGGTCTTTTTTGATGACTGCAGCCATTCATAGTACACAGCTCCTTCTGTTTCAAAACAAGTGACTAATAAACAACCTTTTGACATAATTATTTTTGTCCCTAAATGTTATGCTTGATCATATGCTTTTGCAGCCTCACTGACAACAGGAGGATCATCCCACCTCTTCCTTTCAACACCTTTTGTTTTATATTTTCAAGTAGTTTACTTACCTTTCAGTTTTCCGAACAGATATTTTAAACTTGTTCAAGTTCCATCATCATCCCAAACTGGAATATGACTGCAGATCTAGAGAGTTCCCAGAAAAGCCTGCCAGGAATCTGGATTAACACTTGGACCATCAGAAATTGTGTAAATTAAATGTCTTCTGCACTCACCCTTCTTTGATTAGCCTCTCAGATATGACACGTATGCGCAAAACTATGATAAAATAGGACCACAAAATGCAACCCCTCAAAAAACCCCAACAAAACAAACAAAACAACTACAAAAACAAACAAGCAAGCACAAACCCCAAACCACAAACAAACAAAAACAAACAAACAAAAGAGTCCCCGGACCCCCAAGGAAGCAAGAACATGAATGGCAGTGGGTTTTAGAAACTGCAAATACGACAACAAACTGGTACCGTGTATTTGGTTTTCATTTCGGTGACCATCACAAAACCAATATACATATTTTAACATATATAAAAATACACTAATTAAACTATGAAGATAAATCCATCCAACTTAAATTTTCCTGTTTCAGATGGCCTTGGATATAATTCCAAATTATGAGTTAAAATATAAAAAAGTAAAATAATTCAGCCTATACATCTTTTTAAATAAAATGGACTTACTTGATTGTTAGAAAAAAATGGATACCATAGAATATCCTTAGTTGGGAGGGACCCCCAAGGATTATTGATTCAACTCCTGGCCCTGCACAGGACACTGTGACATATCCACTGTCTTTTACATGGAATTCAAGGCTGTGCACTTGTAGCATAAGAAGACATTTCTGTGCAGCCTGTGAAGGCAGCAGAGCTTCAGAGAAGGGCAGAATTCCGGTACTTTTCTAAACACCTTCTACTCTGTAGCAGCATGCTCCATGAAGTCAGATACAGTGGTTCCTACCCTGAAGCTCCAAATTCCTTCCTTTCCGGGCACATGATGTCCAGGTCAGCAGCCAAACTTTCTTGTACACTGCTCATAGGCACAGATGCCTAAAAGCATCTACGACCTCTAACTCTAAACAATTAAGATGTTTATTGCCCACAGCCTTTGCCTGTAACAGCATTTCCTTTCAAAGCCTCTAGAGTCTCAATATTGTAAGCTGTTTTTTGAACTTCTCCTATTACAGTAATTCTGGGTTTTTTCCATTTTCTCCTTCAGGAACAATGCAAAAAATGTTTTGATTTATATCTTAAGTTTTATATTTTGTGCTCTAGAATGACCCCGATTGAGCAGGGAGCTTGGATCAGATGACCCGCTGTTGTCCTTTCCAACCTGACCCATTCCGTGATTCTGTGATTTTTAATTTATATCTTATATGTTAATGCTGATAATTAATAGGTTAAGGCTGGTCTTTTCATACTCCCAGGGATTATAGAAAGTACATTAAATCTCGGACGTTTGCAGAAGTTAGCAGCTCTGTCTCCTCTTACTGTCAGATTTGTTCATCCCAAAAATCAATAAAGGTTTGAGGAATGTATTTACCCTGAATACACACACACACGTGAAAGTTTATGAATGAGAAGCAGCTGTAATTTAAAACTGTGCCTGCAGACAGATGTCATGAATTATTTTTAGTAGTTGCAATAACATCTTGGGCAGAGGCCTAAAAAGCACTTGCATATATACTTGTACAATAAATCCAAATCTGAGATTCTCATAATCTTTGCTCCATTTCTGCATAACTGTTTAAACTCTGCATGTCCCCCACATGTTCTGAATTTAAATGAGTGCTTAAAAGAGCAACAGTCTTAAAAAGCCCAGTGGTTTGGTCCAAGCCTGCCTGGGACCAGCAATTAAGCTGTCATCTGCCTTTGTCCATGACAAGATTTCCAAGGCAGTGAAAGCTAGGTGCAGGCACAAAATGCAGGTGTGGCAATTCCTGCCTTTTAAAATAGGTCAGTGGAAGTGTCAGGCTATCAAATGATATATCAGGGAATAGCTAATTGATAAAAATACCCGCCTAGTGATAAATTATGGCATCAGGTTCCTCACAAAATGGAATGACATTTCCTCTAAGACAACATAATGGTTATATGGTTTGCCCAGGAAGAAACTCAATTACCTTTTTATGGTGCAATAAACTTTGAAGTTCTTGCTGCAATAGCTGGCACCTCTTTGGGAAATGAGATGGAAAGCATCTGCTCTCAAAACAGACCATCCGCTGTTTAGGCTGACTCTCTAGAGGTGTAGATTTGAATCCCTCAGGGAAAGGATGGTATTCAAGCCAACCAGCTGCTTCTTCCCAAATGCTCCAAAGTAGAAGGGTAACATCACATGGCACACTTTGACAAAAGAAGAGGCATCACTAACAACTCTCTGTCTCATTAAGATCCTTCTATCACATTTTGAGAAGGGATTAATTCTTCTCACGCGTGTTAGGCTTGCTCAGTTCAGTTGTAATTGATTAGGCCAATGGGGACATTTAACATAAACTTGCCTGATAGACACAGATGGTATTCAACCTGCTCAAGTCTGTTTCTCTAATGTAGATGTTCTACATTTAAGAGAAGTTTGAGGGCTTCTATAACATCAGCAGAGAGATAATTGGTCCAGTCACTGGACTCAAGAAAGCTATTGATCTCATCCTGGGGTGGACACCCATGCTTCATCAGCTGAATACATCTCCAGCTCTGGATAGCTATCAATCATATCTAGCTCTAGACAGAACACAACTAGATCTAAGACTCCTAGTTCACACAGAGACGGCACCTCTAAAATTAAGATATGTTGTATCCTACCTTAGCTGCATAATAAATCTAGGATGAAAAAGACAGGACTCTCTTATGCCACTGGACTTGCACGGGAATGGGTTCAACATTACCATCTGAAAAATGTCCTCAGGGATAGAAGCCAGGGAGTCAGTCGTATCTACTGAGCAGACTCACAGGGTATGGATCCTGGGAAAGAGAATATTTAATTTCACAGAACTGTATGAGTTATGAATCTGACCCCATCACATTTGTTAAATGATTACCTACATGGCATGGAGAGTGGTCCCAAATTAAAGGTCAGCCTCTGATTCACCTGACGCTGAATTTACTCTGACTGGAGTCAAATAAACCCAGAGCTGTTCACTGGCTTTACATCAATGCTTTTCAGCTCTCACTTTCTGTCTGTGAGGAAAAGTCTTCAAGCTTTCCAGAAGATTGCTGACAACCCTTTAAAGACTTGAAAAACCAGTCAGTGAGTCATGTTTGGTGGGATGCTAATTAGTGCTGATAATTAGTGTTTTATATTGTCTTTTATCTTCAAAGCACCTAAGAAATGCTGACTTAGCATTAATTCTCACAGCATCTCGTCTAACCTTGCTGAGTACACTAACAATTGAGCAGCTGATTCAAAAAAAAAAAAGGAAAAAAAGAAAACTACCAAGAGAGAACATCTCAATATCTAGTTTCTACCTGTGCTCTGTAACATTTATATAAGCACACAACTCTGCA
Organism: Oreocharis arfaki; assembly: GCA_013398015.1. NCBI lineage: Eukaryota > Metazoa > Chordata > Aves > Passeriformes > Paramythiidae > Oreocharis > Oreocharis arfaki. Next base: position 1,339,175 of record VZRR01000841.1, read on the forward strand.
ATAGATCCCTACTATGTGCAGAAACTGACCATATCACAAATTCAGACAAGGCTGAATAAATTCCTTAAACTTAAAATCTGATGTCTCTGTCATATATACATTTATGTTTGTTCACATTTCACAGTGTGCATCCACATACTGGTTTTTGTGACTCCAGTTTTTAGGTGCCTGAATACTCCAGAGCTCCAGACAAAGCCTTATTCCTTACCGCCTTATTTGCAGGCATAAATTTTAATGTTTATCAAGGAACCAACATCTAGCTGCTGCAAAACACAGTTTATGTTTTGTAGAGCTAGCCATAAAAGATTCATAGAAGTGAAGTACTGGAAAGAGCCTCAAAGATCTTTCTTGTGCTCCTAGGGAAGATCAGATTTTATTTTTTTAACCAAAAACATATTGACCAATTTGTCTTTCTTGAAGTGTTAACAGCAGAGTGAACAGAATGGAATAGTATATAGGGTTGTTCAGGGAAACTTCCAAGGATGGAAATTTCTTTATATTTCTTGGCAATCTGTTCAAGTGCCTAATAATTTTCACCCTGAAATTTTGTTCCTTATATTCACTTAAAATTTTCTTTATTGCAACTTGTGGCAAATAAATACCTCTTGTCTTTCTGCTGTTCACCTCCTACAAGAGTCTGGCTTTAGAAGGGACTTTTGGGTCACTGAAGAGAGAAATTTAACCCCTTTTAACTTTCTCTTCTCCAGAGAGAAATCCAGAAATCAAGCAAATCCAGTTCACTCCCTCTCATACAATATATGCTCCAGTCACTCAATCCTCTTAATGACACTTTGCTGGACTAACTTTAGTACTGAGGCATGCAAAGGTGGACACAATATACCTGACCTGGACTTCACAATGCCAGGTAAAGAGGAATAAATACTTTCTTTGACAGCTTTGACCTGCTACCTACACTCTAATCTGGTGATTCACATTCAATTTTTTGGCCACCAACACCCCAAGATCCTTTTCTGCACTACTTCTACCTCAGCAGCTTGTATTGCTGCATGCATTTGTTCTGTCTCAGATGCAGGACTTTGCATTTGCTTTGACTAAACTCCATAAAGTTCCTCTCTTGAAAGTATTAAGTAGAATCACCCCAATACTGGCCTCTGATTGTTCTGGTTTTGGCTGGGGTGATCTTCTTTGCTGTAGCTGATACGGGCTTATGTTTTGGATTTCTAATGAAAACAGTGTTGATAATACATGGATGTTTCAGTTACTGCTGAGCAGTGCTCAGTGTCAAGGTTTTTTCTGCTCCTCACCTCACACCACCAGTGGGGAGGCTGGGGGTGCACAAGAAGTTGGGAGAGGACACAGCTGGGACAGCTGACCCCAGGTGACCATAGGTATACCCCATATCCTATGGTGTCATGCTCAGCATATAAAGCTGGGGGAAGGAGAAGGAAGGGGGGAATGTTTGGCATAATTGTGTTTGTCTTCCCAAGTCACCATAATGCATGTTGGGGCCCTAATTCCCTGGAGATAGTTGAATATCTGCCTGCCCACAGGAGGTGGTGAACGAATTCCTTGTTGTGCTTTGCTTGCACATGCAGTTTTTTGCTTTGCCTATTTAGCTGCCTTTATCTCGGTCCATGAGTTTTCTCCCTTTTACCCTTTCAATACTCCCCAGCATCCCAGAACAGAGGGAGTGAGCGAGAGACTGGGTGGGGCTGCATTGCCAGCTACGGTTAAATCACAGAACCGAGGAATATCACTGACAGTTAGACTTCAATTTGTTGACCACTACCATAAAACCTGGAGTTTCAGACAATTTTTCCTCCAGTTTGTGTTCCATGCAGTCTGCATCTCCTCTTCTAGGCTACATGTTTGTTATGGGACACTATTGTCAAAGGCCTTGCTTGTTCCAAGGCAAATGACATACACCACTCCCTCCAGCCCATACAAAGAGTCACTAGCATCTAAGAAGGCAATCAGTCAAGCATACTTTGGCCTGAATAAATCCACACTGTCAGTTCCCAAACACATTCTTGTCCTTCACATGCTTGAAAACAATTTCTGTGAGGTCTTTCTCCATAATCCTCTGAGAGACTGAAGGGAGGATGAGTGACCTGTTGCTCACTTTATCATTCTTCCTGCCCTTCTTGAGAAGCATGTAACATCTGCTTTTTCCCAGTCATCAGGGACCTTCTTCAGCCATTATGAACATTCAAAAATAACCGACAGTGGTCTCACAGTGGTATCAGTAAGTTCTTCAACCTTTCCTCACAGTTAAACTTTTCTAACCCTCTTATCATTCTCTTGATTTCCTCTGAACACTTTCCAATTCATCTAAGTTTCAGAAGAATACAGTGACCAACACAGGACACAGTGTTCCTACAATTGCATACCACTACACTTTGAAACGAAAAGCATAATTGAATTGTTGACAAATGCTCCCCTTTTGATTCATGATAGATCCCACACTAAGTGGAAAGCACTGAAGTCCAGTAAGGCTAAACACAGACATTTCTGATTCATAATAAAAAGCTCATATTACCACACAATGCCTTTCTCTCAGGAGAGATTCAGGTTTCTAATATATTGAGTTCAGTGAGATTCCATGATTTATAGCATCCATCATGATCAAAATTATAAGATTCAGCATCCTTGACCAAGAATTTTGTGACACAGAATTACTACCGATGAGCTAATAAAAATAATTCACTTGTTATATTAGTCTCATTATATATGTCTGCCCTACCATAAAATGTGGAAATATTCTATTTCTGCCCTGAACTAGGTCACAAAAGTATTTTAGTAGCTGTTTCAGTTAGTTTTGCATCTAATGTTAAACACTTATTCTGAACTCCAGAGTGTTTACATTTATTTAATATAAATTTTAAATGTTCAACACAAAAGAAAACAAAATGAAGGAAGGAACATATAATCTTCACTCTGCAGCTGACTACTTCAGATGTTCATTTGACCATCTAATTAAAACAGCATTTCAATTTCTCACAGAAACCTACTATCAATTACAAGATACCTGGAAATGATTTGACTTGATGTTTATACAAGACAACTAAATAAGCAGGCTGTCACAGTCTTCAGGAAGGGAACAAGAAATATTATCTGATCCAGCCTTTCACAGGAAAGGGAGCCTAGATGACATTGTCTAGAATCCTGTTGCATTGCATCTTGGAAAAAACCTCCTATGGTAAGGACTCTACTGAATCCCTGTGGAGATCGTTCCAGTGACTGACTGGTCTCACTGTAAACATTTCTTTCTTATGTCAAGATGAAACCTCTCCTGGGGCTACTTGTACCCATTGCCCCATATTTTCTCCATGTGGCTCCCAGAGAAGAGAAACTTCTTTGTAGCCTCTCTTTAGGTACTGGAATACTATGATGAAGTCCATCCTATGTCTTCTCCAGGGTGAAAAGACCTAATTCCTTCAATCCTTCCCAACAGGACAGGTTCTCCTTCCTTTTGATCATCTTCCTGCTCCTTATTTGGACTTTCTTCAGTCTGTCCACATCTGTCTTGAGTGGTGGGTACCAGATCCAGACACAGTACTCCTGGGGTGGCCTAATACATGCTGGATACAGTGGGTGACCACATTTTTATCTCTGCTCATGGATGGAGCCCGTGACCTGACTTGCCTTTGCATTGCTGCAGCTTGACTCATGCTCATATTGTTGTCCACCAGGAGCCCCAGGTCTTTCCCAGGAAGGTTGCTCCCAGCCACACAGATCCCAGCCTGCACTGGGTTTTTTGGTTATGTCATGCCAGGTGCAGGACCTGCACTTGCCTTTGCGACTTCATACAGTTCTTGCTGGCCCACCCTTCCTGCTTGTCCCTGTCTCTGACGAAAGGCTCTCCCTTCTGACGAGTCCACCTCACCATTCAGTTTGGCGTCACCGGCAAACTTGGTGGGAGTGTTTTCAATCCCTCCATCCAGATAATTTACCAAGATGCTTACCAGCCTGGAGCCCAGTACTGATCCTCAAGGGACTCTGCTTGTAACAGACTGCCAGCCTGGGTAAAAAGCATTGATCACCACCCCCTGAGTGCAGCCCGTCAGCCACTTGGCTACACATATCACAGATCACACATCCAATCTCTATCTTGCCAGTACGTCTAGGAGAAAACTGTGGGAAACAGTGTCAAATGCTTTGCTGAAGTCCGGGTAAACAACATCCAGTGCTCTCCCCATGTGCACAGAAGATGTCATGTTGTTGTAGAAGGTGTTCAGGTTAATCTGGTGTGATTCACCTTTGGTAAATCTGTGCTGATTTTTCCCAATCACCTGCTTCATTTGGAGAGTAGTACTTTCTAGAAAGACTAATTCCATTATTTTCCCAACAATTGAAGTAAGGCTAATGAGCTCACAGTTTCCTAGGCCTTCACTTTGGCCCTTCTTATAGATGGGTTTGACAATGCATTTTAAAATGCTTACACTAGAATCGAACTTATATTGATAAATAAAAAAGGTTGATTTCTCTTACAATTGCTAATATTATTGATTCTTCCATGATTATGGCTACTGCTAAGTAGTTTTCCGTTGAATTTTTCCCTCCCTCAAATATTAAATTTGGGGAATTAGGTTTTGACTGTGTTTAGAAATTATTTAATGAGTATTTATGAAGAAATATCAGTGCTTTGAAAGTTATTAGAAAGTATAATCTACACTGTATTGTAATGAGCTCGTGTAAAATTCAGATATTAAAACTTCCATGTTTACTTCTAAATAATTAATTTCTAAATGTACTATCAGATGCAAACCAAAATGAAATTCAAATAGATCTTCATTTTCAATAAAATGATCCTTAGCAATTTTTTTTTTTTTTAAGATGTAGAAGCAAACTCTGCAGTGGTTTATTCTTCCAACCTTCTACTCCCATACAGTTTCTAAGGAAATCATATGAGAAATATTCTGAATTGTATTTTATATTATATTGAAATAGACTGATATGAGATCACTCCTTTTTATCTATTCTCCCATTTGCAGGTGAGAGAAACTTGATATGGAGCTGCCATCTGAAGGATTTTCTGCATTTTTGGAATATCCTGAGTCCATATCCTCCATAATCATATAAAAGCCCATCTAGAATTTTCAAAACGGTCTAAGTAGTCAGAATGCTCTGAAAAATGTCAAACTTTAATTCTAAACAGTCTTTCCAAATATACACTATTGTATTTTATTTGTCATTGATAACATCCAGAAAAGCACTGGCGTCACTTTACTAGAAATTAGCAGGAAAAAGGACTATTTCTTTCCTCTCACTATTCAATAAACAGCAAACTGGCAAATCATTTCATATAAGACTGGAATGTCTAAACTACAGGTAGGTCAGTTTCTGAGGCAACTTAAAAAGATTAAAATAGTTAAATTTTAAAAAAACTTTAATCCTTTTCTTTTCTTTTCTTTTCTTTTCTTTTCTTTTCTTTTCTTTTCTTTTCTTTTCTTTTCTTCTCTTTTCTTCTCTTTTCTTCTCTTTTCTTCTCTTTTCTTCTCTTTTCTTTTTTTTTTTTCTTTTCTTTTCTTTTTTCTTTTCTTTTCTTTTCTTCACAGGGTGTTCTTCCCTTATAGTAAGTAATTTTTCATCCATAGGTTTACCGTGGGAAGATTCAGGAGCAGAAACACCGATCTTTATGGCCACTGAGTTGACAATTTGCACATCCCCTCTCCTATATAGCACAGAAGTGTCTCTCTGGCTTTGGCAAAGATGAGAAATATGAAAAGAGCCCAAAAACTATTGCTACACAGCTGCCAAGAACATATTTGTGGCAAACACACATTTCCTAGTCCTCTCTGTGTCACAGTGGTTTTTCATTACTTTGATATGAGATGGAAACATGCCTGATGAGGAAGGCAGAGAGCAGCTGAGTTCCCATTTACACAATAGATGTCTCTGCCCTGTTACATCCATCTTTATTAAAGTAATTTTTTCCTGAGATCAGAATGAACTATCTGTATCATAAATTGATTTATTCTCTTTTTTTTTTTTTAGTTTCTGAACAATGACTCACAGTGGAACCTGAAAATTCAAGTGGTATTTTCTACTGCTTCATTATTTACAGCTATCCTTAGCCTTAATATTTGAACCTGTTAGTAATACTGTTTTCTTTGCTTGTGATGTAACTTTTGTTGGGTTGAAAACAAAAATATAACCATTACTGTTTCTGGAAGCTTTTCCTGGCAGGGACTGAAGGCACCAGTCACAGGCAAGCAGCAAAAAAATGCATCTTTTTCAGACATAGGGGGGATTCAATTTCTTTGCTCTGTGAGAAAAAGTCAATACATTATCACCATAGCAATGCTCGCTCTGAGCTTAAGAGTTTCTGTGAGGAAAGGAAATGCAGGCAGTGGTTTTGTGCAGACAAAAAATTATTCCAGATGGGCGCCACGAGAAATATAGCACCCAATGCTACATCTTTCCCTGTTCTTCATTATGTTAACAAGAGAATAGCAGATTGTTGAAACTTTCCAGGGTGCTAAAATTCACTGAAATCTTGTGCATTATTGAAATATCTAAATACAACCCATGACACGTTTTTCTTTCTCCTTGATATATTTAGTTTCTTCTTTAACACAGATAGAGGAAAAAATATCTCCCAGACAATGAATTCACTGAAGAAACTATTCTCTAGGAATTTTTGTGTTCTTTTGTAGTGAATGGGAAAGACGCAACAATAAGTTTATCAAAGACAGACATTTTCTTGATTCCACTACTGTCCTCCAGAAAGGCGAAGATCTGCCATTTTACCTAAGAAAAAGTTTGCATTTTGTGCTCTTGAAACTATGGAAAGGAAACAGCCTCCTCAAAAGCAGCATTCGTTCATGAAATTTTCTCAAAAACACTTACTGCAATTTTTAGATGCGCTGTTTCATTAAAACTCACTGAAGTCTAGGGCATATTGTGCGTGCAAATAGAAGGGGACTGTAATTAAGTAAAGTTTGTAACAAACAGTCTACTCCCACTGTTTCTAATTATTTGGATCATGAAAACACTCTGAAAACATGTTCTTGTTAGCTGCTAAAATTGCAGCATCATCAGTGCTGTCTCTTGAGTTACCAGACAATTTTCTTCATAGCTGGTGGTGAGTAGTATAAGATAGAGATCACTCACCTGATCTCTTACCTATTGTAGACCCAAGTCACGGAGTTCTGGACACAGCCTACAGCTTCAAAATTAAGACAAAGATTGAACAGGCTGTGATATTCTGTGACATTATGTAACTCTTCACTACAGTGGCGAATTTTATGTGAGGGAGCCCAGAGCTTTTGAAACTTTTGAAGGAGTTGATTTTCCAAAGCGACTGACATCCACCAAAGTTCTCCTCAGTTTTTACCCAAGACATGGGACAAAGAGGAAGAAAACAAGAGACTATCACAGCAAGGGAAATGATATATCATGGGATTTTGAGGCTTAAGCCATATGTGGAAAACTCAAAGAATAAATTTTCAGTTAGCTAAACTGTTTCAGTAGGCTTAATATATTTCAGGAAAAATTAGGGAAAAAAATTCCACAAAATGGCATTTCTATGGCGAGACATGCAGTTTCAGCAAAACACTCATTACAGAAAATACAGAAAATATCCTATGATTTGAACTGTGGTGTTCTGCCATACCAGAGGGTGCCTTATACATTAGGCTTCAAAATCAAATATCCTTCTGCTATTTTCATGTGTCTCTTGAGAGAAAGGAAGTTAGAGAAAAAAAAGATAGATTTGAAGACTATCCCACTATCCAGTCTTTTGATATATTCTCCCAGGAAGTTTTGGTTTACAGCTCTTTCAGCTGGAGGAGGTAATGGGATATGGGTCTCTCATTTCCTTGGCAACTGTGCTAATCGTTAGGTTATTCTATGAAAGAAAAACGTGAGCCCAGCAGAGTTCTCTATGGAAGAGACTGCTGGTGCCTACTTTCAAGTAAAAGCTTTCTCAGGCACTCTCTGATGCTCTGTAAGCTTTCAGTCTGCTAAATACATTTTACTGCAAGTGGATAAGACAATAAAGGAAACCATAAGAGCAGCCACAAAATATACATGATGTATTTGGCCTGGTCACTAACAGAAGAGCCTTTAACACTGCTGTTAACAGAATTTAAATAAATACATTTAAACAACAGCTTGGCCCATACTGTTCACCTACCTACAGGGACGTGAAGCCGAGGGTAAATGGCACTAACCACCTCGAATTTGCACTGCTTAGTGCTGCCCCTTGATGAGCAGATATGTCTGAGGTGGAGGCAATACAACACAGAGACAGTGACTGAGCTAACATTTAAGTACCATGCTCAAGATCACTCTGTGGCCCTCTTTAATTTCACCACAGATGTACAAGAACACACATAAGTTACTGTTTATGATTTCTCAAAGTTTTCCAAATCTTATAAAGGCTTCAAAAGTGTTTAGTGAAGAGTTAATATTAGAAACTTCTTATATTTTATTATATTCCTCATCCTTTTTCTTTCTTTTTTTTTTTTTATTCTATTTTAAAACCAGCAGTCCTACATGGAACAAACTCAGAGCCTTCTGGTTCATAAAAGCGCTTCACAGTCAAAGGATGACCTCGTAACTGAATACAGCTACTCCAAAGACAGGATCAGTTCAAATGTTCCCACAATGGTGAGCTAATGTACTAGAGATGTCATTTTTAACCTTTTCTACTTTTGGAAGTTTAGCCATTTTCCAGTAGCATATAGAACAATGTAAGCTCACTTAGAAATAATCATCCTGCATTTCTTAATTACCTTGGGGGGTTTATTATTTAGAACAAATTTACAGTCCCCAGAAGTCTATGTCAGGGGTTAAAACCCATCATGCTGGACAAACATCTCTACATCTCATTTTGCAGTCCTCTCTCATGCAAAATTTTCACTTGCCTTTCTTCTTTATATAAGTGAGAGTTCTTGATGTGGTTTTTGGTATCAGTTGACCGCCTGTTTCCTAATTTTTTTTTTTTTTTTTTTTTTGTGGAGAAGGTGCTTTCTCACAGCTTGTTTCCAGATGGTGGCTAAATTTGTGTCTTCTTTCCAAGGCAAATACTTCCCTAAACTCTGTAACAGGAAAGGCAACTGGCAGATGTGTGTACAAACACAGCAAATTAAAATTACACTGAAACCTATATTCACCTAGGCTCATTTCACCTTAAAAACATTCTGGTTTGCATTTGATTTATTCTCAAGGTAATATAAAAAGTTAACTACATTTATTCTGAAAAGCAACTGAATAATGAGCCAATGTGAACTACATTGAACTTCCCCATGAAATTTATACCATCATATTCACCAGTTTTAAATCTAATGAAATTTTTAGCATAACAATCTCTTCCCAGTCATCTTTTAAGAGCAAAAGCTGAGATTTTCCTATGGCTAAGGGATGTCACTTTCACAAGAAAAAAATGTAGTAGGCATAATAGAACATGAAATCTACCTGACAGCTCTCTCAGGAAACAAAGCTGTAGAGAAACGTAAAAAATATGACCTGTTCCTCAAAGAAAAAAAAAAAGGCAATGGTTGTTTATTTGTCTTTCTTGGAGGTACTACCCAGGAATCCAGTCATGAGGAAGATACACTCAGCAGCAGCGAATTAATGAATCCCAAAGGGAAATGGGAAAAGGACAAACTCTAAAGAACCTAGCACCCTGAAAACTTGTCCTAAACAAATTCATCTCCTATTGAAAAAAGGAAACTCGTAGGACATTTCTAACGTCCTTTTTATTATAGGACATACTTTAAAAAAAAAGTATTACAACCTATTAACTTATAAAATATCTTGAAATGTTATTTGATTTCTGGACTTTAGACCAAATCAGAAGTACAGAGTCAGCATCTAACTCCTCACTACAGAAAGAAAAGCTACGTACCATGCTTCAACCCATAATCTTCATATACCCTTTAAATTAAGTACCTAAGCTTAGGTTCAGGTTCTGAACAGAGCTGAGGCTAAACTAAACCACAACGACTGGACTTGAAAGGTGTTACTTTCACAGACATTGACATCAGCTTCCCTGTTGTTTCCCATTCACATTCTTAGGAAGAAATAGCTATTTGCTCCCAGCTGGCTTCCAGCTATCTGGTGTTACTTCTGCCTTCCAAGTGGGGCACATTGCAAAACAACACTATTTTTAGTAGTTTTCTATAGTCTCTTTGCTCTTAATGCTACATGTAGAGCCCAAAGCCCTCCTGTTTGAAATGCCTACACAGTCTAACAGCTCTCTCTAACCGAACGTGCAATCATACATCCAACACTTGGTATGCTTCCAGGAGCCTTCCTAATACTGCCTATTAATCTGGTCATTAATGTCCTAATTGCACTTGGTAATTTCAGGAAAGAGAGCAGTTATTTTGGACAAAAGTTTACATCTTCAGTAAAAATGTTTTACCAATTTTGCTCACACTTAATATCTTAACACTCCTTCAGCAAGTATTCTCCCATGGGAACAGCCTCTGATTCACAAATAGATCAGGTGCCCTTCTCCATTAACCTTCTGGGATAACACGTGCTGTTCCTATCTCTGAAGTGACTGCCTGTAAGACAAACTCCTTTGGAAAGCTCTATGTAGCTGTGGACAGAACAGCTTTTCAAAGGCTCTTCCTTTTTTATTACTTTCCTGAAACCATCTAAGTCAGTCAAAGAAGCAACAAGTGAGTAAGTAATATTAATTCTTTTACTAAGAGGTTAGTCATGTACTTTTCAAGTCTTTTACCAGGATCTGCCTTAAGATATGGATCAATATTAAAAGTCCAGAGGATTAGCTTGACCTTTATCCCTGAGCTGAGCTCCACACTGTTTGTCTGGGTTAAAGAGCAATGCAGATAATTGCCAAGCCAAGAGAGGTTGGCTTGCAGCAGTTGCAAGATGCATGGCTTGCACTGAGCCTCCTGACTCAGCAGGCAAAGTAGACATAGCACATGCATCCACATGACTAAATGCAGCCTTAGGTTTTGTGGGGATATGGAGTGAGAAGTCAGTTGTTCCCTCTCCTTTGCATTCCTGGACAATTGTTGCACAATTTGGGCTGTGGTAAAATTATCAGATCAACATTTTCAGCCCACTAAATGGAATAAAGTTCTGCTTTTAAACTGCTTTTGGACTACTAAATCCCATCATGAACAGTGCTGAAGTGACTAGTTTCACACAAGACCCAGCAGTCTCAGAAAATCTGTGTTAAACTTTCCTGGGACTAGACAGAGGGATTCCCCACAACGGACTATCATGAGATCACTAGTAAACAATTAGTCTAACGTTTCACTTTTTAACTGACCCAATTCATTAAAGCAGTCTGTTCTGTAACTTCATTGGCAAATTGCAGTTTTCTCTCAACTATGGAGCAACCTGCACAAAACAAGATTCATAGATCCAGTCTCAATATTAAGTCCTCTTATCTCACAGTCTTCCATCATCTTTCTGATAAGAGTTGCAGCAAGAATCACTTGAAATGTAGTTATCTCAATACCAGCCACTCAGCCATACTTCAGCTTCCCTATCTCTGACGCATGCCGAACGATCCGTTGGCTCCGGAAAGAATTTCCAGAGATTGTTTAAGACAGAATTCTGCCATGTCATGTCCATTGACTTGAGATACATCTTGAACAAGTTCGTTTCAATGCTCAACAAGGGTCTGATTCAGTAGCCTCTACAAAGGCACCAAAGGTGCAGGTCTCTCAAAGGACTTGTGTCGTACTTGCAGGTCCTCTGTATGGGATATCAAAGACATCCTTAATTCCCTACGACATCTCAAATGATGCTCGTCAGTTATGTTTGGGCAACAACTCTGCCTTTCTGCCATGAGACCACTCACTCCTAGCAAAGGCTGTCAGTTCTTTCAGTACTTTTGCTGAAGGGATTGTGTCCAGTCAGATCTTGAGCCAGTAACACCTCAGGTTATGACTTAAAACATTTAAATTAATATTAAAGCAGAGAACATAACAAAATCCTGGAGAATATGTTATGAACAGAATACAGGAAAATATGTGGAGCCAAAAACATTCATGGTTTTATGATTTTGCTGTTTTCTCTTGTGCTCCTCACAGGGCGGGGCATAGTTAGATGGACTCATCCTCTCCCCTCCAAATGGAGGAACAGTCACAAAGCATGGTGCTGAGGAGAATCTGGTCTTGACATCGCTATATGGGACTACAGAGTCCAGATCACAAGATATTTAGTGATGTAGCTGAATCATTTTATATAAAGTGATATATAAAGGCATAGATATAGATATAGATATAGATATAGATATAGATATAGATATAGATATACATATACATATACATATACATATACATATACATATACATATACATATAAGGTGTGCAAAGCTGGATACAGTTGCAAGAAGTGCAACTTCATGAGTGTTTAAGCTGTAATTCCCCATGTATATCACTGGTTTTGAAGAACAGATTCATCATGCAGATTTCCTCATCAACTCAACCTCTGATTGGAAAGACAAGAAGAAGGCTTCTTTCATGGGAAATATTCCAGCAAGATTACTTCTGTTGTGATACTAATTGAAAGTCCCCCTCTTATCAGACTAAGATTTTATCTTGCTAGTGCTGAAACCTGGAGAACATTTTTATAAAGTCCTGTAGCTTGAATGACACCATAAAAATTCTATGAATTTTCCACATCTATTACCAGACTTGCAATTTATACCATCATAGCTTCCGTTTAAAGACATGGAAGAAGAGAGAAGACTCAAGTATTCTCCAGAGCACCTCCAGATGGCAAAGGCTAGCCCACCTAGCATCTGAGTCATCCACTGAACGCTAAGAGTCAAGGCAATTACATTCCCAATACTAGATCTTTGGTTACTTGCCTAAAATTAGATTGGAAAAATTTGGACTCTAAAATGTTTCAACACACTGTCTGGTTAAACTACTGCTGACTCTCACAGAATGAACTGCAATCTGCAGAGCAGAAAGCAGAGGTGGGAAAATCAGAAATATCTCCGTTTCTTCCACATAAGTAAACCAAACAATCAGTTGAAGCACAGTTTCAAGTTTGGCAGTCCTAAGAGTTTTCCATTCTTGTTATCACCATCAATCTTAAAAGAAGTATGTTGATTAGGATGTCAACATTTTTTTTTAAACATAATTGTTGTCAGTTTTGTTCAAAGCAGATGAGTTAATCACATTTGTAACTATATTTCTTTGGTTAATTTTATGAGAGTGACTGGCTGCTCACTCTTTAATTTGCTAGTATTAACATTTTACTGATCCATTTCTCTGTCTGCTCCTAATCATTATTTCTTTTGGCATGCCCTTGGTTCTTGTTATTGCCTGATAAATTGCAAGGCATGTTTTCATAGTTTCTAAAAAATTTCCCGCATGTCAGAATTTGTGAGCACTGTCTGTATGGTTGATACACAAATAAGTCACCTCCTGTTCCCTATGCTTTCACAAACAAGAAAGGGAAAGGGATGGAGGTTCGCAATCTGATATGAAGCTGGAATGCAGCTGGAGTTTGTAGCTGGACCCAGACATTGGGACATGCCCCCATTTTCCACAGTTTAGATTGCCCTATGTGTTATTCGTTTAGCAGAAAGGAAGTCAATAAGAAAATAAAGAGTAGAAATTTGTTTTTCTGATGAGGCTTCCTTCGCTAAGTGTAGTGATGGCTGATCCACTTCTTTCCAGGACCAATGTTTAAAGCCTTAAAATTCTGGCTGTCAGTTCAGACACTGACTAGCTACGACTCAGACAACACTTATTTCATTGCTGCATTCAGTCTGCCACCCACTTTAAGATTATTAGAGGATGTTATAGGTTTCATTCAGTAGAAATCAAAAAGCAATCTTAAATTTATTTAACTACTCGGATCAAAGCTCCAGTCTGGTTGCTTGTTGACCTCTAAAATGCCCTAGTAGAAAGCATAGCTCTATGTCAATAAACGAATTATGGGGAAACATATTTCTTAAGAAAAATACGCTTCTTTACTTTTCATACCTTTTAGACTTCCTAAACAACCAAATATACTAACTTCTATAGCATATTTAAAACATTAGATTATCTGCTATTAGCTACACTCATTTAAACTGAATTTATATTAGCTTTTGTTACCAAGTCACCACAGCTAAGTTACTAATATAACTTAACTTTGAATTGGCTGCTTTCAAATACAAATCACTAAGCGTCCAAGACATTCCAACTTCATATATTGCTTTCCTTTTCTTACCAGACATTGAGTACGATTTTTAAGTAACAACTAGTGCCCTTCTGCTACAGAACCAAGTTTTATTTATCAGCATGTCCCTCATTCAGTTAATTTTATTCAAATAAAGCAAACTTCTTAAACTTAAATTTGCACTCATTTTATTTCTGCAAAGACAGATAGCCCTGGCAGCTTCATCACAAATCTTATGCAGAAATGTAGCTTAAAAAAAAAAAAAAAAAAAAATCAGGTGGCCTTGAATTTTTAAGACCTATTCCTACATTGTTCTTTAATATTAGGGAAAAACTGACTCCATGAGAAGGCTCACCTTATCTACGCATATATCTAAAAATTGCATGGGATTATACGGCCTGGAGCCTCCTCTAAACATGACAACCGAGGTTCAGATTCAGACAACAATAAATAAAATACCAGCTTTTCTATTTATTTCAGAACACAGCAGAGGTAAAACTCTGGAAATTCATGAGGCAAAATAGATGTAGAAAAAAAAAAATACAAATTTTAGAAGCAAATAAAAACTTGTTGCAGAACTTCCTATAACTGGGACAAGTTAAGGGACCAGCTGACACAGCACCTTAGAGCACCAGTCAAAAGCAGCTGCTATACTAAAAAAAACCCCAAAAAAACACACCAAGAAAAACCCCTGAGAACCACAAAACAGCAACAACCAAAAAAAAAAAACCAAACCAAACCCCAAACCATACCTTAAGTGCAATGGAAAAATTAATTAGATGAGCTGCAACCAGGAGCATTCTAATAACTAAGGTCTCAGGACTACAGTGGGATATAGCTCTAGCTAAAGGCCACCTGGTGTGGAAAACAAAATGACAGTAACTGATCAGCAAAACTCTTGAACTCTGAAAAACAACTTTTTCCATTGGCAAGGTCAAGGAATGAGATTAGTAAGGCTTGCTGGAAGACCTTTGGTAAAAAAGAGTAAGAGTTTAGAGGCTAAAGAGGATGAATTTATTTTGAATTTACTTGCTCTTACAACAGAACAGAGCTACAGTCAAAGGTAAATTGCATTCTACCCTCACCTGTAATCAAAGTAAATGGCCTTCTAACACATTCGAGAAAGACCTGCACCATAAGGCACATCTGCTTTCTTCTTTTGCTGCTTTGCATTGCATCAAGATGAGTAAAGGAACTGGAAAACACATCATAACTGCCTGATTAAGAGAGGTCTAAAGCTTTTATGTGCTATTTATCTGTTTCAAGTGCTAATCAAAATATGGTGGGCACATCTGGAGGGCAATTCTTTCTACTACAAAAACAAGCAGGATGAATTGCTATTTGGAGATACTCATGTCTTTTCATTTGCAATGGAAAGAGCTTGTCTAGTGTAGGCAGCACAGCTAATACACACACAGGTGGTTAAAATTAGGGAATCCTGCCTGAAGGATATTATTATTAGCTGCTTGTGATAGACTGAGATATGTACTTCGCTAGATTTTAAGCCAGATTAGTCTGAGATGCCTAATCTTTAGATGACTATAATTAAGTAAAGTAAATCTTCCCTTTTTATAACAAGCACGACTACTCTAAAGAAGGCATTATAGGTCATCATTCCAAGGCATAACTGCCATGAGCGAGCAGCAAATAATTGAAACTGTCATCAAAATTCAGCTAACTAAATCTATATTACACTTTGTTTCTTTAAAATCATTATTCCAATAGCTGTTTGGAATGGAGTGAGGTTTTAAGAAGGTTGTCAGGTTGTCCTAAATTCAACAGTTACACATGGTGCTTCCAGATTATTTCTGAGCACTACACTGCAAGCAGTCCTAGCCTCACAACACCTGTAAAGTGGCTCTGGAAGAAAGAAGTGGGAACAGTACACCCACATGTGACTACTTATTTCGTATGTTGCTGCAAATGCCTGTACCTATATAGATTTATACAAATACAGGATTCACAAAGCTGATGATTTATTTCTGGGTAAAGCCTCACTGAATATAATTCTTGTATTTCTGTTCCTTGAGTTCCTGTTGTGTTCCTTTTTTTTTTTTCCAGTTAGTAAATGTGTTATACCTATTTTTAAAAAGGAGAAGATTCAAAATTAAACAAATCGGCTAAGAATCCGCCTGCTCTATAAGTACTCTCTAGTCAATCAATCATAAAATAAGAAGTTCTAATATTTATTCTAGCTTTTTGCTCTGTAGACTAAAAATGGAAGGTGTGTAAATAGATACAGATGTAATCCAAAGAGATAAGTCTCTACTTGAAAAGCACAGCTGCTCCTTAACCTGGTGTCTAATGATTTCTACAAGACAGAATATTAGCCTGGCATTAAATTTATATAACAAGAATGCAATTTGGTGAACACTCTTTCCACAAAATATTTGATTCCTACTGCACTATCACGACAAGCATTATAATGCTTGTAGTCCACGCTGTTGCTACTTTGAAAGTTGCTATTTTTAAAACCTTAAAATTTGTGACCAGAACTTATAGATGCCCACGTCAATGCTTGCTGATGAATCATTTGTTTCTAAATACTTCTTTAATATCTTCATGAAACATATAAAATATATACATGAACAGTGGTTTTGATATACTGACAAATAAATAATATTATAGGAACCTGCATTTCTTCACTGGCCCTTGGGGCATGGACTGCTGATAGGGTCAGGTGTAATCCTTGTTTCAGCTAAGGACCTTTGTATTGCAGCCTGAAGGATGTTTCTATTCAAACTTTTTAATGGCAATTTAAACCCATGTAGGAGCACTTCTACTCAATGCAATGGCAGGAGGAATAGGCATAACTCAAAAATGTGATGTAACAAGACAGAATGACTTCTCTTCCTCACTTCTCCATTCTGTAATCAAGGAATACATTTAGTCCTTTTTGATAATATTGTGCTTTGATGTTAGAGACTTAGGAAATTAGCCCGCTTCACTTTGAGAAATAGTAGTACACAGCTGTGAATGTGCTAAGGTGTATGATTCCCAGCTTAAGGCAGCCCTGTCTTGAAGGCAGTCCAAGCTCAGAGAGAATGGTGTTATTGGGGGCGAGAAGATGAAGGAAGGAAAGGTGAGAGGTGGTGTGCGAACTGAAGGCTAGCAGCAGGCTTTTGTCTGCTTGGCAACTGAATGAACTGAATGGCACTTTTTTTGAGTTTGTAAAATAAAGCCTGTCTGTTTAACAGCAGTAGTGGGGCAGAGTTGGAAGCTGTCCCAGCTATGCTATTTTTGTGGTCTCGTTTCTCTTAAAAAAAAAAAAAAAAGAAAGTGTAACAGAGGTAATTATTGTTTCTGTTAATGTTGATATTTGAAAGCATATTCTACTTGTGAATATTAAGTAACTTGATCGTGAAAATTAAAACATTATGTAGATTTGTGTTGTGGTTTTTTGTGGGTTCTTTTGATGTTTGTTTTTTCTTGATCAATACTAATTTTTCAGTTACTCTGTAGTGTAGAAGGAATTGGAAATTGGTCAATTTCAGAAGAAGAAGTAAATTTGGTTAATATGGATAAAGCACATATACTAATACATCTCAAAAAGTACTCGTCCATCATCTAGTCAATAACCTACTAATTTTATGTTCTATATAGTGTTGATGTTTGAGTTGCAATATTGTGTAGTACTAACCCAGAAACATATACCTGTATTTCTGTCAAAGAGAGAAGGAAAATTTACCTAATGAGACCTACTTTTGTGTAAGAGCATAACTAATGCTATTTCATCTTTGGCTCTCTAGCACTGCAGTCCTTTCTGTTACCTAAGGAGTTACATTAAAATAATTACAGAGTAATTATTGTTGTCATTCTGTTGGTACCTCTGATAACAGCACAAATTTAGTATTCTAGTTCTCTTCTTTTAAAAGATCTTTAAGTACCAGGACAGTTCTAGGGGGAAAAAAATAATCTTTGAATCTGGTGTCACAGGTTTTAGACTTCTTGATGTGGCTCACCTCTGTGATCAGTTAGTTTCAAAAAAAACTTAGTCCTGTGGATTTTCCTAACACCTGTCTTAAGTGTTAATGGAATGAAAAGTTCCAGGCTGCTCCAAGAAAATAACTTTATGTAAGTGGGTCAGTGGCATTTGAGTAATACGTAAGAAATGTTGATGGACGCAGACATTTTTTTGAGTGTATGTATATGTCATGGCTTAACCCTTGCTCACCTCCCTGCCCTGCCCTGCCCTGCCTTGCTAAGAAGGAGAAACAGGAAAAAACAATAAAACTCATGCATTGAGATAAGAACTGTTTAATAATTAAAACAATTTAAAACATGAAAATAATAATAGTAACAACAACAGCAACAATATTACTATTATTATTATTATTGTTATTATTATTATTATTATTATTGGAATGAAAAGGAGACAGAGAAGAATAAATCCCAAGAGGCAACAATATTATTATTATTATTATTATTATTATTATTATTATTATTGGAATGAAAAGGAGACAGAGAAGAATAAATCCCAAGAGAAACAAGCAATGTGCAACACAGTTGCTCACCATCTGCTGACTGATGCCCAGCCCATCCTTGAGCAGTGATCAGCAGCTCCTTCCAGCTCCCCCAATTCATGAGCATGCTGTTCTGAGTATGGAATATCCCTCTGGACAGTTTGGGTCAGCTGTCCTTACTATGCTCCTCCCAGCTTCTTGTGCACCTGCTCAATGGCAAAACATGACACTGAAATGTCCTTGACTTGGGGTGAACACCACTCAGCAACTCAAACATTATTGTGCTATCAACATTATTCTCATACTGAATTCAAAACAGCACTGTATCAGCTACCAAGAAAACAATTAACTCTATCCCAGCTGAAACCAGGACGGTGTGCCACTGTACTCTGGTGTAGCTTACTTTTTCTTGTCATAGCTCTGTTTACTGTACTTTCATTTATTCCTTGGGATTTTTATCCATTTGCAGGAATTTTAGGTTTTCCTTCACCCCTCTTTTGGTAAGTTTCTTGGTTTTTCTATCTTTAGGTGGAAATGAGAGCTGAAGGGAGAGCAATAAGTGAGGGAGCCACTCAAGTGGGATGCATTCCTAGTCTTATCAGGTCAGTCACAACAGTCCGGGACAAAGACCCAATTCCCAATGTACTATAAGCATGCTACTAAACTGTATGATAAACTTCAGTACATCATAGCAGAACTAGCAAAATCCATACCTTCAGATGCAGAGACTAGCACGGGAAAGAGCAGACATGAAGATTCTCCCACAAATAATGGCCAACTACGCTTTGTCCAAGTGCTTTCAACCTTAAAATATAAAACCTTAAAATGTAAGTAGAATAATAAACTGTGTTGGGTGCTCGCCTCTTGGTCTAACTGTTTGATATACATGCTTCTACAAATAGTGGGAACAGTGGTCCAGTTTCTCAGGAGCAGTTGAAATGGAAAGTTGCTTTTGGCTGCCTTACTAATACATATTTGTAAGAAAATTACCTGTTAAGTGACTAATATAGTAGTCCTTAGTAATTACAAGATTACAAGAAAAAGAAATGCCACAGGGAATAATGGGGCTCCTGCAGCAACAGGTATATGCACATACCTCCAAGTTCAGTAAATCCAGTGTGATGATTCATATGTAGAAAGTTTCTGGGTGTTTGAACTTAAGAGCTGAGAAAGTTCTCTGAGCTATTAGGTTAACTGAACCCCGGGACTCTGCATTTAATGAACAACACAGAGACTGAAAGGTATTAATGTAATTTACAGTTGCTCAAGAAAACTGTTTTAAGTGACTTACAGTTAC
>VZRR01000841.1:1368014-1385188 GCA_013398015.1 Oreocharis arfaki
CTGCAGCCCCCGGGCCGGCCCGAGCGGGCGTTCCCGGCCCTGCAGGCCATGGCGGGGTGCCCGATCTCTCTGTGCGAGGAGCTCCTCCGTGGTGCCCGGGCGCTCCCCATTGTTTCCCTCCGGAGGTCGCTGAGGATGTAGATGACACGAAACCGGCACCTTCCTGTGTTCTCAGCTTCTGCTGCTCTTCAGGCTGTGATGTGGGTGACCGGATCGTATAGACAGCTTTGAGTCACCGTTGTTTTAAGTTTGCAAACGGTTGTAAAGCCACGAGGAGGTTGCTTGCTTGGCTTCTTCAGGTTTTTGTTAGTCGGACTTGACAGCAGCCCCCCGACCCCTCACCTCAAAAAGCTGTGTCTAAGAGTGGAATTAACAGAAGAAACATAACTTTCCAAGTTTGCTTATGGTAACTGCTGAAAACGTGGACTGATAGCATGGGTATTTGACATCTTTGCAACCACCCATTCCTTTTCAGAGAGTATGATAGGGAAACTATAGTTCTTTCCCCCCTGTAGACCTGCAAGTGTTTTCTTACTCCATGTCTTCCTTAGTCCAGTGCTTATACTTTTTCCATTAAATTTTCTCTTCCTGCTTTTGAGCTTTGTATCGTTTAATCCCAGGATTGGAAGTGCTAAGTGTAAGGATACTACTAAATGCAAGGAAATCAGCTGTGCAATTGCTCCTCAGTGCTCAGATACCTGTCTGAATTTTGCCCTAAGGGGTCTGTAATTTTTTCAGCTGTAGTTTTGGATTAGTCGTGTTCTCCATGTCTTTTGGTTTCAGAATGATTCAACTGCTATCTCTTCTACTTAAAATTGTAGAAAATACTAGCTTTAGGTGGGTGTAAGTTTAATGCTTCTTTTAATTGATATTTTTGAGGTCAAGTCAAAGAAGTCAGACTTTGTATAGAGCAAGCAGGTTATGTTAAACTTTGGCAGGTAAATGACAGGTAGTTAATACTGGTGAATACAGACAATGTGTATTGGACTTCTGAGAGGAGAAATATTTAATAATTATCTAGTTTCCTGCTATCACTACCCCCGCTATCTTATGTGGCAGACTGATGGCAGCCAAGATACTGCTTGTGATCTCCACCCTTTCTCCGTGTCGGTGTCAAAATAATGCAATTTGAAAACTTCAGCCACCTGGTAGACTCAAACAGAAATGGTCAAAAATGGTTTTTTTTACAAAAACAATAAACATTCAGAATATTTTCCAAAGAGATGCTTTAAATTTAATTGTGGTTGTATCAAGTTGCTATGGTAGAAAACAGTGCCAGATAAATTAGTTGGAGCTTAAGATAGTATAGTTTGACAGAAGTCTTAACTTGATTTTTATATACATGGAAAATCTGAAGCCTCTGAATCAGTGAGATTGTCAGTAAGGTGTTTGTGACTAGAAAAATATCTCAAAGTAGCTGAAAAAAGCCAGACAAATTGCCCTATCAACAGTAGTAAAATTCTTCTTGTGTTCCAAGAAGACTAATGTGAAGAATGATAGTGCAACCTATTTGCCATATGTTGATGTGGAGTTCTTGATTCGAGTCTGCAAAGTATACTCTGCACTTCATGGGCCATGACTAGTGCCTGTCTCAGTAAGTGTTTCTATTCCAAACCTAACTTTAATGTCTATGAAGAACTGGCAAGCAGTATGAATATGCTTGTGTGTAGAGAAGGAAATCAAACACTGTGGAGATTATCTGAAAGTCACAAGATTAGTATCACATTTGCAAGGTGTTTGTGCTGGCTGTCATCTGAAGGGATGAATATCACGTGTTGAGTGGGATGCAGTAATTGGCTTTGAAACAGAACCAGCAGTGCTTTGCATTTCCTCATGTGATACGGGCTGCAGTGTCATGAACACTGGTCTCCACAGGAGATGGGTCGGTTGATGTGCTTGCTCCCCCTGCCACGCTGACATAATACTTATATAGTGTCTTGCAGTAACAGATTACCGCCTCACTCTGGGTTAAAATTAACTTGGCAAAACTGGTCTGTTGTAATCCGTACTAATTCCCTGATCTGGCTCACCTTGTGATTGCGCTTGTGACAGCGTGAGGTGAATGGTTGCACAAAGATTTTTGTGTACAGAGAGGCGAGAGCAAAGAAACTTGTTTTAGTCACTAGTGCCAGCCTAATAATTTTATGAAAGGAAACAGAAGGTATCTAATTCTGCTATTTAACATGCAGTTATCTTTGTGCAGATAGCATTGTTAAGGATCTGCTGCAGTACTACCAGCAGTGGGAAATTTAGTTGTCAATTCAAGATTGGTTTGGAAGAAAAATCTACTCTGAGCGTGCCTCAGTTTATAGGCCCTGCTTTGTGGCCACTGAAATACTTGAAAGTAACTGCATAATGTCTAGTGTAGCCATTAAAGCCTGTAAAACACTAGTAGGAAGTATGGGCCTCTTCAGAAAGCATGTGAACATCCATGTTAGACTGTTGTCTTGTATGCTGGGTTCTGGGTGGACAAAACTGCAAATGTGTACTGGTTTTAGTACTGTACCAAAGCTCTGCATTTGCAAAGTAAGGTATTTCTATTTTCACATTGTTGCTGTCTTCAAATGCACTTCTTTTTTTTTTTCTGTAGGATAACGTAATCCTAACAAACATCCTCATGCATCTGAATTGCTGCTATTATTGCTTGTGCATTTTGGGGGGGTTTCCCTGAACTGCCAGTCCCTTTACTATTCTTTCACCTATTTGTGCACTACCAGAATTATCAGTTAGGCTCAGTCTGTTCTCTGAGACACTTTGTCACATATGGATAGCTATATAAGTTTGTAATGGCTTTAGTGTGGCCTGTTTTGTAATAGAAGTGTTCACTACATAATTTGGACTAACTTGAAATTGTTATATTGCAATGGCAATGTACTCTAAAATGACAGTAAGTTCATATTCATGCCAGAATGACCATTCCTTTGTTGCTTAAGTTGCCTCTCAACTTAGATCCTTCAAAGATGAAAAGCTTCTGCTTGTGTTGTGGACTCTAATGTTGTGAAGTGGCCTGACTGAGGCCAGGAAAATTTCAGTGATGACTGGAATGTAAGATTTCTTACATTAACCAGAAATTAGATGGCTGTGTTTTCTAGCTATTTTGGCTGAAGAAGAGCCAGCCAACTTTATTTCATGTTGATTGTTTCAACTGGATGATTACAGCAAATTTTGAAAGCAGGCCACTCATTCACACTTGTAAATTATATGTCCTCTGGACAATAGGTTAGTCTTTAGGCTTTTCAGAATTCACAGAGTCTTCTCTTATACCCTTACTTATGCTCAGTAATGCAATGCTTATTTGGGGTGTTTCAAGTATATATACTTGAAAATTTAGTGGAGAAATGCTACTGAAGCAAGCTTTGCCTTGCCAGGTTTTAAAGAGTTTGTGAAAACTATTTTTAAGTAAATTTAGGTATATGAGATTTGTGTTAATTTGATTGTTGGTACCCCAGAAACCCTTAATTTCTTCAGTTCTAAAACCTTTACAAAAGCTGTTAGCTTTTTTTGTTTGGAACTTGTTGCTCTTTTAATATGGAATAATAATTGCAAAGAGTTAGGAAGCGTTTATTTAGTTGATAAAATAAAGGTTATGTACATAAAAGACTAGCAAAATGTAGTGATGTTACATTACCTGCTACATTTACTTACTTGTTCCTGTGCAAAGGTTTGTTCCATAGGTCCTTTCCAACGGAAATACTCTAGTTTATTCCAGTTTGTTTTTCTCTGTTTTTCAGTTATGTTTTGTAAATGTAATTTCACAAAACAAAGTTCAAGTCTTGTGTAAATATAAAACTTTCTTTAACTGGAAAATTGATGTCCTGTTGAGGTTTAGATTAAGCTGTGCACTGGAAGAGTTGATGAGAGTTGTTGTCTGCTGTATGCTATTTAGCTTCAGTGTAGCAGTGTTTTAATACTGTATTGCCATATTGGTTAATGGGGATTAGAAAATGACTAAAATTGTGTATTTTTACTTCCTTAACTTATATTCTGTTAAGGAAAACAGTTTAATGTAGCAATTCTTTTAAAAACCTCTAGTAGTCTCTTGTTCTAACATGATTGTATTTGTTAAGTGGTGGTGTAGAAAACATAACAGAAGCTAGAAAGACCCCAATAATATTATGTTGAGAGGCTTAAGATGTACATTTTATTTATGTATGGTTGTAAAGAATAATGATCATGATTTATGCAAGTAATGTGAAGAATTAAAGCACAAATGCATGGTTTGTGGTGGGTTTTTTGGATGTTGTATTTTTTAGTCTAAACTGAGAGGACGTGCCAGGTAAAGTTTCGGTTTGTTACACAATCTGTTCTGGCGCACTGATGGTCTGTTGGGTGGCAAGTTTAGGCAGTTAAAGTGAGGTTGGAGCAGTTCAGTAAATTACCATTCCTCACTGCTAGCCATGTTAAATGTGGTAAATGTGTTTCCTGCATACTTAAAAACTTGGTGTTGAATTTGTGTTTCCGCTATGTTAACTATCAGCTGTCACGGTTTAGTTTAGGTTTTCTTTCCATGTTATGATCTTCCTTCTGGCCAAAAGATTTTGAAGATTTTTATTTTGTAAATTCTCCTCCTTCCATATGACTATGTATGTTTTGCCAAACCCATGATTTAAAGACTGTTTATGTCTTTATAGAAAGCATGTGTGATGTATCAATAACACAATTTTTGGTACTTTATGCAAAC
The DNA here is from genome assembly GCA_013398015.1 of Oreocharis arfaki. Classification (NCBI taxonomy): domain Eukaryota; kingdom Metazoa; phylum Chordata; class Aves; order Passeriformes; family Paramythiidae; genus Oreocharis; species Oreocharis arfaki. The sequence continues at coordinate 1,372,696 of VZRR01000841.1, forward strand.
TGTTTTCCGAATACTTAGTTTACTTTGAAAACTTAATCCCTTGCAGCATTACTTGAACACGTGGTTACATTTTTGTCTTTTTCTTTCTTACCTTGCTTGCCATAAACATTGCTTTGTGCTCAGGTGCTGACTGGAATAGTGCTCCTATAATTATCTTAAATTTTTATATGTAAGTACATTTTGGAGTTGATCTATTCCAGTGGTCTTTCACAGCCAAGTCCTATCATTGTGCCCCTTCAAAGGATGAATACTAGAAATTAGCACAGGAGAATAGGCTCCTTATGCTGTGACTGCATTAAGGCGTATTCTGTACTTCTAGATTTGGTATTTCATATGTTTTGAAGCATATTAATATGCATTATTATGATTTTTTTCCTAGTATATTGTAGTATGTAGCATGTTATAGCTCATTCCCTTTCTTAAGACTGATGAATGTGTTGATGAACTTAATTAGATGAACTTAAACTGAATGAGTTCTTTCTTTGCGTCTAGTATATCTATGACTAATTTGGCCTGAGAAAACTGGTTCTTTTGTTATTAGTTTAATACATCAAATTTATGCCAGTTGTACACATTATAAAAGAGTCAAAAGCTGAGTTTCCTTGTTCCCACATGAAACCAGAGACGTGTGGTTAGATTAATGCTGTTCTTTATTTTCGTTTTCTTCCCTTAACTTTCTTAGACTTGTGTTCCCAAGCAGTATTGTCACATGTAATGGGTTTTGAACTCTTGGAAAATGCTTTATAGATTCTATGAAAGGGTGTTGTGGTTTAACCTCAGTGAGCAGCTAAGCACCACATGACTCCTTGGTTATTTCCCGCTGTAGTGGGACAGTTGGAGGGATAAAAGGGTGAAAACTCATGGGTTGAGGTAAAGACAGTTACATAGGTAAAGCAAAAGCTGTGTGCACAGCAAAACAAGGAATTAATTCATTACTTCCTATCAGCAGGCTAATGTTCAGCCATCTCCAGGAAAGCAGAGCTTCATCATTCCTGGTGATGTAGGAAGACAAACACCGTAACTCTGAATATATTGTCCCACCACTTCTTCCTTCTTCCTCCCTGCTTTATAAACTGAGCATGATGTCATATGGTAGGGAATATCCCTTTGGTCAGTTGGATTCAGCTGTCCCAATTATATCTCCTCCCAGCTTCTTGTGCACCACCGGCTTACTTGCTGGCAGGGCAGTGTGAGAAACTGGGAAGGCCTTGACCCCAGGTGTTATTCAGCAACAGATAAAGCACAGATGTGCTGCCAACACTGTTTCCATCACAAATCCAAAACATACAAGTGTGATACAAGCTTCTTGGAAGAAAATTAACTTTATTGTAGCCAAAGGTTAAAAAGTAGAAGTCTGGTTTTTTTAGTCTAAATTCATAGATGCCACGGTATTTGGATTATTTTGGCCAAGACCTCTGTCAGTCTGGAAAAGTTTCTAGCTAAGAGTTTTAACCTCAGAGGTGTTAAAACTGAAGTCTTCCTCTTCTCCACTGTACTCCTTGTTGCAGTTGGTAACATCACTCATCTTTTCTATGCTGAGCCTTTAAGCCAGCAACTGTGTCGATACAGATCTGCAGCCAGTCATTTACGCTACACTGAGATGAGCTTGTTGTTAAATAAGTACCTTATTCCGTTTTTATGATTTCAGCCTCTTGTTTTCATTTCACCACGTTACATGTAGTCACTTGTGACTTTCCTATCTGATTTGGCCTTGCTTTTCTCCCCCATTACCCAGTGCATAGTTCTTTCCAATGGATGTGCTCATACGTCTTCATTATGCTTGCGTGTTTTCAGAGTAGTCATGTCTCTATTCCATTTCTCTTCAAACCAACCAATTCTGTATCCCATTTTAATTCTAGAATATACTGTTATACATGGTAGACTATTGACAGCTGTCAGCTGGTGAGTTTTCAGTTGTTTTCACTTGGCAGTTGTGTCTTCTGGTTTGCTTTTGATAGTAATCACTTTAATGATGTTACGCTGTCATTAACCACTGGTAATGGGCTTGTTCTTAATAAGTACAGATTTTCCTTGACTCCATGGAGCATATTGTCTAAATTAAAATTCTGCTGATATGATTCCGTGTAAGATAGCTTTGTATACACTTTGATTTTGGGGGTTGCGTTTAGATAGGAGCATGGCCAAAGGTGCAGATCCTGTCATATTTGCTGTGGTTGAATGACTTTCCTAATGTAAAAGTCCTAGAATAGATATGTTTAAGGATAAATAACTTTCCTCTGCATTGAAAAACGCTGAAGAAGAATTTCCTCGCATGTGTTCTTACCGATCTAATTTCATCGATAGCATTGAAGCGAATAGTGAAAAATCAGATAATTACAGAAAAGAAACTCCAGCTGTCACTGGTTGTACTGAGAGACATTCTCTTTGTGTGGAGAACACTTTGTAGGGATGCTTTGAGTTAATTCTCTTTGAGACAGATTTATGCTGTTTCAGAAACCTTTTCAGTTACAAAAGGGATCAGATACTGTTTTGCACTTTTGTCATGGTCAAATGGAAATCAGATCCATTTTACTTGTGCAGTTGGGTTTTAATTTCATTTTTAGAACTTGTAGTATTTGTGTTTGTATTGGAGAGGCCTTAGGGTATTCCAGCAGCTGGAATAACCCCTTTCTTAAGCCTCCAGAATTTTGGCTTTCAGAAAAATGGCAATTGTTAAGAAAGTTACTGTCATAGTGAAATAGTCCTCAGTTATGAAATTAAAGCAATGATTAAAAAGATGTGCAATTTCAACTCACCAACAATAGCACATAAAAATCCCAACTGGAAAATCAATGAATAAGGTGGCCTTTGTCTTCTGTTCTGAGTTTTTTTAACCTTTTCTTTTCAGATGCCTTAGAAGCCCTGTGTAAACTTGTCCTACTGGTCTGCCTATGTTTTCCTCTAAGCCTGTGGTGATTGGATTGCAGCTGGTGTTCCTTACCCTGATTTACAGATTTAAGGGATGGGATTTTGATGATTTTTTCCATTTGTAGATATACTGCTTAAGCCCTGACTTTCCTTTTATTATTGACATGGATGAAAATTCACGTCAGAATGCTTGATTAATTATTTAAAGAAGATAGTGTATAAGCTGGTAATGGCTTGGAGAGCGTACACATGGCTCTTTGACAGTCGACTTACTGCCCATTTCACTGAAAATGTTAAATTTTAGGCTTTCTAAATAGAAATACCAATAATTTTAAATATTTGAGGTAATCTGAGGTAATATTGTCAGCAATCAAAAAATACTAAGCTTTTATTACTTGGGGAAAATATTAGTTGTGCTCTCAGTGTTGTTTTGAGTTCCACCTGTCAAGCTGAGCAATTTCCCACTCTAATGATTCTCACAGCTGAATTCTTTAAAAATATGTAGCCCTTGGTGAAAAATAACTGTAGGCAATCTACAGATACCTTCCAGGCAGGGAGAGCAGTGAATGTGCTGTACTTCGAATAAGGCTTTTGACACTGCCTCCTGCAGCATGCACAGGCTGACAAAGGGTGGGTGACATAAGTGGACAGTGAAGTAGCTTGAGACCAGTCTTAGAGGTTTGTGATCAGTGACATGAAGTCCAGCTGGAGTCAAGTCATCAGTCGTGTGCCCTAGAAGCTGATACTGGGGTGAATGCTGACTAGCATCTTCATAAGTGGCCTGAATGCTGGGACAGTGTACCCCCAGCAAGTTCACAGATGGTACAAAACAGAGAGGAGTTGCTCGTATACCACTTGGTTGTGTTTGCTTTCAGAGGGATGCAGCCAGGCTGGAGATTTGGGCTGAGTGGAATTTTGAAGTGCAGCAAGGAAAATTGCAGAATCCTACAATAGGGATGAGATAACACTGGGGGGCTGACCCAGCTGGGAGACAGCTCTGCAGAGAAGTAGCTTGGTGTGCTGGTGGGCAACAGTCTGTGTGGCAGTAATGCACTGCCATGGCAAAGGCGGCAGAAAGCCTCTTGGGCTGCATTAGGAAGACTGCTCCCAGCTGGTTGAAGGAGGTGCTCTCTGCTCAGCACTGGTGCGGCTGCATCTGGAGTGTCAAGTTCTGGACTTCCCAGCAGAGGAGAGAGATACTGCAGAGAGTTAAGTGCAGAGTCGTGTCAGTGACTGAGAGTCTGGAGCTTTTCTTTGGTCAGGAAAGGCTGAGAGGGCTGGGACTATTAGCCTGTAGAAGGTTCAGGAGTGATTTTGTTAATGCAGTGAGGGAATGAAGAAGGGAAAGCCCAGATGCTTCTCAGTACCGCCATCCATCCCGACACAGCACTAATTTGACACAAATTAAAAATCATAGAATTCCAGTGCATTGCAAGAAAGCAATTTTTCACTGTGGGAAAGGTCCATCATTGGCAGGTGTTGTCCAGAGAAGTTTAATATCTCTTTGGAGGTGCTAAAAATGCAACTGCACATGGTAGTGGGCAACCTACTGTCTCTGACACTGCTTGAGCAGGAAGTTTGATAGGATCAGACACAGAATCACAAAACGGTTGAGGTTGGAATTGACCTCTGAAATTCGTCTGGTCCACGCCCCTGCTCCAACAGGACCACCTGAAGCCAGTTGCCCAGGACCATGTCCAAATGGCTTTAAATATCAGCAAGGATGGAGAGACTCCACAGCCTTAGTGGTAACCTGTGCCATTGCTCAGTCACTCTCACAGTAAAAAAGTGTTACCTTAACAGGTCCCTTCTAACCTGAATGGTGTGATTTTATAATTCTTAGGAAAACAGACCAGAAGAAGAAGGGATCTATATGAAGTTTATTTGTCTTCTGAGAAGATGTGTCACAGGGAACAAGCATGGTGCTGAAGAATCAGATCTTCCAGTGGAGCTGTGCTGTAAGATAGTGGTTGTTGTGTTACTAGAGACAGAACCATTGAATAGTTTAGGTTGGAAAAGAGATCACTGGCGTCCGCTGTTAACCCAGCATGGCCAAGTCCACCACTAAACGATGTCCCTGAGTGTCACATCTACATGCCTTTTAAATACGTCTGGGGGTGGTGATTCCACTACTCCCTGGGCAGTGTGTTCCGTTTCTTGAAAACCCTTGTGCTGCATGGTTTTCCCCTAATATCCAGTGTAAACCTTCCCTGGTTCAGGTTGAGGCCATTTCCTCTTGTGCTGTTGCTGGTTACTTGAGAAAAGAGACTGACCCCCTCCGGCTACGACCTTTTTTCAGAGAGTTATAGGGAGGAATAAGGTATCCCCTGAGCCTCCTTTTCTCCGGGCTAAACAACCCCAGCTACTTCAGCCATTCCCCATAAGACTTGTTCTCCAGTCGCTTCACCAGGTTTGCTGCCTTTCTCTGGGCGCTCTCCAGCACCTCAGTGGTTTTTTTTTTTGGAGTGAGGAGTCCAAAACTGAACACAGGATTCAAGGTGTGGCCTCAACAGTGCCTAATTCAGGGGGTGATCACTGCCCTGGCCCTGCTGGCCACACTATTTCTGGTACAGGCCACCTGGGTGCTCTGCTGGCTGATGTTCAGTCGCTATCAACCAGCACCCCCAGGTCCTTTTCTGATGGGCAGGTTTCCAGCCCTTCTCCCAGCCTGTAGTGCTGCAAGTGGTTGTCATGACCCAAGTGCGGGACCTGGCATTTGGCCTTGCTGAACCTCACACATTTGGCCTCAGCCTGGCGAAGAGTATGCCCTCCCAAGCCATGAGCTTGTTTCCAGTTTCTCCACGGGAGTGTTGTGGGAAACAAGTGTCTAAAGGCTTTGTAAAAGCCAGGTGGACAGCATCCACAGCTTTTCCCTCATCTGCTGAGTGGGACACCTGGTCACAGAAGGAGATCAGGTCGGTCAAGCAGGACCTACTTTTAATAAACCTATGTTGGCAGCCCTTGGTCACCTGGTTGTCCTGTATGTGCCATGTGATGATACTCAGGATGATCTGCTTCATGACCTTCCCTAGAACTGAGGTCAGGCTCACAGGGTTGTAGTTCCCTGAATTCTCCTTTCAGCCTGTTTTTGTGATTGGGTGGAGCATTCACTGACTTTCTGTCGAGTGGAACTGCCCTGGTTAGGCAGAACTGCTGGTAAGTGATGACAGAAAGTGGCTCAGTGAGCACTTCTGCCAGCTCCTGCAGTACTCTTCAGTGGATCCCACCCAGCCCCGTAGACCTGTGTGTGCCTAAGTCAGCAAGTCACTGACCATTTCCCCTTGGGTGATGGGGGCAGAATACCCCGAGAACACAGCTGGACTGAGGCAGAGAAGACATTACGTACCTCAGCATTTTCCTCATCCATTACAGGATGGGAATCATCCTTGCCTTTCTTTTTGTTGTGAACATATTTTTAGAAACATGTATCAGATCTTCGTGCTATAGCTTGGTATGAGTAAAGGGAATATGAGAGTAACTGAAATGGTGGCAACAGTTGCAGTTTTGTTAAAGACAAAGCAGCATATTTGTCTAAGCATTCTTGTAGGAAGAACTGCATGGTAACAAAATCCAAATGTAAGTAATTTATTATTTAGAATATTTTTGAGCTGGTTTAAGGTGTTTTATGTGTTAAAAGTCTTGCTGGGTGATGTCTAGTGGCATTTAGTCCCCAGTTTGGGGATATTACTGCAGAACTCTTAGCTTGCTTTTCTGCAACCTGTCTTCCACGTTTTCTGTTTTTTTCTTTTGGGTGTAAATATCGTATTCAAACTAGTACTATATCACAACAGGCAAAAATATGGTTAGGGAGCCAACTGTCATGCAGCTGAGCTACTTTGGCTGTGATTTGGCAGCAGCAGTATCTGTTATTTTTCCTATCCTGCCTGCAACTGTGCCAAGAGGAAGGGAAGGTCAAGCAGCTGCTTCATGGAGGTATTTTTCATGAAATATTTTACAAAGCAGTTGTTCTCTTTTCAGAGATATTCTGAAATCCAGGGATACTAACCAGTGTTTGCAAAAAGCATTTTTTTCCTGAGGTGTTCGGTAGATTTTGTTGACAAATTGCAATGAAAAGATTTGGTGTATTTATTTCTTCAGAAATCAGTGTTCTTGGCTTTTTTCTATCTGTAAAATTTTGGGTCAGTTTGTGATGTAAGTATGTGGTATAGTATATACTTGGTGCATGTTTATTTCATAAAGCTTGCCAATACTTAGTTTGGCATTACACTGAGAGTTTATGTATTTGTGTGATACGCATTTGTGTGCCAGGTTTCAGTTTATATGCATGTGTTTTGTTCCCTGTTAACTATTTTGTGGCAAGTCCTTTTGGAAACGTGATAGGTATTACTATAGGTGGTATGAAAAATGAAGCATTAAAAAGCTCTTGGAGCTGTTGTTTATAAGCAGACATTTTGTTTATCAAGACAAGAGCAGATTGGGGGTTTTGAGTGATATTTATTATTCTTCTTTATTCTTGCAACCTGCTGACGCAGTCCCTCCCCGAGGTTGAAAGTGTGCTGGATGTTCCAGCAGTAGAAGGAACGATAAACATGTTGGATACTTAGTTATCAATGGAAGGTGTCTTCAAGGACAGAAAGTTAAGCCTGGGAAGCCTTGGGAAAGTTTGGTTGCAGGGTGCTCCAACAAACTCTGAAGTGTCCCAGAGCATTTGCTGCGTCCTCTTGACTTGAACCGCTTTGACACTAATTGGTAGAGTTGTGTCGGAGTGAGTTAGATGGAGAAATACAAAAGTGAGGACAGAATTAGGTGTTTGGTTTAGGCTGGATCTAACACTAGAGCCATTTTCTGAGCATCTCCCACTTTACACTTAGAGATGCAATGCTGAAGCACCTATCGTAAAGCAACACATTTGGTATGCCAGCTTTATAGAACGTGTATAGTGTTTTGTCTAGGTGGGTTGTTTCCTTTGGCTTACTTTATGGGGCTTATTGTAAGGCAGTTTCTCATTACAGATGCTTAGAATTCTTGGCAGCTGAAATAACAGTGCAGAGATCACATTGAGATAGAAGAAATCAAAAGATGTTTTGTTTGCAAGGACACAGTACAATGCCCAAGTATGGGAGATGTTGTATGTGGAGGCTCTTAGAAGTAGTTGCTTTCAAAAAAAAGTATCCCCAAGTTCATAGAAATAAGGCTGCTGAACACTGAAGCTTATGTACATGTAGAGAGGTATAAAATAGAGAGTATGCACGCAGCAAGTTTAACATGTTTTACAGCAAGGTTTGTTGGTTGCATTTTGTCACATGATACCTCTTCATCTCCTTGCCAACGGGCAGCCTCCATGTAGTTTCCTTGATACTCAATTCTCTGGTCATAAAACCTCTTCTCTGTTTATAGATTAGGCCATTGAAGCTCTGCCTACTTCCTTTGTTCTGTTTCTTATCATTGTCAACTCCTTCATGTGAGCCATTGCTTGTATGTTTCAAACTTCTCTTGAACTTCCTCTTTTCTTTATTTTCCCCTTGGCTGTATATTTGCCAGATGCAGTGCCAGTTGTTCACAGTAAGTCTGGATGTCTTTTAAAATAAGATGGTCCCACAATTTTGAGGTCTTCTCAAATCTTGTGAGCAGACTTGATAACCCTTTTTTCTTTAGTATTTCCTTTCCTTTCTTTTGAAGCTGTTAGAGTTGAACTTCCATAGCAATGAGATTAGTGAGTAGTAAGTTTCTTGATCGCAAGTGAACTGATATTTATTAGCTGTAGTTCTCTGTGTTTGATATTAAGATGCCTTGAAGCTGGATTACAAATCTAACAACTTTTCTGGAGCACTTCAGAGGACGGAGTAAATGGCCTGAGAGACAAGGAAGCCCAGGAGAGGCTGCAGTTGCTTTAATGTCTCTCTGTAATGGTATTCTTTGTTTATGTGATCAAGTGTCAGATAGATTACCTGCTTACAGAAGAGAAGGAAAAAACCTCAAATTGCACATTGTTGTATTTCATCAGAAGAGTACCTTCTGGTTTTTCTGTACAGCAGGAAAGTCTGATGCAGATCTGATGGATCATATAGATCAGTTAGTGGATCAGAGCTCTTACTCCAGCCTTGGGCCTGCACCAGGAAGTATGCGCTCAAGAAACAGACCCATGGGAGTCTTGTAAGGTTTATCAAGGCCAGGTGCAAGATGTTTCACCTAGGTTGGAGTAACCCTCAGTATTAACACAGGCTGGGGGATGAACAGATGAAGCAGCCCCCCTCAAGAAGGATTTGGGGGTGCTGATGAAGGGGAGACTGACCATGAGCCAGCAACGGTGTGTGCTCACAGCCCAGGAAGCCAAACATGTCCTGGGCTGCATCCAAAGCAGTGTGGCCGCAGGGTGAGGGAAGGGATTCTGTCCCTGTGCTTTGGTGAGATCCCGCCTGGAATGCTGCATGCAGTCTGGAGTCCCCAGCGCAAGAAGGTCATGGACCTGTTGGAGTGAGTCCAGAGGAGGGGCACCAGGATGATTACAGGGATGGAGCACCTCTCCTACAAAGAAAGCCTGAGAAAACTGGGGTTGGTCAGGTTGGAGAAGGGAAGGCTTTGGTGTGATCTAATTGTGGCCTTCCGGTACCTGAAGGGAGCCTACAAGAAAGCTGGAGAGGGACTTTTTACAAGGGCAGGTACTGATAGGACAAGGGAAAATGGTTTCAAACTGAAAGAGGAGAGATTTAGGTTAGATAATAGGAGGAAATTCTTTACTCTAAGGGTGGCGAAACATTGTTGTTGAGGCAAGGTTTCCCAGAGAAGTCATGGATATCCTATCACTGGACGTGTTCAGGTCCAGATTGGATAGGGCTCTGAGCAACCTAGTGGAAGGTGTCCCTGCCCATGGCAGAAGGTTGGAACTAGAGGATCTTTAAGGTCCCTTCCAAACCAATGCATTTTATGATTGCATGTTTTTCAAGTAGGTACGAGTGAGAAGAGTAATTGTTGCTCTTGTCTTATTGTCTCGACTGTATCCTTCCTCAGCTAGAATTTTTAGTTGTGTTGCCTTCAGCCTGACAATTTGACTGTCTCTGTCCTAGATAAAACAACTGTAAAGTAGATTTAAAACTACACAGGAGCCCACCCTGGAGAGATGCTGTGGAATGGCTGTCGAAGGGGGAAGCCTATGAGAACAGGTAGTTGCTGTTGCTCTGCATCTGGATCTGTCCTAGGTCCTGAACTGTGTAGTCTCTCACTGCAAATTTCAGAGTTGGAGTTGAGATTGTAGTTAACATTCATAGAGGACGCAAAACTGTGGAAGATTAGATATACTTAAGATTGTAAATGTTTAACTTGAGAAAATCCCGCAACCAAACCAGTAAGCAAAAATGTAAAACCAACAGTGAATAAAAGGTACCTCATAAGAGATTGTACACGTTCTATAGAATTATAATGTGATTGTGATTCAGACGTAGCCGGGCTATTGGAGTGTTTCAGATTTTTATTTCAAATTGTGATTGATTCTTCTGTGTAGGAAACCTGAAATAATTATTTTTCTTTGTGTTTTCAGGATTGTGGGACTTTTTTTTTTAACTTCCTTTTTGTTGTTGTTGTTTTCTGAAAAAGAAGGACTGGTTATGAGAGAGTAGTGAAATTAGATGTTAGTAATGTAAATGAGTTATGGTTTAGGCTGAAGGAACTGAGACTTCTTAATTGTCAGAAGACTCATTTCTCCTCAGACTTGAAAAAAATTCAAGCTAGCTGCAGAAAAGGAGAAAAATAATCTGGTTTTTCTGTAATAAAAAAAGACTATTTAAAAAAAATAACATTTAATTGCCATAAAGGCAATTTAGAAAAGTCCTCAAAAAGAGTTTTCTAGTAGGATTTAATAGGACATGGTGGGAGTGTGATGATTGGCAGCATTTAGTATCTTTCTCCAGGAAAAATACTTGTTGGGAATGCAGTGGAATTTGACTAGAATCATAGAATATGCTGAGTTGGTAGGGACTCTCAAGGATCATAGTATCTGCCTCCTGGCCATGCACAGGACCATGCCCCAGAGTGACACCATGTGCCTGGGAGCATTGTCCAAACACTCCTTGAACTGTCAGGCTGGTGCTGTGACCACTTCCCGGGAGAGCCTGTTCCAGTGCCCAGCCACCCTTTTGGATGAAACACCTTTTCCTGATATCAAACCTAAACCTCCCCTGACTCAGCTTCAGGCCGTTTCCTCAAGTCCTGTCACTGGTCACCAGAGTGGGGAGATGTGTACCTGCCCTTCCTCTTCCCCTCATGAGGAAGTTGTAACTGCGGTGAGGTCTCCCCTCAGTCTCTTCCAGGCTGAACAGACCAAGTGACCTCAGCTGCTCCTCATACGGCTTCCTCTCAAGGCTTCCTTCTTTACCATCCTCATGGCCTTCCTTTGCACTCCTAACAGCTTAATGTCTTTCTTATATTGTGGTGCCCAAAACTGCTGCCAGCACTCAAGGTGAGGCTACCCCAGTGCAGAGCGGGACAATCCCCTCCCTTGCCTGGCTGGCGATGCTGTGCCTGATGCCCCCCAGGACAGGGTTGGCTCTCCTGGCTGCCAGGACACTGCTGACTCACATTCAGCTTGCCATTGACCTGGATGCTCAGTTCTGTGATGGTCCAGGAAATGGAAGGGCTGACCTTTTGGGGTTCTTTCCAGACACTCTTTTTGATGATTCTAGACTACCTTCTATTTGACAAATTATGTGTTAGATTTTCTGGTGGCATGCACAAGCTTTCTTTGAAAAAGTCTTGTTAAAGGTCCTGTACAGTCTCTGTGTTTACTCATCTGCGCAGAGGAGATTGTGATTGTTGCATGTAAGCATGTTCTTTGTCATGCCCTTCTTAGTGTACCTGTGGTTGTTGGTTATATCCAAGAAAGTGTGGATCAATTCAAGTGACTGGCTTGTCTTAATGCAGGCATATATTTTGAGTGTGGTAAGGTGGTTTTCATCCCTTGTTCTCTTGTCAGCTTTGTGTACTGTTGTAGGTTTGATTATGCTGACTAATTCCCATGGAAGTTGCTCTTATGCCTGATTTTGATGTCTGTTTGCTGATCCAGATGGTGAACAGATGAAAAGCTCAGTATGTGTCTACTTGAAAGTGTAATCAAAAACATGGCATGACACCAGGAGAAATGTGGAACTCCGAATGAGAAAAAAAATACACTCTTTCCATAATGCAGAAGCATGTTTATCGTACAGTCAAATTTTACTTTGTTTTATAAACAAACGGTGAAGATCACAGAATAGTTGAGATTAGAAGGGACTTCTGGAGACTGTCTAGTGCTCAAAGCAGGATCAACCAGAGCAGGTTGCTCTAAGCAGTGTCCAGCTGGATTTTCAGTATCTTCGAGGAAAGAGAATGTGTAGCCTCTAAGGGCAACCTGTTCCAGTCTTTGACCATTCTTACAGTTCTTAGGTTTAATTGGAACTTACTGTATTTATGGTTTTTTCTCCATTGTCTCTTGGCCTGTCACTGGATATTGCTTGGAAGAGTATGTGTCTTAGTTTGAAAGACAGGCGTCTGTTTAAGTGAGGCAGAAACCCCCTTTGAAATGGGAAATGCAACCCCCTTCCCTCTGGATTATTATGACTTTGAAATTAAGGGGCTTTCAGGCAAGGATATGAGAAATAGGAATAACAGTTCTTTACTAATTTATATATATATA
>VZRR01000841.1:1385238-1427593 GCA_013398015.1 Oreocharis arfaki
AGCAGCGCTGGTGGCTCCCAGTGAGCAGGGTGGGTGCAGCAGCTCCGGTGAAAACAGTGGTCCCGTGGAAAAGGGCCTGGTCCTCGCCTGAAGGTCCAGTGATGCAGCCTCTCGTCCTCTGGAAGTCCAGCGGAGAGAAGCTCCCTTGTGCCTGAAAAACCTCTGATTATATCCAGGTGGGAAATGTTCAGTGCCCCCTCCCAGGCGGAGCATCTCACAATGGGGTGGTGAGGCACTGATGGGCCCATTAACAGGAGATAGTTGGGAGTCTGTTATCTATGAGTCCTTTGGCAAGGTACAAATGTGCCCATTAACAGAACAGAGTCCGGAGGGAGGAGGCAAAGAAACACTGCCCCACCTGGTTTCACAGCTCATGAAGATGGTAATAGAATATACTGCAACCCAGGACAGTATGTTTCCATCATCTTTGCTCTTTCCCATCGGGTATATATTCACATAGAGGATATTCCACCCCCACCCTCACAGGTTTTTTCTTTTCCCAGCTAAACAATCTCTGCTTCCTTGGGTTCTTCTCGTAGGACAGATCCTCCACTTCTTTAAGCATCTTAGTTGCCTTTCTCAGGACTCACTCCAGTAAGTGAGAGTCTCTTGTACTGGGGAGCCCAGAGCTGGTCATGGTATTCCAGATACTGCGTTGCAAGTTTTGTGTAGAGCATAAGTCAACTCCCTCAACCTGCTGGCATCAGTGAGGTCTTCTGCACCCTTTTCTCTTCAGGGAACTGTATCCTGTGGGTTCTTCAAAGGAGATTGATGAACAGGCCAAAGTCTGTTCTTATGAAGTCGAGGGTTGTGATCCTGCTTTTGTCTTGCTCCCTTCTTTCAGGTTCTTGAACTTCACCTCCACTGTCACTGCATCCAGTAACACGATACTGTGGTGAAACACCCTCATGAGTGATAATAGCTTGCTGTTGTGGTCTGCTTGATGATTTGAACTTGGGATTTCACTTTGGGCTGTTCAGAAGCAAATGGTTCCTGCATCTTGTCCAGCCAAATTGATTACCAGCAGGAATAGTTCACCTAATGGAGGAAACAAAAGAATTGTTTGATACCGCAAATCTGATTGTTTCATTTTCAGTATTTACTGAGTGGCTGTTGCCTCATAAGCGGATTTCCACAAGCCCTTGAATGCTTAAGCTAACTGTGTTGAGTAAGCACTTAGGGAAACAGAGTAACAGAATATATTTGTCATTTGTCTGAACACAGCAACTCTTTGCTAGGCCTGTCCTGTCGACAGTATACTTCTTCCCAAAGATGCTTAGCCCTTGAACCAGAGCAGGCAAGTTTAGACAAATACACTGAGTTGAAATCACTTGGAAGTCTTAAAAAATTGAGCATGTGTTAGCATGTGGTTTACTAAATTCACAAATTTTTCAGAAGCGTACTGAAAAGAGCAGAACAACTGTGTCTAATACTGTACTAACTACCGTGGTCTTTGGTAGCATGTTTCAGAAGTAAAGGTTTTAGGTCAGACAGCACTTGAATAACACTTTTGTTGTTCCTATTCTGCCTCAGCAGCAGAGATAGAATAATATTTTTTCCACTCATTAGACATACATTTAGTGTAACATACAGTTTAGAAGAGTTTATGCAGGTGTAACACTAACATAATGTTAATCCGTGTTGAGTAATTCAGTAACAGCAGTGAGAGGAGGAGCACACACTTAACATATAAAGCTTCCCTTTCAAATTTAAGCTTATGAATTGCAGTTCAGGACTGTTGGCACCTTGAGGGAAGGTGCTCTGAATGCTCTGTTTGCATTTCCTCATCTTTTTTAAACAAAGTAAGAGCAATGGTGTTGAGACAACTGAACGATGCTTCCTTAATAATGCATCAAATAGTCCAAGTACTAGCTGATTCTACTCCTTGTTTGAGAACAAATAAACTAAGCATGCCTTTACTCCTCCTCCTACAGGTGCCACAAACCTGATTAGAAGTTGCAATCATGTCATTTGAGAGCTCTTTTACCTATTTTAAATTGTCAAGCAACTGGTTATTGCTCACCCTCACCTTTCCCCTCCTATTTTTTTTCTGCCTTTGATTTGAGGCAATTATTTAATATTGCAGGGTTGAACGTTTTAGGTATTTTATTTTATTCTCAACAGATTTTTCTGTAAAGGCTGTAATACCACCATTCATTCTTTCTTTATGTCCATTTGCCACAAGTATTTTTTGTCGAGGTGTCTTTATGTTCTGTGCTCATTTGACTTGCACTTCCTTTGTGGTCCTGTTCAAAACTTGGTCTCCAGTGTTATAATGCCTTGAAGCAGTTTGCAGAAAACCTGCCTGAGATTTGCTGATAATGAGTGTTTGTTTTCTATGAACTAAATGGTATCAACAGCTGAGTTAGAAACTGAAGGCCAAATGCCTTCTGCCAGTGGAAGCAGATTGTCAGCATAGAGTATCAAGACTTTTACCAAATGACAGCTAGCAGCAGTTTACAATTGTTAACGAGCAATATAATTAATAATTTAGCTAAAAAATCCAGCTGAGCCATATCAGATCTTATTAATCTTCAGGCAGTAAAAGAGTCGGGCTTATGATTAACACATGTGGTTTTCAACAGGAAATTACTCATAATCTGCTTAACATTGTTTTTCATTAATATATTTGCCCATGTTTTGTACTTTCCTTCTGAATACTAAAACGTCTTGGCAATATGGTATGTAACAGTAGAACTGTGAACAATCATACATATCTTTGTTACGTGCATATATATTGTGAATATATTAGTGTTATGCATAGCAATGGCAGGTTGCTCAGAACTATTTCTAGAATTAGTGTGATGTGTGATGAGGTATTTTCTAATTCTTAATTAGTTGCTTGCTTGTTCTGAAGTTTTGTTTGGATATGGAAGAAAGTATACTTCTGAACAAAACCATGGGGGTTTCAGTATCCATGAGGTTTTATTTTTAGAAAATATAGGGAGATAATTGTGGATTCTTAATATGGCATTTCTGTCCCAAACTTTTTCCATGTGAAATTGTTCAAGCCCAAAACTTGCTGAAGATAAAAGAGTCTCTATGTGGAGCAGTCAGACTGTACTGCTACTTGCAGCATCTTTAGTGGTTGTTATGTGAATGAGGGAGATCTTAGCACCATCAGTAAACCCATTGCTGATCTTTCCTGTTTGCTAATTGGAAAAAAACATTGTCTAGGTGTCATGACAAATGAAGATAATCTGCTAAGTGGCAGAGATTTTGTTACTATGGGAATGAGCCCAGTCTTAGATGAGGAGGGGAGAGGGAAAAGGCTTAATTTGGGGGTTTTTCAGATGCATGCATAAACACAAAGAAATACTTGCAAAAATTACAGGGACTGGTCCAGTGAAATATTTACAAGATGAAAAAGTGTTTATAATGTTTGCAGACCGTAACAAATTTGGAGAGTTTTCAAGGATTTTGGCAGGAGGGATTAAATTTGAAATGTCTTGGCAGCTTGAATTAGTATCTTTTAAAACAAAGAGAAAAAAACTGCACTTATCAAGTTGTCTGTGGTAAGTGCAAATCACGCTGTGTTTAGAAGGCGTAATTAACAGCACAGATAGATAGAGTATTGGAAGCTCAATTTTGAGGGTTGCAGGAAAATGTTTTCGTGCTAGTCTGGGTTAAATAGGTCTGCTATGGCATATTGCTGTGAAGCTGCCAAATAATACCTGGAATGCAGTTAAAAGTGTGACCTTGAAGGCATATGAAACATTTCTTCTTCCTCTTCCTAACAGCAAATAACAAGTACCGTTTTCAGTTTTGGTCAATGTGGTTTACATGTAGTATGGACTGAGAGAGCACAGAAGATACTTTTATCAGGACTTCTAAACGGAAAGTTAGGGTGCAGGTTTCATAAAAGGTCGTTGGGTCCAGAGCAGAAGATTGAGTGGCTACAGAATGGAAGGGGCTGCACTGTTCTTCATGTTTGACAGCAGAAAAAGAATTAACTGTGTTAAGTGCTAATAAGGAAGAAAAACTTGTCAGATTAAAGAAAATTTAAATAGTGAGTTGCAGTATGGAGTTGAAATTTGGACAGTAAAGGTTATATGAAGTTTTTTTTCTCTGCTTCTTAAATAGCTTGTATACTGTTACGTATTGCGACTTTACTGTTGGGGGGACCTTGAGCAGTCATCTCCATTCAATTTGTAAGCTTTAACTTACTGGGAATGGTGGGGGAATCCCTCTCACTGCTCCCTGAATCACTTCTCTTAACTCCGGGATAATGGTGTTTGTTCCTTATAAGAAAAGTGGTGAGCTGGTCTATTTCTGCAGGAAGTGTCTTAAGGAATATACCTTCCACTTAATATAGGTCAAGATGGGAAAAGTGGAGAAATTTCTAGGAGGCAGCTTTCTTGGCATACTCTGCAGGAATTCTTAGTTTGAGCTTGTATTCTCACTGCTGGCTGTTGGTCAGGCTTCAATTTTTCCAGCTTTTAACTGCTGGACCATGAGTCTTCTATATTCTTGCAGTCTGGATGCAAGAATATGCTTTTAGAACTTCAAAATTTTTATTTAGAATGAAGTTGTTTGAATAAAATATTAAGATTCTTCTGATTCTCAGTCTGTTACTGAAAATGCAACTTCCCACTGCCTGGGATTTTCAGGTGTAATAGTTTTATTTTTCAACTAATCTGCACTGTAAGCTATTTGAGTGAGCTTCAAGTGGTACAGAGGGATGTTAGTAGCTGTTGCTTAAAGTCCTGTATAAGATGAGCTGTATGTTGCACAGGTAATCTATGCCTTTTGTCTTTTTTTTTTGGAGGATTTATAATCTGAAAAAACAGTAGGTTAAAAAACATGCATTTCAGAATAATCTCAGTGATGGTGACAGAACAAGTGTATGTGCATATAATGTCTTATTTTTTTTTTCTGGGTAGTAAAATGGAGGAGAAGAAGAGTGTGGTAGGAATGAGGTGTGGGCAGAAGAGGATTAAAAGAGCTTAGAGACGTGTGTGTTAGCTAGATCTGTAATGTAAAGGGATGGACATTAAATCTATAAAAGTGAGGTTGGAAAATGTCCAAACAAAAGGTAAAGAAGCTGCACTTTCTTCCATCACCTGAATTTTCTCCCAAATGATACATTTTTTGTCTTGGAAGGCTTTGAATCTTTGTGTGGTGAAGACTTCACAAAGCAATGTTCTGTACTAACAGGTTATTTTACTGAGAATTGTCAATTATTCTTGCTTCTAGCATTGCTGTGGCACTAACCAACTTGTAATAGAAACAGTAGGGTAAACCAGTAGAAAGCTCAGGGACTTCTTTCTGTCCTAACATATATTCTGCTTAAATTGATGAGAGTAAAGGCCCATAATTCAGTGGAACATAAGGAAAGCATAACTTTAGGTGCTTTGTATTCTGATTTATACTCTGAAATTCTACCTGTGATTGTTCCCTTTGCCTAAAAGAAAAAAATTTTAGAGTGCTTCTGACATTTTTTCCCCCTGCGCTTTTTACCATGCGGTACAGAAGGGAGTTTATTCATTATGTTTTCATTGCTTTTCTTCTCTTTTTCAGAAGTAAGAAACTTTTTAGCAAGAAAAAGTTGAAAAGAAAACAGAAGACTAAATTGAAAGTAAAAACACGCAACAAGGTAAGTCTGTAACTAACCCAACAAAGTTCTGACTCAAAAATGACAGTAACTTCAGTTGAGAGAAATACAAGAGAACGTAAGTGTGACTAGCAATTTGTTTGTTTACAGGAGTTAATAGTAGACCAGTATTGTCTGTTTACTGTATCCTACATGACTGTGATACCATTGTTAACCTTATTCAACTGCTTTTGCTACTGATGTTCAACAGGAAATAATATGAACAGTGTGGTTAGTTCTCCAGTTCCTAAACCCTAAGTGTAGCTAAACATGCTGGTCTTGGAGGTAAAATTTGAGACCTGTGTCTAGCCAACACTTAGAGGCTACTGCTACAAAGATTTGGCCGTATCAGCTAAAGGAGAAAGGGAGCATTCTAAGGACTCCAAAGTTACCTCTGAAAATTCCTCCATAATGGAAAGTGTAATAGATAATACCTAAGTGTTTCTATTAATGTTTTCTCCCCATGTAACCCCTTCCTTCCATCACTTTAAATGCATGGGAACCATACAGTGAACTTCATAAGAATGTTTACAAGTTTACTCTTTAGAGAGAATAAGTTTATGCAGAAGCAGTGCTGTTTTAAAATACTGCTGTGCTGCATTCTGTCTCTATTAGAGGGCTGTTATTTCTCTGTCTAAGCTAGATAATAGGATGGATTTTCATGAAGGCTTGCAGTTAGTAAAGAGAAAGCTTATTTTTGGAATGGTTCTGAAGGACAGAACCCCTGAAATATCCAGTGAAAACACTTTATAGTCAGTTGAATGTCCTTGTAATAAAAATTCACTGTAGAAGCCCTTGGCCGTCTTTCTTTTGGCAACCAAACCTCATGTAGTTACTGTATCTCAAGACAGATGACTTTGGGAGGGTGAAGCAAACCCCCTATCTATTCATTTGGTATTGACTTTCTGGAGACTTACCAGATTATTCTGCTTATCTTAAGTAGTGCAGCTTCAGACTATGGTATAGAAAGAGATTATCTTCATTTCTGTTCTCGGCACTGTACAGTAAAATATTTGTGGTCCAAACTGAATTTCTCAGCCCTTCCTTCAGTTGCTATGACATTAGGAGTTTTAGCCCTGTCCTCTTCATGTCTTTATCAGACCCACTGTCAACAAAGAAAACTAAGTTAGAAATTTGAAGAAATTTTGCAGAATATAGTTAGTCTGTGTGTTCCGTCTGGTGACAAAAACTTGTGCTTTTAAAATAAGGTAACTCTTTGGCTTTGACCATTGTTACTGTATAAATGGACCCTTGTCCATCTGCGTGGTGGGGCCCTAGTTTTACTGCCAAGTAGGAAGCTAAATACAGAACGGCTGTTCACAAGTTTCAGTCAGATATGGTTCTTAGATGTTGTTGCATTGGATGAAAGGAGTGTCAGGGTCCTTGGCCAAGACAATGTGAACATACTAAAGGCTAGTTCTTGTGAGTAGTTAAACATATGGCACCAACTGATTATCTCCTCACCTCCTCCCTATGGAGGGGTGTTCTCAAGATTTTTCATGGGTTTAAGTCAGTTTCTACTTGAAGCATTGAGATTTATATCTTCGAACGTCATAATGGGTTTTGCATTTCTTTTACTGATGCCATTATTCTCAGCGGTCTTTGAGGCAGACCAGGGTTGACCATTAGAACATTGGTCTTCATTCTGAGTGACTGAGGTAGAGAAAGAGACTCCAATTTATTTCTGCATGGTAGCAAAAACTTGTATTTCCTGAAAAATGTAGCTGAAAAGGAAAAGCTAAAACTAGCTTCGTATCTGGAGGTTATGAAACTGACAAAGTGGGGTGGCTTTTTTTGGGGGGTTTTTTTGTAGTTGGTTTATTGTGGGAGGTTTTTATTTTGTTTTTATATACTTTTCAGTGCATCCCAGTGCTTACCATGGCAGAATCAGCACAGTGATCGTTTTTGCACTGGAATGTCTGGATAATGGATGTGTCTGTTGTAAGGAAAATGTGAGCTTCCATTTGGAAGCTTTAAAATAGAGCAGATAGAAGAGTCTTTCACTACTGGACATTCTGAGGAGTAGAGTTTGTGTGCATCAGTTTATTTTTGGAAGAAACAGGGTCTTTTAGTCTGAACAGAGATGGAAGCTTTCTCTTAATATACTTAGTAGAGGCAGAGAGGGCCTTAAATCAAGAATAAGATGAAGAAACACAAAAATTTGTTATTTATATCCTGTGCTTACTTGAAAAATAATTGAGTAATGGGAGAGAACTTTAAAAGAGAAGTAATTGTTGAGCAACTGGAAGAAAATTATTTCCACCATTTAAGCATTAAATATTAGAACGTTTTAGGTATAAAACTAATTGGTGTTTAACACAGCCCAGTAGTTTAAGCCTTATTCTGTTTCTAAGCTGGGTCATGCTATGACCACTGGTATTTGAACTATCACTAATTTTTGGATTTGTGGTTTAGTAGCTATTTTTTTTAATGGAAGTATGAAAGTTTTCCATGTGGTGCAGTGTATTTTGGCTTTAGAAATTCAGTGCTGACATAAGTGGCTTTTACGTAGAAAACAAGTATCTGATTATTAGACGTGGGTGTAGCACCTTGGATTCCAGTCCCTACCTGCCTCCTCCCTTTTTTTTTTTTCTTTTGGCAAAAAATATCACCAGAAAATTGCAAGGCTGTGAGACTATTCTTAACTCTACAGATATTGCTGCTAACCCCCCCCTTCCCCGCTTTAGACACTCCGGATTTTTCCCCCTTTATTGTTACCTCATGCAAGTGCTGTTTAGGACACTTGGATTGAGAGAGCCTAGACAGAAAACCACAGTTCACCATCTTCTGTTTTCATAATCTTACTTGAAGAATGCTGAAAAGTAGGAGTCCACCAAACACAGATTGTACTTGATGAGTGGCAGCCACCTGTTTATGCAGAAGTTTTAAACGATGACTTTTTTAGCTTTATACAAATGGAAGGAATAAAACTTTAAAGGGGGGAGGTTCGTGTAGCGGACAAATTTATTATAAGCTAATGCATAGGTGTATAAAACAGATTGACCAGGGTGAATATTGTCTCCTTAAACAAACAATTTGGCACTGTTTTCAATGGCTTTTGTATTATTTGGTCTTTCAACCTCAAGAGGGCATCCCTTTCTAAGAGATCTTATGACTGTCCGGAGAAGAATTTGGTGAGCTTCTCTTCTCTTCCCGTGTTACACATGGGTTAGATCAGATGGTTATTATAACCTGATCCATCTTTAGCAGCAGATTAATTTTCCTCTCCAAGATTATAGCCTATTTCCATCATATTTAAGAATAAACCATTACTACAGTGATCTGATTCAAGAGGAAGAAAACAAATGGGTCAGAAAATAAGCTATGTATGGGTTTCATCTTTAGGGAGAACAGTTTCTTTTTATGTGAGACAAGTGTAAAGGAGACCAGAGGGTTTTGGGTTTTTTCTCTTCTTTCCTTGAGCATACTAGGACATTACAAAAGGCTAACTGAGAAGAGCAGTTAGGAGTAGGTTGCTCTTATCTTTTGAACCAAACCTGTGCTATTTACCTTCTCCTACATAATTCATTCTTCCGTTTAGCAAGGACTATATGTTTACAAGGACAAGCCACGCATCAGGGTGTGGGCATCTGTGCTTCGTTCTCCTCTCATAAGTTAGCGTTTCATCTTTTAGAAAATAAAATGTAGCGCATAAGAAATAAAATCTTCTCATATTAAAACTGTGTTCACCAATGCTGTATTATTTAAGTTTTACAATGTATGTTTGACCATGTATCTTCATTTAAGAAGATGCACATTTAATTTTTGGTGTTACCAATTGGAACAGCAAAGATGAAGATTCAGAACGTCCCAGTTTGTTACAGGTCGTATGAAAACTACTAAATCAGAAAGTGTAATTCTATTTTCCAGTCTGTAGGCTCTCTTCTGTTTTGAAAGTGGTGGCAATTTCGTTTTCCAAGAAACCAGATGCTTTGGGACAAAAGCTAATATAGAAGCTATCATCTCCTTAGGCGCTCTGGAAGCTGAGTTTGTAGTCATATATAATGAGCACTTTGGATTGCAATATTCTAGTAGCCATTAAGAATAGGACATTCAGAGGCAGAGAAAGTGATTGCTGCAATTCACCTTATTCACAAGTTTCATATGAATCTTGATACTCTTAACACCATGAAAACAAGGAATTGTTTCTTTCTGAAATACTGTATGTATAGCTTAAGAGCAGTCTGCTTACATTGTTAATAATTCTAGATCTGTGCAAAATTAATAAGTTGCTTTACTGAGTTTTTAGAAGTTGGTTAACATTTTCGTTTAATGTTCTGCTGTTGTTCTTGGCAATGTAGAAGTATTTTGTGCCAACATGAAATGCAGTAACATTAAGAGAATTGTAAGTTAAAATAGTCTTTATTAGTTTGATAAAAGAATTACCAAGTGGAGTTCTCTAGGTACAGGTATTGGTTAGATTTTCTTACTTATCTATTCTACCTCAAAATGTGTGAGTCAGCAGCAAGATTGTACAGGTGGTATCATGAGTCTCATGCTATTGGGGAAGTTTTAATGACTAGGTAGAAGGTTCTCATTAGCTGCAGGAAAGTAAACTTTCAGGTGATGATGGGACAGGCTTAAATTCCGGTTTTCTACCTTGTTCAGTGTCTCTGATCTTAGTCAAGTTAGGAATCTGTTATCTGGAAAGGAAAAACACTTGTTTCATATTAAAAAACCTTCTTGTGTCTGTTTTGAATACTTTACTCTGCCGCCATTGAAGAAAAGAAAAAACAACAAAAAAAGCTGCTCACTGAATGAGCATTTGCATTAGAGGGACAGAAAGTTTTACTGTTTTTTTTTTTTTTAATCAGCTCCATTCTTGCCTTTTGTAAAGGAAATCTAAGCAAGTGATATTTATACAACCTGCTTATATATGTCCACTTTTGAACAATGTTTGTTTTGAAGAGCCAGCAACTCTAAGTATTATAGTTAAAGCCGCTTAGACTTGAGCAGATATATCACAAGTAAATCACATCTGTGTTGTTTGTTATGATGAAGTTTCTGTAGGATGCTGTGCTATACTGAAGTCTGGGTAGGAGATTAGTGTATATAAGTATTGGTGATTCATTGTTGTAGAAAAGCAAAACACTGAACACAGAGAATGGTTAAAGTGCTTACTGGTTAATAGTTGTAAAGTATTGAGAATAAGGAGTTTATTTCTGAAAATTTGTCAGCTTGTTATTAATAGGCAAGAAAACATACATTGATTTTATCTAGCACTGTAATGCCTAAAATGATCTGTGCTGTTTTAACAGTTCGGCCAGTCTGTTTCAAATGGGACTATACGAGCTACAGAACTTAGGCTTTTCTGGATCAAAGACTTAGCTGAGCTGACAAGAAAGAAATTGGAATGGAAACTCTTCACAGAAGTTACAATTACAATACATGATATTAACTAGATAAGTGAACTTCAGAGATATTTCAGAGGCTCCAGATATTTTTCTCTTCCTGTAACTGTCAGTAAAAACATAAATAAACTAAGTTTTCTAAAGATTTTAACATGTGCAGTTCAACTGAGCTAGCTTTAAAGCTGAAAGCTTATACTGTGTGTTTGCCTTAACAGGAACTGCAAAAATTCTTGAAGTAATGTGTATGGATACTTGAGGTACAGAAGAGTTGCATCTTATTACCGTTTAGTTTTCTGGTGCCAAATAAACTTCTAAGTACCTTCAAAGGACCTCATTATCAGTGGTGTCAATCCAAATTTATTTTGATACAATTTGATACTGGAATAACATGAGGTTGTCCCTTGGGTTCTTGCACTGATTAGTATTGTGCGGTTTTTAACAGGAGCTTCACTATTTCAAAGATATTAATATTGAACAAGGACTTTGCTGTCTTTCAAGTTCTGTTGAGCTAAAGAAAAAGGCCAAACTTGAGTATGAATGTAGGGATCTTTTTCCAGCTTTTTTTTTTGTCTCCTTCATTACCTTTATATTTTTGTGCTTACTGCTAACACTGATGCAGGTGAGAAAAATTAGCACACTGTCTGTGTTGGATAAAGTAGGTTGCATAGTAAAGCTAGCTAGCTTTCAGTAACTCTAGTAATAATGGAAAGGAAGGATAGGCAAATATATACCAGTACAGTCAGAATAATATTACAGTCAAAAAAAGGGAATATGTAAACTATTTTGAAGTAATATTTTGAAGTAATTTTGAATTTTTTTGTTGTGTTTTGTAACGTACGGTGTTAAAAGGTCTAGCTTAGAGTCTTGTGTTATTTCTGGTATTAATAAAAACATTTGTACAGATAAAAATGGTTTTGATACACAAAATTGTGGCAACCATATTGTAGAAAAATAAATCACTCCATGAAAATATTACCCAGTTCACTGGTTCTCAAATTTTTTTACCTCTCCTCTGCTAGTTTAATGTTCTCTTTCCCATCACTGCTCTCAGTGATCCATTTTAAATCACTGTAGTATAATTCCCTGTATAATTTCGTGCGAGATGAATGTGGCAATGCGCAATATCTATACCCTGTAAATAAAACCAAAAAAAAGACAAAAAGCCTCCACTCCCACTGTCCCACTCCTCCCCCTGTCCCTCAAGAATACAAGAAATAAACCAAAATGACCTTGTGAAGTTAGTCATGACCCTGACTCTGTCTGGACTAATTATGCCTGATTTTGCTTTGCATGGTCAAGCAAATTTGTCCTGCACTCTTAACCTGGGCCTTCTCTCCTTACATATCTTTGTGCCATCTGTCTACAGCAAGGTGTTACAGAGAATTGCTTCCTCCCATATGCCTGAAATCCAGTTTTCAAAGCGTATCCTCAAACCAGCCTGGTCCTTGGTAGTACACAACCAAATGGGAAGAATAACCCTGCCTGGGGATTAATTGTTGTTGTGGAGTTTTGTTTTTTCAAGTCAGTCATACCTCCTCTCCCATATTACTGTTGCAGACAGAGTACAAAACAGATTTTTAAGAATGTATTTTAGAAAATGTTTATTCTTATTCTTTTTCCAAGTCCAGTGGCAGCCTCGTGAAGGCTCTTTTGTGTCTTGGCCAAGGCTGACAGTGATACACCAGTAGTAGGTACCAAGGTGGGCCAGGGTAGTGGTAGTTTCTCAGAACAATTTTCCAGCTCCCACTTTGTGGCTCAGGGCTTCTGAAAACAGGATGGTGTCTTGTTAAGTCATAGGCCTTGATTTCTGAATTTAGTTATTAGTCCATTAGATTATTATCCTTAAAACTATTACCTACAGCATCCTGACAGGGGTTTTTAAACTTGGCATCAGTTTTCATTTAACAGCAAAACAAGTGGGTTCTTTAAATTTCTAGTATATGTGTAACAAACAGCTTAAATTTTTAGTATTAACCAGCAGATTAAAACTATCAACTAGAATAACAAGGCATGCATTTAAAAATTCAATAATAATTACAAACCCCGAAACTGACTGTTGTTGGGAAGATAGAGCCTGAATTCTTCTGCTCTTGTTTTTGTGACAGAGATTTGGACTATTCTGTAGCCTGTCCTGCTTTCATCTTCAGTCCCAGTGTTCTCATCAGGTTATGAGAGGTAGAGACTAAAGCTAGACAGAATCTATTGAAATTTCTTCCTCTTCTTCCTTTCTTCCCTGCCTGAAATATAACTAATACTTCAACAGAGAAGCTGTCTCCAGTTTGGAAATAATTTGGTGTGTCAAAATCAGTGAAACTGTGGAGATTATATTTAGCAACACTTGAAACTTTACTAAACTAATAAACTAAAATTAAAACCAATCTTGTTTTTCAGACTGAAAACCTAGAGAGTACAATAACCATACCAGATATCAGATTACATAGCAATCCTTCAGCTTTTAATGTTTACTGCAATGTCCGTCATTGTGTGTTGGAGTGGCAGAAAAAGGAAGCGTCTGTGTCTTTGGCTTCAAAGAACAGCGTCCAGAGCGGGGATTCGGACAGTGATGAAGAAGAGGAATCCAAAGAGCCACCTATTAAACTTCCAAAGGCAAGTAACAGATACCACTTAAGTGTGCCATGTATGTTGTCTAAGGCTGGTATGTTCTTTCTGGGGAATAAAGAGCAACAATATAAGCCAGTTGCCAAAAAAACTGCTGTAGTTTTATTTGTAGTCCATTTAGTTCAGAATCATTTGATTTGATGAATTAGGATGATCTGTGTGCCTGCCCAAATTGAAGTCAATTAAATGCCAGTTAGACACTCAAGTTGCACTCCTTTATAAGTGTTGGTACTTGAACGCCTACAGCCTCAAAATATACACAAAAATGATGCAAATAAGGCAGCTCTTATATCTGTGAGGGGCTAGCAGCTTGTAATGGTAAAGGGTGCTTTCTTTTTCTTTACCCTCCAAAAAGAAGGGTAAAGAAATTACCATCTTTCTGATAATGGAAGTCATTTGTTGGAATGGTTCCTAAGATGTTTGGCCAGGTATGCATGTAATTGAGGTAACTGTCAATTGTTCTTTCCCCTTTTTGGCTGTAATGCCCTTAGTGGCACTGATAGCTCCAGATTTCGGTGCACATTAAGATTTTGATGCTGTGATTCAACAGTTAGAGTGGACTTTTTACTACTGACTACTTCTATGCTTATAGTAAGATTAGTGGTGGAAAGTCAGAAATAATCTATATAGGACTTAATGATTTTTCTCTTAATTTTTTTCAAGTTGCTGATTCATTTGTTTTTTACTATGTATTACAAAACTATGCATTTAGTTTTGTTCATTGCTACCTTGTCAATGCTATGAATTGTGCTTTGTTCTATTATTCTTCTGAATCTGTAAAGCTTATTTAGATTAACTTCTCTTGTTTGTATTTGCTCTAAAACCAAAACAAATGCTGAATTAGAAAGGTTGTCACAGCCATGGTTATGTAGAATGTTTGAGTTGCTTAGAAAATTAGGTTTTTATAGATGATTGTATTTAGGTGTTATTATCTGAAGGGCAAACTTGGCACTCTGGAAAACAGTGGTGGCGAATTGCAGAGAAACATAACCAAGCCAACTAACTGAAATTTCATGACTGATAATTGCAGAATATGTGGTCAGCAGAAATAAAGTCGGCATTGTTTATGAACTGCATCTGAGTCCTCATGGATTGTATCAAATGAATCAGCTAGTGCTTGTAGATGCTTAATTTGCTTAATTTTAAGTAAAAGGAGATGTAGCTATTAGGATTTATAAAGAATGGAATGGTGTTTTAAAGAGATGCTGAGATTAAAAGAAGTTCCAAGAAGGATGAGGTTTATCAGTGATATGGACAGAACGCTTGCATGTGGAAGCTAAAACACTGGTATTATGTTAATATAGTTTATCACAAGGAGACTTGGAAAAGTAGCAGAGGTTTTAAAAGGTGGTGGTTTAAAAAATGGTAGGGAAACTGTAGGTAACAAACTTCTCTCAAAATAGAAAATTGGAGATTTTGTTATGTTCAATACAGCAAGTATAAAACTGATGAAAATCAGTATGTTTTCAAATTACTCATTTTTAGTAAAGAATCTACAAAATATCAAATTCGAGAATTTTTGGTTCAAAAATTTCTTTAGATGCCTGATACAACCTTAGTATTTTTCATAACTGTCTAGGTAATATAGGGTTGTTTAGGTCACTTGGAGGTAACAATTGGACTTGCATTCATGCTTTTGAAAAAGGCATCTGCTTGGATCTGCCTCATCTATAGTAAAACTTTTAGAGACTGTGTAAATGTTTTGGTATCCTGGATACAGGTGTCTGTCTCGTGATAATGAACAATATTGTGTAGGGCTTAGTTTTTTAACTGTAAAGAAGAAAGTTATTAAAGTTCCTAAGATTTACAGTATTTACAAGATAAATTTCTGATAGTAATTGTTTATTAAAAAGAATACTGATGTATTTTGAGTTTGGCAGTGTGGTGAAAGATTAAAAAAAGCACGGCTAGGGTTTGTGCTTTTACAGATTCTCCAGAGTTAAACTGGTGAAGTTAGTCTTTGGTGTGCTGGTGGGTTTTTGTTTACAAAAATTCCATTTAATTGAGAATGAGTTGAAAACACCCTGCTTTTTTTTGTAGGTTAGGGTGATTTCAGGTGTTCTATTGAAGTATTTTTATTTCAGATCTTAAGCTTGAGTACATTGGGTTTGTTAGAGCTTTTATTTAGAACATATTTTGGAATTAGAAGTTGTCCTATACAATTTCTATATTAAGATTGAGAGCAGTTATTTTAACGTTGAGACAGAGAAACAATTTGCTGCTCTTCGGATACTAGCACAACAAAAAAATCTGAGTTTTGGTTGTGTTCAGACAGTTCAGTAACTTGCTTTGATAGCTTTATATTATTGGATTTACAGGAAATACTTGCCTTTGTCTGACATATTTATTTGGTATCTTATTTGTTTAGTACCTTAGCTAATGATGAAGAATTCTCTCTACTTCAAATGGAGTAGATTCAGTTCTGTTGATAAGATTTGTAATTCTCAGAGTTAAGAAGAGGTGTTTCCCACCACCCTCAGCCCCCCACCCCGCCAAGTTTTAAACTTAACACTGGGTTATGAATGATGCACAAAAGCCCTGTACTAAAAGGAACAAATACTAGATTAAAGTGATTAAGGTGGGATTAACTGACTTAAATATTTTTTGTTCCTGCACTGGCATACATTTTGCTAATAAGCTTAAGCAAAAATTAAAATTTTCAAGTTGTAAAAAAAAAAAAAAGACAATTACTTTCTTTAGAGACTGACTTTAAGTCTTAAAATTCATTGGGAAAATGTTAGCTTTGTAAGTGTTCTTTTTTTTGTGTATGTATATAATATAAATTAATTCAGAGTATTATGTAATTTTAAGTATAGAAATGTGAGCCTTGGGTATAATGCTCACAATGCTGTGAGAGGAAGGATAAAGGAAATAAAACAAGTCCAGATAAAACTTCAAGATGAAATAGGAGGGCTTTTAGGAATTAGTTAGGAGTCGTAATGTCTGCATCCAGGCTAGAATTCTGGGTACCTTTTGTTAAATGGTCTTAGACTTTTGATCTGAAGTCTCAAAGGTGTTGCAAAGGGAGTGGGAGAATGGCTGCGTGGAGAGCATCAGTAAGAGCAGTCAGGCTGTGACACAGAAGCTGAGGCAGCAGTGCTTGTTTTGGCTCAAAATCCCTTTAGAGAGCAATGAGAACAAGCTTAAGATGCCTTGAAAAGAACTATTTGCTTATTCTGTCTTTCAGTGCACAGTTTGGAGGAGAGAGGTAGAAAGATACACATATGTGTATATATCTATGATATACATACATTAAATACTAAGGTGAATAGATCTATTTTATGAAGCCTACCCAGGCTCTTGATCTCAGATATTTAAAAACCAACCCTAAACCTGTGCAGAATTGACAAATTCCCAGCAGAGCAATCTCTTGCTGATTCCTGTTGTAGTGGAAGTTCACCAAACTTTTTTTCCACTGTGTTAGGTTCTCTACTTTCTCTAGGTGCCTCTGTCAGCTCCTAGATTAGGTCTTCTGTCTGAAGATTGTGAAGAATAAAATAAACTCAGTTTCTCTCAAAGACACTATAACTGGTCAGGAAGGGCATTTCTAAAAACGTACTGCAGTGTATTTTGTTTTTTAACCTTCGGGGTGATGGTGATTTTTGGATCCTGGAAAAAAAAATCATGCCGTGATTATGTTCAAAGTTTTTTTCCCTGTGGATTCCATACATATGTTTTGCCCCCACTCCATTGCAGATGTGAAATGTAAGGTGTAATTTGCAGGAAAATGGCTGTTGTGTTTTGAAGACTTGACTTGGTTTTGTTCTTATCCTTACTCCAAGAATAAAATAGATGGTAAAATAAATTCTGAAAGACTCAAATCAAATTGAATGTCGGCAAAGACAGTTAAAAGGCATCCAGTAGAACTCAGAGCTGACTGCCAGAATATATATATTTTAAGCATGAGTGGCAGTTGCATTAATGATGTTATTTATTTTCACATTTCAGTCTTTTTCCTTAGATTTTACTCAGGTGTGAGTCTCTGTTAAACACTAAACATGGGGGCTCTGCTCCTGACCAAAACACATAGGGAAGTTTTCAAGATACAGTTGCATATTTGTAATGAGGTAACCTTCCTCTCTTTTCTTTCATCCTCATCGTTATTAAATACAGAGTTTGAGAAGGAAGTGCAAGGGAGCAGTCAGTAGAGAGAAGCATGACTGTAATCTCAGAATACTCAGGAATTCTAAATGGGAAAGTTAGAGATGGCTGTAACAGGGCTTTTACGCGTGTTCTGTTAGTTGGCTTAATGCACGTCTGTGATGAGTAGATCATGGAGTTTTAGTGACAAGCAATTAATCTTTGTTTTTCTCACAATATAAAAAATAATCTCAGAGGCTTTGGAGCGGAAGGTGCTAGAGCTTCTGGTATCAGCTGTCAAACATATTGTTATTCAGGTTGTGAAGCCAGGCTGGAAGACCATTCTAGTTTGCTGGCTCACATTAATGAGCAAGGAAAAAGAAGATTGTCAAATAAAGTGCAAACTGGATAGAAATTAGAAGGGCTCAGAGGCACAGTTTGCCTTTTATTGTGCAAAAAATTTTAAGTTTCCTTATTCTTTCAAGAAACTATTACTCTGCTTAGATATGCTCTTTTATGTAGTGGCTGACTTACATGTAATATTTGCTGGTATAGGTGGGTTCTTAATTTCGATTCTCATTTGAATTAACACTGTATTTTATATTATAGCTTTTTATTTGAGTTGATGCCATGATGACTTTTTGCCTTTTTTTAATACCCCTTTTATATAGCTTTTATGTATTTTTAGTGCTTTTAGCCCACATACTTATAATTCCTGAAGTCCGATAACCTAGCTGAGACCCAATATTCTGTTAAGCCAGGAGACCAAACACCCTGGAAGCCTCGCAGTCAGGGGTCAGGCAGCCTCAGACACCGAGGTCCTCTATAGAACACATTCTGTAAACTGAGATAGGCCAATCCAGGGGGAAGGTTCCTTGGGATGGGGGTTCACTCAAGCCTCTCATTAAGGAATCTTTGATAGATATGCTAATTTGCAAGGCCTATAATTGTGTGTGCTTTTCGGGTGCTGGGGGCATGCATTTTGGGGTGCATTTCGGTGCGTTCCACTGGGACGAAGTGCTGCACCTGAGGATCCTTAAATAAATACTGAGGTAAAAACCCCCTTTTTTCCCTTAACCGTGTTTGGTTCTTAATTTTAAAACCAGGGAAAGGCAACAGAGTAATTGTCTTGTTCAGTGAACATTGGGATATACTTTTGTCGATGAAGATTTAAAAATACCATATTGACAGCTGTTCTGAAAAATCTCTTTTTCTTTAGATCATTGAAGTTGGATTGTGTGAAGTCTTTGAATTGATAAAGGAGACGAGATTTTCTCATCCATCCTTGTGTCTCAGGAGCCTACAAGCCCTACTTAATGTGCTCCAAGGTCAACAGCCAGAAGGCCTGCAATCAGAGCCTCCTGAAGTCCTAGGTAATATTTCATCTGTTACTATATTTTTATTAACATACTGCAGTTATTGTGTTGGACAGGAGAAAGTGGTTCTTAGCAAGTATTTGTGAGATAGTAACATGCTTGTTCTTAACTGACTGACTTGGTTCTGGAGTGTAAACTCTTTGTGGTGCATATATACAGTACTTCCTCAGCATTAATCTTTTCTAGGACAGGAATGTTGGCATGTAGAGGTGTATGTTCAGGGTTTCACTGAAACACAGTAAACCTTACAGCCTTACAAATTGGAATGCACTCATCTTACTGAAGCATAAAAGACTTGGTCTTACTAGAAAGAATATAGTTCTAGGGTGAATTTCTCTTGCAATCTGCTGTTGTGGTCTATAGCTTAGATATTTAATGTTGTAATTTATGTGAAGCTGTTAAGCAGAGTCTCAGAATTCTTGTTTTTATTTTCTCTGGTTATCCCAAAGCTTCCCTGAAAATTAGTTTTTTTTAATGTTATTGAAAATAAAAGTTGAACTCCTGATGCAT
Source organism: Oreocharis arfaki (assembly GCA_013398015.1). Taxonomy (NCBI): domain Eukaryota; kingdom Metazoa; phylum Chordata; class Aves; order Passeriformes; family Paramythiidae; genus Oreocharis; species Oreocharis arfaki. The sequence continues at coordinate 1,404,768 of VZRR01000841.1, forward strand.
TAGAGAGCATGATTGACTATATCCTTTAAGTTAAAATGGCATTATCTTTTGTTGGTTTGTAGTTTGTACTGGTTTATAGAACTGCAGAGAACTCTAGGCTGTAGCCTGTGTTGTTTAAAAATAATTCAAAAAAAATCTTTAGACTTCATGTATTTTTTCGTATTTTATGATTCAACAGTATTCCATTTCCAAAGATAGTAATTTGCTGCAGAAAGCTTTTATTTTGTATTGATGCACAGAGCATTAAAAAGCTACAAAGAAGACTTTTTGATTACTGCCTTAGTGATTAGTTGTATCTGCTCTCAAGAAAATTTAGGTGGATTTCTGTTCACAGCTCGATTGTTATAGATGTTCAACCACTAAACAGTACTTGGGAAGAGGCATATGATAATGATTTTCAAGCCTTGATTTTAAATGCTTGTTTCTGTGAAATGGGTTGTGCTTCAGCATGGGTAATGGTCATAAAGAATAGTCAAGTTTGGTCAGGACCTACACATCATCTCAATGATGGGTAGACTGAACAGGCAGGTCAAATAACACTTTCTGGCCCATTTCCTGTTAATATGTTCCACTGTGACAGAAGGACTTGTAGTTTTTCTTCTTTGTCCATGATGATTATCCAGACTTGATCTTTTCTGTCTGAAAAGAATGAAAAGTTAAGGATAAATCAGGTTTATTCAATTGAGATGCTTTTCCGTGTGAAATTAGCTCTAAATATAATGGCTGAGGAAAGATATAATGTATTTTCCTAGTTTAATTTCCCCTTGATAGTTAAATTGTTTTGTATGGTTTTGTGACTTGTTCATGTAATGGCTGTGTTTTATCTGCAGAATCCCTGTTCCAGCTCCTTCTGGAAATAACTGTCCGTAGCACAGGAATGAATGACAGTACAGGACAGTCCTTGACAGCACTTTCCTGCGCTTGCCTCTTCAGTTTGGTAGCTGCCTGGGGAGAGACAGGAAGGACGTTGCAAGCAATCTCTGCAATCCTCACCAATAATGGCAGCCATGCTTGCCAGACTATTCAGGTCTTGCACTAAAACTTCTCTCTATCTGGGAATTTGTGTAAATGAGTACTTCTCATGAGTTCTGAGAAGATCTGTTGTTTAATCGTTACCTTTTTTCCCCCTCAGTATTTTTTGAGTTATTTAGGTATTTGTCTCTCCCGAGTTGGAGATAGAAAAGAAAATACAACGTTTTTAAAGTTGTCATCTTTTTCACTCACTATTTCTTTTACTGTTTAGGTGCCAACCATTTTAAACTCTCTTCAGCGGAGTGTACAGGCAGTTCTGGTGGGCAAAATCCAAATCCAGGACTGGTTCAGTAATGGGATAAAGAAGGCAGCCTTGATGCACAAATGGCCATTGAAAGAAATATCTGTAGATGAAGATGACCAGTGCCTACTTCAGAGTGATGGTTTTTTCCTCTATCTCTTATGTAAAGATGGACTTTACAAAATTGGCTCTGGATATAGCGGGACAGTGAGGGTAATGTGGCTGCTTCTTGTCTGATGAGTGATACTTAATATTCTAATTTAACTTTTATGATGTCCTGTTTCCATGGAGAATCTTACATAGCTTACTAATCATCAGTTCTATTACAGTGTGTGTAAATTTTTCTGATGATTTCTATGACAATTTGACAGCATTTTTTTAGGATTTTCACTTCTCAATATGGTTGAAGACATTATTTAAATGGTAAATGATTATCTGTTGAGTTTTCACTCTGATATTTGTTTAATGATGGAAGTTTTTTGCTTTTCAGGGCCATATATACAATTCTACATCCCGCATCAAAAACAGAAAAGAAAAGAAGTCTTGGTTAGGCTATGCTCAGGTAGGTGAATACTTAAAACATAAAATATGTGGCCCTCCTCATCCCTCATGAGTAGTTTAAGTAGACCCTGGCTTAGAATAAGCTTACGTGGATGTTTTATCATTCCTTTGGCTTTCATTATAAAAATAAATTTTTTTTGTACTGGCTTCTAAATTATGGAAGATGATGAGGATGTGATTGTATAGGCATACAGAAAGGAGTAATGGAGTGTCCTTGCTTTGTGTTGTCACTGTAAAGACTTTTGCAAAATACAGTGGCTAAGCACATCAGTTTATGAGCTGTACAGTCAATTGATGTGTGGTCCTAAGTGCATGTCAGTGAATGTAAATATTTGAAATACCTTTTTATGAAAATAAATTAGCATTAGAACATCTGCAGTAAAATAAGGAAATGCTGTTTTGGTTGGGGGAGGATTGAGCATGTGTAAACAATAACTGGAGATAATTGTTGACATTGTCATTGCGGAGTTAACTGTATTTGGATGGTTTGATTTTTTTAGAGTTAGTTTATGGAATATCAACCACTTTTTCTTACACCTTTATTATTCATTATAAAAAACTCTCAAAACATACAAAAGATGTATTTTAGAGAACAGTTAATTTGCTTGATTGTTTTAACCAGTGAGCAATTTTTGTTGTATATTTACTGTTAGCTGAGTGACGTCATTGTCACAGTGGGATTTTTTTAGTATACTCTTTGCCGTGCTTTTGAAGTGAAATTGTTCGTTACAAATACATGTTCTGTCACTGCAGTTATCGTGTGTGTGTGTGTGTGTATATATATATACACACACACAAGGAATCTGGTTTTATTTAATGTAAAAGCAGATCACAGAAAGGTACACTGGCACAAAACGAAATGGGTGTGGATGTGTTCATTCTGGAGCCTGTTTCACCAGTTTTGGAAAGGAACAGGATTCGTGTGGTTTCGCTGTATAGTGTCACATGTTTGGACATCCTGTGCATAACTATAAATATACGTGGTGCTTTTTGAGTGCTTGTACAGGTGTATGCACTCACACAGTGACTGTAGCCAAAGGCAGTGCAGTTTGGACAAGTGTCCTTTTGGGGCTATATTTATAGAAAGGTGTGTAACTTGCTCTTACTGCTACTTATATGTCCATAAATTAGATAAAGTGTGTCCTTTGTGTCATTTCCCTGCAGGTGCTTGGTTAACTTAAATTCAAGTGATTTTTCTTACTTCATCATATTAGTTATTTTTCGATTGAAGCTTTTCTATCTGCTTTAATGCTGTCTAGTTACTTTATGTGGGCTTGTTTTTTGTCATTTCACCAAGATTTATTTATCCAGTAGTTTTGATGGAAGAAAAGTGTCTTAGTGTGGGAGTCAAAGTAGTTAGTTAATATTTTTTTTAAATCTAGTTATTAAGGCATATCTTATTGTGCATTAATGATTGCCCTTCTCTATAGGGTAACATTATCTATTGCCTTCCTGGAATTCCTCTGGCTGTTTTGTTGTTTTGAAAGGTGGGGACAGAAACACTGGTTTTTACTGTGGCTGTGGCTTTTAACTCTAATTGTATACAGATATAAATAAAAGAATTAATATGCAGAGCTTCAAAAGTTGTATACAAGCTTCAGCATGCTAATTTATGGCATGTAGAAAGTGGAGGAAGGGAGTCAAATTTCTGTTTTTTGATGTGGAATTTGATCAGTAGAAAAAATGTTGAACATCGTTTGGTGTAACAGGTCTCCAGAATTTTAAAGCAATATCTAAAATAATGGTTGCATTTTTTCCCTTTGAACATCTGTTGATGTATTTAAGAATATTTTCATACCTCTATATCTATTTCTGCTCTTGCCAGGGTTATTTATTATATAGAGATGCGAATAATCACAGTATGACAGCCATAAGAATAAACCCTGAAACTTTGGAACAAGACGGTACAGTTGCTTTGCCAGGTAAGAGCCTTCAGATAAGAGAAATTTGGTATAGTTTGCTGTTTACATTCTGTGTATTTTCAGGCAAGGAGAAGAGAAACTGAGAGATTTTGGGGTCACAAATAGATTGCTTTGTGGCTTTGCTTCGCTTCGGACCAGCTTCAGTATTTCATTTAGCGGCCTTGCATTTTACTCCAATTGCTGGAAGAATATTTTGAAATATATTGGAATATGTGATCATCCTAATTTAAAGACTACAGGAGCTTCAATTCCTTCCTAAAAATTTTTATTTCTTTATCATTTGAACTTTAAGTGTTTGGTTCACATATGACTTTGTTGCTAGGATCTCTTATATGTAGGCAATTATAAACTTCGAACAAAACCATTTGGTTTTTTAATAAGGTAAAAATATATCCAAAAAGCAAAGGCAGTTAATGAATACTGGTGGACCATGCTTCTGGTATTTATATTGGTGGTGGATTTTGATTTATTTGTTTGGGTTGGTTTTTTTTTTTCAGTTTTGGGGGTTTTTGGTTGGGGTTTGTTTGTTTTGTGGGGGGTTGTTTGGTTTCATTTTGTTGGCCTTTTTCAGAGGAGCCTCATAACTTCAGTCTCTGTTTGGAGATTGAGGATGTTCCTGGGACATGGCCTTCTAGTGAAATCCATCTGTTCTTAGCTACCCACATAAACAGTAGAAGGACACGAGTATTTTTTGATCGAACAATGACAGGCTTATGCTGTAGATCAGAAAAAAGATTTTGTGTTTTACCCTGACGTAGATAAGAAACCACTGACCGAAACCTCAGAAAAGTTCTTTAGGATTTTTGTCTTCGAAATGCAAGCAGTAATTTTTTAAGCAAGTTCTGGATGTTGAATGTAGTCCATGCAACCTTCTGCACATCCTGAAAGTATGGATGTCTTTAAGCTGCTCTTGCGCTTTGTGGGGCTGTATGAGATATTTCAGTGAGAGTACGTTCAAGGACGTGAAAAAATGCCTTTCAGAGTGGTTTTTCAACTTTCTTCGCCTTAGGCCAGCTTCTTACAGGAGTAAGGTTCTTTGATGTCCTTAATTATGTTACTGTTTGTAAACAAATCGGTGTTCTTCATTCAAGTCTTGAGAGAGACTTGAGCACATTTAAAGTCTACCCTTTCAAGCTGTTAGCTTGCTTTTGCAAACCTCAGTGACAAGTGTCATTCTGCAAGACTTCCTTGTATTTATACTATAAAAACACACAAATTAAATGAGTGTGTCTTCTCAACAAATTGCAAAAGCAAATCTCACAGCTCTGGTAATACCCATTCAGAAATTTCTCAAACTGTTTTGCACAGTTGCATTTTGTATGGTTTGTGATGGTGTCAAAGTAGATGTTAGATGTTCTTTGTAACTCCAGTCCTTTGTATTTCAGTCCTTGCACTGTGCTGTTTTGCTTTGTGTACTTCTACACATTTATCTCAGTGTGTTATTGTGAGTAGATATGACCTTGTTCTTTTGCCTAGGGCAAATTCCAAGGGGTCTACTTCTGGTTATTTTCTTTTTCTATTAGAAAAAAATAAACGAGGGTAGGGAGAAGGTGTCTGACTTGAGGAAAACTGAGTAGGTACTTAGCTCTGAATAGTAGTGGCTGCCCCACTGAAATCTTACAGTGACTTGAAAGCTGGTCTAGTTCTGAAAAGCCATGCTGCATAGAACTAGAGGCCAGTAACTGTGCTAACAGCTGAACATAGCAAATATTTGCTCCTAGTTGGTATTGTATTCAGACATAGCTGTACCTGGAAAAAATCTCTTTCAAATGCCCGGGCTGGTGATGGTACGTTTTAAAAAGGTATTAGAATTTATTCATACAGGGGTTGCATAGGAGATTTGAGCTTGTTAGGATACATGATTAGAGGTTGATCCTAGATAGAAGTCACATGATCTTAGAAAAGTCAGAGAAGTATAGAGTATTATTTTCTCTTTTCTCCGACAGTAGGATCCATCAGCTTCTTGAAACCATAGACTTCTGTTTTAAGGGGCAGTCTTTCCACTCTGATAGATGATTGTTGCAGCGCTAGGTGTTGCTTAGCTGCTGCAGCTTTCCCTGGGAGCGCAGCGGGGGCTTCTTGGGACAAGGCAGGGATTCTCTGCCCTCCTGCAGCCCATCTCGGACTCCCCGCACCGCTGCTCCAGCTAGCTGCTAGCCTGCAATTTCAGTGATGGCAAAGGAGGTGGAGAAGGCTCTCTCGCATAGCACTGCAAAAGTCTTTATTCCATGCTGCCTCCCCAAAGCCTGAGGCCAGCACACGGGCTGGCCCCCAAAGGCAGAGGAGAGGAGCTGTTGGCAGGCTGCTCCCAGGGGCAGAGAGAGAGAGAGAGAGAGACAGAGTCACATGCCCTGGAGCCTCAGTTTACCCGGGTGCCAGGGGGGCGGGGAGAGCACATGGGCAAATGGTTTCAGGGCACAGGGGTGGTACATGGGCGGTGTTGGGATACAGGAGTCAATAGGGAGAACTCGAGGAGTGGCCAGGACTAGGGGCAAGGGATGGAGGGAGACCCCATGGAGAGGGCAGGAAGTGATCAGGAAGAGGGGCTACAGCGCCACAGATGATATTGCAAATACAGCCTTATATCTGCAACTACCAGGCTGTGTGTCAATATTCCTGTATCTAATGCCTTTGCCAAGATTTGTACACTTTACCTGAGTTGTGCATCTGTTTTCTCAGTCCGTATATCATAAAAGAATGTCTGAATTCCACGAGAATTTATAAGGTGGCTGGACCTGAATTTACGAAGGTTTTCATTTTCACCATTTCTTTCAACAGTAATGCTTACTGCATATGTTAAGACAGTTTCTGTCTTCAGCTGAAGAAATTGAAGTCACATAGTATAGTCTTATTATTCTTTGAAATTGCAAATTAGTATCTCAGACCTCAGGACTATTCCCTTAGTGTGAAAAGTACTGCTAGCTGAGGGTAGCTTAGGTGACTTTAAGGCCTGTGTTATTAGCAGATGCACAGTGCACCATATGAATGTGGAACGTGATGCTTGACAGTCATCTTCCCTTGAAGCCTCTAAGAAGGCTGTGATTAACAGATGTCTGTAGTTACGTATTTTTAGTAAAACATAAACCCTTTCTCTTACATCAGTCTCCAGACAGAAACCTTAGTTATCTTTGTCCCCCGTAGTAATTTCCAAAGTCAGATTGAATAAGATTTAGGGTTGATCATAGGAGCTCCTTCCTAGTTGAGGCACTGTACTGTACTAGTTTTTCCAGATACTCCATTTGCCTTCCATTTTTTAGTCTTCTCATTAATTTGTTACTTGATGCTGGGCCTGGATGTCACCTAAGCAACTGCTAATTTTTAGGAAGTCTTCTGGAGAACACGTATAAAAAATACCCCATCCCTGTTCCAGATTTCCTCTTCGAACGCATCTACCAAACATAGGAACAACCCCCAGAAATGCTTACTGTGAGACTCACTTCTTGAAATGACTCAAGCAATAGGCTAAGTAGTGTAATATGGACCCATTGGCGGCCAGAATGTGCTGTTTCCCTGGCTGTTCTGCTTGGGTCAGCATGTAATTTTCAGTCATTCAAGGAAACTTGATCCTTATCCATTTCCTGTAACCTTTGGAGAAATGTCATTTAGAATAGTTTTGGAATGTCTCATCCAGTTACTGATACTTCTTTTGTTTTATCACTAATACAGCTTTGCAGCATAGAGAATTAGTAGTGTGAACTGCCTTTGATTGTTAAATGAGATTATTTTTGAGACAGCAGTGTTTCAAACTTCAGTCTTTCTGCTGCCCTTCTCCATCATGCTTACTGCATACCCTCTGTGATTCATACCCGGGTATGCTCTAAGTGGAAGTAAGGTTGTCTGCTTTTGGTACTTTGCTTCCAGATGTGAGAATTACAGAAGGCTTTCTAATGCATATTCTGTTCCTGGTAAGACACTCTATTGGACTGGGCAGGAAAAAAATCAGGAAAAAGTAAACAAGTTAATGGGTTTTTTGAGGTGTTTTCAGCCATATTATTTTTAACGCTCCAGCTAGGTAGCAAAAAAATAGCAAACTTGCTGGTTATGCTAGGAAGACAGTAGGTGTGCTTCATTTATCATTAAATTTATTAGATCAAATGCTAATACTGGATCTTTGTTCAGGTTATGAAGCGCATATTTGGAGTGTAAAGTGACTGTCGTGTAGTATTTTTGGAAGAGGTCTCTTTCTGGTGTGTAATCAGTAAGACAAACACCTTAGAAACCATATGATATCAATCTCTTTGCCAGTAGCTCCGTCAACAGAGCAGGAAGGGAAGAAGAAATGGTGTAGGGACATTTAAACTTGCAGAAAATGTGGTCTTTTTTTTTCCTCCTAATTTGGGTAGAATTCTTTCCCTGCTATTTTTCTTGGAATTAGCTGACCTATTTTCAATAAATGAGTGATGTATTCAAATATGTACTTAACAGTTTTCAAGAATCCCCTAGATTTTCAGTTAATGGTTTGGTGAAATTTATAAATCATGAAAAAATGAGATGAATAAGAAGAATGGTGATTCATTTATTTCTGTTGGTTTCATATGCTGGACTGAGGAAATGTTTCTTAAAAGATAATGGTCCTTATATAAAAAAAGTCTTTGGGGAAGGAGAAAGACTTAATAGTCCTGGAAAATACAAATTTAGTTGTGTTACAGTTGTTTGGAATATGACTCACAGGTGACTACTGAATACTTTTTTTTGCAGTTAAATATTTGAGTGTAACCACTTGTATTTCACACAATGGAAAATGGCTGTGATAACTTTAACAGGAACTAAGGAGAATTACGTGCTTGTAGTGAGACAGGAGGTCTTAGTGTAAAATAAACATTATCAGAACAGTATGATCTCACTTTAGACAAGGTAGAACTCTCATAATCTGGTTGGAGTGAGAATGAATTAGACAAAAGCAGAGATTAGTGTGTATATGTATGCTGATGTAAACTGATGCAGTGCACATCATCTTTCTCTCACAGATTGTCATACTGAAGGGCAGAATATCCTTTTCACAGATGGAGAATATATTAATCAAATCGCAGCATCTAGAGATGTAAGTTTTACGAATGATAGATAAACTATTTTTCTCTCAACTGGGTTTTATTTTATAGTACTTATAGCTTCCTTTTTGCTTCATGTTTGGCTTTTTCGTCACTAACAAAACTAAGGAAGAAATCCATGTAACTAGGAATAATGAGAAACTGCCATATCTGTGCATAAAAAGCAGTATTTTGGTATTTATTTACACAATTTTGATTCGTGATGGATTTTTTTGTTTTTTCAGGTAAGTTTGAAGAAAAACTCCATTGCTCTTTCAGGGGAAAAAAAAAATCTTATACATTGAATAACGTCTTTTTAACATGTTCTGCAGGCTCTTTGTGGGATAAACTTCTAAAAGCTTAATGATAAATTTTGTTCCTGCTATAATTTCCTGTAATTGCTTTGGTAATTGTTGGGGCATTTCAGCTAGTTTTAATAGAAGAGATAGGAAATATACTACATTCCAGTAGAAATACACTGCGTTCTGATAGATTTTAGGGTGAAAATTGCCTGTTGGCCGAAGCTGTGGAAGCCTGAAGAAGTGATCCTACTAGGGACAAAACCATAATGGTGATTGTATGATTTTTTCTAGCAGACAGTTACTATGTTTTTAGTTCTGGTGTGGTTTTTGGTAGTGAGAAATCTGTAAGGTACGGAGGGGGTGAGGCTGAGCTGTCAAAAGATGCCAAACATCAACTGTAAGAAAACCAGGATTAATCCATTTCCCTCCTAACAAAAAAACTGTTGGGTTTTTTTTAACATGGCCAGATGAAGATACTCTGGACTTGTAAACAGAAAACTGTTCTAGCTACTCTTTACAGCAATCACTATGCATACAGAATTTTAGGTTCTGAATCAGGAGAAGTTGAGGGCTTAAAAGATAGATGTAAATAGTTACAAAAGTAAGATTTGTACATCAGTTCACTATTTTTATAGTGTTCACAGCATTTTCATAGAACTCAGTATACGTTTAAGGTGTCAGATACTTACTTCAGCTTGTCCTGATAGCCTCTTTTCTTCTTTTCTCCTCTGTAGTAAATGTTATGTTATAATAAATATTACCTTATCAATGTGTCCTCTGACAGTTTACTCTGAAATAATACTATGTTGATGCACTTAGGACTTGTAAATTAATGCATTTATTATACAGTATAAAGTGGATTTTTGTATTTATTGCAGGATGGCTTTGTAGTGCGAATATTTGCCACAAGTACTGAGCCAGTGTTGCAACAAGAACTGCAGCTTAAGCTTGCAAGAAAATGCTTACATGCCTGTGGCATCTCACTGTTTGATCTGGAGAAAGATTTGCACATTATCAGTAAGTTCTCTTCTTTGAAGGTTAATAACAAGTCTGGTAATTTAAACAATAGAAGTGGAACACTGCTTTGGCTCTGTGAGATGCAGAAAGGTATAGCTCTGTAATAAACACATGGAGAGGTGTTTGAAACCGTTTATGCATTATTTGACTCAGAGTCAAATCCATACACCCATTTTGAACCACCTTTCTGTCTCTAGTACAATTTGTGGTTTTCCAGTATTTTCCTTCAGTTGTATAATAAATATATAATTGTTTGAAGCTTGGACCTTATAAAATGTAGTTAAGCTGTGGAACTCCTTGCTATGAGTCAAAGTTAACAAGTTACAAGGACCACTGACTGGATTAAAAGAAAAAAGAATCACATTGAAAAACATGTTTGCTTTAGAATTTGAGGTGAAGAATTGTTAGTATCTATGAAGGTATTTTGAAAAAGTACCACTTGGCCTTTGCTTTGTGGTATTTTTTCGCTGTTGAGCCTGCTTTTGGCTCTGTCAGAATGAAAAAAAGCCTCTTTGGCTATATGGACCAGTAGGGTTGGATCGGTAACTGGTCTGAAAAACTGCCTGGTTAAACTGTTCAGTTAACGCAATCTTACTTGCACAGGTACAGGGTTTGATGAGGAATCAGCTGTCCTTGGTGCTGGGAGAGAGTTTGCACTGATGAAAACTGCTAGTGGAAAGGTACTGAAAATGTTCTGTAGAAAATAGCAAATTGCACCAATAGATTTCTGTGTTTTTTAATTTAATCATTATTTTCCATAATTCCTTTTTGCCTTTTCGGTATGTTGGAATGTATGTCCATGACTGTTTTCAAATATATTTTTCAGAGCCTGCTTTAAAACATAAAAGGCAAATAGTTATTTAAAGGCATAAACAGGTAGTTGGAACCCCTCAGAAATCCATGACTTGAATTTGTAGGATTTTCTACAGTCAGTCTCAAAATGAAGGGCTTTATTTTAAATTTGGGAAACAAAATTGCCTTCTGTCTACAAATGATATGTTAGCACCTTTGCAAATTTTACCACCTCATAACTTTACACAGTCTGGCCATAGTAATTTGTTTAAATCCCATCCTGATTTTTTTCTGATCCTTTAGAGAATTGATTCCCCTATGCAAATTTTTCAGTTGATTTCTTTAAACCTGTTCTTAATGATATGATATGTTGGTTCTGCTCAGTAGAGACCTTTTTAGAGGCATTTGTATATTCATGGAAATTTAGAAATAATACTGTCACTGACTCTTTGCATTATTTACTGTGTTTCTGTGTCAGTGTGAAAGACGAATGCTATTTATCTTGTAGAAGCAAAGTCCGTAATTTTCACATGTTCAAAATTGTCTTGTGTTATTGGAATGAAGGCCTTGCTCTGCTGCTGTCAAAACAGTGAGATTGTTGAAAATGTTAACGAATAAATGCTTTTTTAGAATAAATTTTAATGGTATGAAACAGAATTTGATCAAGTAGAACTCTTCAGTGTTGGAGGAGACAGATTAACTTGATCATTCTACTATCAAAAATGCCTGTTCAATGTAAAATTAACAGATTTCCTGGGTTTGGTTTATAAAGTTGTCTGTTAAGGTAGGAAATAAAATATATAAAGCGATGTGAAAGGGCTTTAGGTGCCCCACAGGTTGACATACCAGTTTTGTAGAACTGTTGAGTTGCGTGGTTCTTAAGGAAACTTTTTGGTTTGCGTCAGTAGTTTTGTGTTTGTTTACATGAAATATCTTATTCTGTTATTTATGTACTCAGTGGCCACTGTGCATTCACTAAAAATGTTTTAGAAAGGTGTTAAAGCATATTAAAATATTTCGTAATTTGTTATTTTAAATTGATTTTATTGTTATAATACCATCTTGTTTTTACACAGACCAGGCATTTTTGTGAAGTGTTTTAAGTGCTTAGTTTCCTCTGAGTAGTTTCTTCTGTTCTTTCTTGTGTCTTCAACTCATCTAGCCAAACAATTATATATGAAACCTCACTCAGTGGCTCAGTAGAAAGCACATTTCAAAACAAGCAGAATCTAATCAGAATATTTCCCCCATTAAGTCAAAATTGATAGGTTTGAGATAGAGGTATTGAAATGGCATAAACAAAGTCAGGAAGAGTGCTGTGTGGTTTGGAATGAAAGGATTTAAAGACAGTGCAACTTTGAGAATTATGTAAGCTTGGAGTGGTGTGGCATAAGTAAAACTGATAAACTTTTTTCTCCTAGATTTATTATACTGGCAAATATCAGAGCCTTGGAATCAAACAAGGTGGCCCTTCAGCTGGCAAATGGGTTGAACTCCCAATCACAAAATCTCCAAAGATTATTCAGTTTTCTGTTGGACATGATGGCTCACATGCCTTACTTGTTGCTGAGGATGGAAGCATATTCTTCACAGGCTCTGCTAGTAAAGGAGAGGATGGTGAATCAAGTATGTATCATTGCTTGCTTGACCAGTGGTTGATAAAAGCCTCTTAAACAGTTTTTAAGTTACGAAGAAGAATTCCAGGAACATGTAAGCATGCCATTTGTACTGGAGATTATGCTGGCCACAAGGCCTGACAACCAGTGCCGAAACCTCTCCCAGCTAAAGAATCTGATCTCTGTTTTACCGCAGTTTGGACTGTGTGGTGGCAGTGCTATTTTAGAGTTGTCCTGAGGTAAGACAGTTGTAAATTTGGTCAAGAGGCCATTCTATCTGCCTGGGACTTGGAAAAACTGTGGAGCCAAACTTCTGCCTCTTCGCTCCTGTTTTCTTGAACTTTGGAAATGGGTGTTTTGCTGACTGACGGAGAAGTGCATTGATGTGAATTTGTAGAAGCAGATCTGTGCTTTATCGGGCAGAATTCTTCAGACATTAGAGAAAACAGATTAATTTGCAATATAAACTTCAAACTCAGCAATATAAAATTAACTCATTTCCTAGTCTTGATTTCTGTAGTTGTGTGTGTAGGTTGAAATAGACAATTGTTTGTAAGACAACTAAATGTAGCTTTACATGCCCTGAAGCTGTGATCTGCTGTAGTAATAAATAAATACTTCACTTTAGGAAGCAGATGGTAGATGATGATGTGGTAGATTAATAAGAATAATAAAGTGTTTCGAAATGCTTCAAGAATAATTTCTAGAAGATAGTGATCTAATCATGTCTTTGCTTGCCATTGAATTTTTTGAGAGGAGTTAGTGTAATCCAATTAAAATTAGACCAGGACATTGTACGTATAGTTAGTTGCTTGGGTTTTTTTCATTTGCAGTCTGAAAACTAACGATTATGCCTGTCATGGTTTGGAGGTTTTTTGGTAGATTTACTTGTAATTTATTTCTTTATTTAAAGCTAAAAGCAGACGGCAATCAAAACCATATAAGCCTAAAAAAATTATTAAAATGGAAGGAAAGATTGTCATATCTACAGCATGCAATAATGGAAGCAGTTCTGTAATTTCAAAAGATGGAGAACTCTACATGTTTGGAAAAGATGCCATTTACTCTGATAGTACAAGTAAGTTAACACTGGTCTTTTAAATGATTTCTCAACTAGAGTAATTATAATTAGTGTGGAAATTTTTAGCTTATGGAAGTGTTGTTTGTGTATTTCTTACTTTCCTACTGTATTTCCGACATTCTGTTGACTCAGACAAATACAACAGAAAGGTAGAAAAAGGCAGTTTCCTAAAGTTCCATAAAAGAATTTAGCATCAGTGGTGACAAATGTCCAAGTTAATTCTTCCACTAAGAAGAAAAAAAATTCACTTGTATTGATCTGACACGAGAAGGCCACACAGGAAAAAGTCACAGAAATGAGATGTGCTTTGCTGCAAACAAAGGCTGCTGGAAACCAGGCCTTATCTGTTTCTCTGCTCATAAGGTAGCAGGTGATCCTGTACATCACAGTTTAAGTAAAATATTAATAATATAAACTCCAATGCCTTTATGACTCCTTTAGAATTCTTTTTCAAAACAAGTGATCTGCAGCAGTTTTAGGTTTGCTTTTGGCTTCTCTTTCTTTGCAGGACAAGTGGCCTAGGCCTAGTTCTCTTTTCACTTTTTATTCTAGTACTTGTTTTTAATATCCGTTGTTTTTCTCCCTTGCTGTAAATTTAAGAATTGTCAGTATTCACTAGCAATTTTGTTACATCATTGAGTTTCCTTCTTGGCTAGAAAGTGCAATTTGTCACTCAAGTGTTTTATGTCTTACAGGTTTAGTAACAGATTTGAAAGGCCATTTTGTGACTCAAGTAGCCATGGGCAAAGCTCACACCTGTGTTTTAATGAAGAATGGAGAAGTTTGGACATTTGGAGTAAATAATAAGGGACAATGTGGACGAGACACAGGCTCTATGAGCCAGGGAGGAAAAGGTGTGGGACCTTGATTTTTTTTTTTTACTTTTCTTTTGTATGCTGGCAAATATGAAAAGGGAAAACAAAGCTAAACATTTTGTTTTAAAATGTAATTCCAAGACTAAAGCTTGAATACATGCAACATGCTTTAAAAAATCAGCATGCTCAGAGAGGTTTCAAAAAAGTCACTGTGCTGGCAGAGCAGGCAAATCAGGCATTCCTAGTCATTCCTTTTAAAACCTGATGTGTGTTCTTCAGAGCTTCAGCAGTAAGCCACTGTTCATAGACACATAGAATAGTTCAAGGTGGAAGGGATCTTTCGAAGGTCATAGAGTCCAACTGCCTGGCAATGAGCAGGGATGTCTTTGACTAGATCAGGTTGCTCAGAGCCCTGTCCAACCTGTCCTTACCTCTCTGGGTAACCAGAACCCTCTCTGTTGGCCTCAGAGAGCATCTGTTTCATGTTTAAATATCTTAATTAGGTTTTGGAGTTGAGAACATGGCAACAGCAATGGATGAAGACCTGGAAGAGGAACTGGATGAAAAAGATGAGAAGTCCATGATGTGTCCTCCAGGCATGCATAAGTGGAAGCTGGAGCAGTGTATGGTCTGCACTGTATGTGGAGATTGCACAGGCTATGGAGCCAGCTGTGTTAGTAGTGGGCGTCCTGATAGAGTACCTGGAGGGTAAGCAAATGTGTGGGGATGTGCGTGGTACAGTGTGTTGGATGGCTAAAGCACTTTTTGAATATGAGCTTAGTTGAAGTTTCCATCTAAAGTAACATTATAGCTGAATGTATAGTTGTATGTGCTTTTAAAATCAGAAATGGCTTAAAATTTCTGTAAATAGGTTGTGGTGGCTGTAGGTGATTTAGTTTTAGAAACATTTTTTTTACTTTAGCATGTAGTTCTTTACTAGAACCTGTTGGATATGAACACCAATATAATTTCTGTCTCTTGACAGAGCTGCTGGCTCAGGATAACTGTTCTTCATCATATGATGGAAGTTTTTTATCTTGCTGTTCAAATGGCTTTTATCTGTTACCTTGTAATTGAGCCAGGGGGCTACTGCTTCACCATTACTATTTCTCCAGCATTTTGTGTGCTCATTGTTTCCTTGTTCATGTTTTCATGTGCTGTACATTAAATTTAATAAAGAAAAGTTAATGCTGTGAAATCAATTCAGTGCATGGTCAGTGTATGGTCCTGGCACCATACAATGCAGCTAGGGTGTAAACTAGCTGTACTTTCTGTTTATCTCAGGAAAACTTGCGTGTCCGTGGATAAAACAATCTAATAATCTGTGTTTTAATTACAAAGGCATCAGTACTGCACAAAAATACAAAATAGTGATAAAGCAACTCTGTTTGCTGCAGAATCTGTGGCTGTGGCTCAGGTGAGTCAGGCTGTGCTGTGTGTGGCTGCTGTAAGGCGTGTGCTAGAGAACTGGATGGCCAGGAAGCAAGGCAAAGAGGAATCCTTGATGCTGTGAAAGAGATGATACCTTTAGATCTCTTGCTGGGTAAGTGATACGAAATTAGCAACATAGCTTTTAATTCTCATTTTTACTGCACCTGTTTTTTTTTCCTCAGTACGTTTCTTAACACACTTTATTATTACAGGACTGTTTTAGTATAATGTTGTTGAAATTGTGCTTAACAGTCAGATTTATTTATTCATGATACAGCAAAGCGGGATCATTCTGTTAAATGAACTGTTTTAAGCTTATGCTTACTATAGTCATCTGTGCCACTTTGTGACCTGTGCAGTTATGATACTAATGTTAGTACAACAAAGTTGTTCTTGTCCTTTTTGATATCTTGAAAATTTTTCTGTAATGTTCTTATCAGGATTTAAACATTCTTAAACTAAAACATGGCTAATTCATGTAAAATCTTTTAAAAATATAAGCAGTGGTAGACTTGGTTTAATACTTTCTGAAACTTTTTAGAGAAGAATGGAGATAACCATGACATCACATAACTAAATATATATATGAATATGCCTAAGTACTGCTCAGTGATGTTGGAATTATTGGATTCATGAAAACCAGGAAATTTGGAGATAAAGCTTAGAACTCCTCCAAATTTACTCAAATCCCTTTTTTTTATTATCAGGGCCATGTAAAGAGCAGCTAGTAAGGAGGTTTTCAGTTTTCATTTACTTAACTTCTTTTAGCGTTTATTGCCACCATAACGATTTTAAGGATGATTTTACTTTTTTTTTTGTTTATCTATGTAGCTGTCCCTGTTCCTGGAGTTAATATTGAAGAGCATCTTCAGCTACGACAAGAAGAAAAGCGACAACGTGTAATTAGGAGACATAGATTGGAAGAAGGAAGAGGTGAGTGACTTACTGAGAAGAGGCTTGAATAGCTTAAGAAACTTCTGAGTCTGTTTTCTAAGAATGAAAATAGTCTTCCACCAGTGAGCGTGTACAGTAATCAAACTAAATCAGATCCTAAATAGGTAGTTTGTTATGTAGTAGCCTGCTTTTAGAAAATTGGGGAAAACACAGGTGTTTAACAAAGTCTGTACAGAAGAATCAGAATTTTAATGATGGAAAGGAGCATTTTATATCATTTTCACAGGTCAGGTTTTTTTTTTTTTGCTGTTTCCTAGTTGAATGATTGTTTTTTAAAATGTAGATATTAAAACATTTTTGTATGAAGAGATGAAAAGACTACAAGCCTGTCCCATGGTATTTACCTATTGTATGGATTATCTAATTACTGTAACGAATTATTCCATTTATGTTGTATAATAGTAGGCAGAATTTTCTTCTATAAAATGAACTTTTCTGTATTAGCATAACGTGAGAATATTGACACAGACGGAATTGAAAAACAGAACAACACTGCAACATTTCAAAATTTTCTTAGATTTTACTACCTCATTGTTGATTTTCCACACAAACAATAATGTACCTTAAGAACTTTTCAGGACTCTTTGTTTTCTAAAATACCTCAATGTCTTGTCAAATTAAATTTAAGAAATTTAGACTGATATAAATTGTAATATTTTTGTGAAGCATGATGTTGTGGTTACTAAGATTATTGTGGGTTGAGAAGAGGAATAACTTACTGGAATGTATGCTCTTTCAGGTTCCTGCTGTTAGTAAACGCCACTTTGATTCTTCTTGTGTGAATTAGATACTGGCTTTACTTGAAAACAAAATGTGCCTTGTAATCCAAATTATTTCCTAGACCGTGCCAGTGAATCTTGTGATGCAAATCGTCTTTATTTCACTTGCATTAAGAAATTGTTGTTTTTAACCAAAAATAAGGAGCAACAAGCAAGAGAAAGCCTGTTGTTGCCTATGAATGTGGAAAAGGGTGGAATATTTATTTTTCTTTGCATCTTTGTGGCTAATTTTAGCTATGAGCTGAAGAAAGGAAGCCTTTGTTTAGGTCATGTCAGAGCTGCTGCATGCTGCTGGCAAATATTAGGTGTAGCTAACATTTTTTTCTTGAATCCTGATTAAATGCCCAGGCATTATTGAAAGGTGCTGCTGTTCAGCCTATCCATGATGACAGAGGTAGGAGATAAATTTCAGTTAAAAGAAAAAGAAGAGTGGCATAAAAAACTTTACATTTGTTTCTATTTCTGTGGTTAGAAGTAGAAGCAGAGTAGCTTAGCCCTTTTGCATGCCATCTGTCTCAAAAAGCAAAAAAACATCAGTTGAACAGTATCAGGAACATAGTGTTATGGTTGGTTTTGTAGGAGTATGGGTGAAAGGAGGTTGTAGCCTGGTGGGGACTGGTCTCTTTTCCCAGGCAACCAGTGACAGGACAAGAGGACACAGTCTTATGCTGTACCAGGGGAGGTTTAGGCTTGACATTGGGGAGAAGTTCTTCATAAAAAGGGTGGCTGGGCATTGGAATGGGCTGCCCAGGGAGGTGGTGGAGTCACCATCCCTGAAGGTGTTTAAGGGAAGACTGGATGTGTCACTTAGTACCATGGTCTAGTTGACATAGGGATGTTTGGTCATAGGTTGGACTTGAGGGTTTCGAGGGTCTTTTCCAACCCAGTTGATTCTGTGATTCTGTGTAGGGACTGTAGCTAAAAAGACAGTGTTGGCCAGCTTGTTGCACACGTTTGTATTATATTCTCTATGTGAAGAGCATTGAAATCCCGTGCGTATGTGGCTGTGGGTGGTAGTGGGTATTCCAGTCTGGAAGGGTTGGAGATTTGTTTGGTTCAGAAGGACTTCTTGTGATAAAGCTGGGAACAGTGTTTCACAAATACTCAGAGATCTTGATTTATATAACCAGGTGTGAATATTTGATTTGACTAAAGTTTGGGAGAGAGGTGTAAGAACAGAAGTGCTGGAAGTATACTGATTTTTAAGTGGTCTAATTGTTTCTGCTTCTTTACCAAAGCTCCAGATTTAGTCTTGTTACAGTGACCTCTGATTTAAAAAAATATGTTCTTGTGGTCCACTTGAGTGATGGTTATGTCTGCAGGTATGACAATCATTTAATTCCTTCACGAGATCAGTTGTGGTCTCTTGTATTGAAGAAGATAAGAACGCTCATCTTTATTTGCATTTGTCTGAAAATACAGACTCTGAATTGAAATGTTCTGAGTAGAAGTAGTTGTCATTAACAGCTGCAATATCAATGACCTGGTTCAATGTTACTATCACAAGCAACTAACTCATTTCTCAAACATCATCCAAGTAGCCTGCCACTGTTTTAAGGGACCGGTATAGGTGCTGCTCAGCAGCAGCATACTAGGTAACTTTAGACATTTTAAGTGCTTATGTTGGAGATTTCTTTGTTTTTTATCTTGAAATGAGTCACAGATGATAGTTGCTGCGATAGAATTGTAACCAGTAAGTAATTTTTATGTTTCAAATCAGTTATTAATCTTGCTTTATTCAAGAAAGAAGTTATATTTTAGTAAAAAAAAAAATAGATCCTTTAAATTAATCATGGGAAAAAAGTGTTTCAGTCTGGGATAATAAATCAACTCTTTTTAAAAATTTGTGAGTTCCTTAATATTTATTTATTTGCTCTTTTCCCTTGCACAAGTGACTGTGACAAGCAGTGAAGAGGGTTCAAAATCAATTCCATATTTTTTGAGTTGGGTGTATGACCTTCTGAGAAATAAAGCCAGGTGTATTCATCACAGCTTCTATGCTAAATCATATCTCAACATAATTATTGATGGAATTATCTCTGCTTTTCACTCTCTCTGTATTTCTGGTGAGAAGTGAAGGAGCTGATTTTCCACATGGTGAAGTGTTTGTTGTTTTTCAAGCTGGTTTGGGGCTTCATGAGAGTAGTGAGGGATGAGTATGGAAATAGTTGCACTTCATTGTTTTCTGCGGCAATGAGGAAGTCTTGTATGTTAGAATACAGATTACTTTTACTTTCTTATGAAACTTTTTTTTTATCATGGGGGTGTTAAATTATGCCTTAATGGATTACAGAAATCTGTGGGCCTCGTACAATTAATGTAATGAACTTAAGAGTAGCATTTTCTGAGGGAGCTGATCTTGAAAGCTGTTCATGTGACTTTTTCAGATTTGTATTTGAAGTAATAGATTTTGGAATTGTCAGAGATTTCAAGTTTGAAAGTTTCACTTAAAGATAATTCGGGGGGGGGTGGTTCAGAAGGTAGTGAGAATGTTAGAATAGCTTTTTTAACTATATTTAATAAGCTAAAAAATACAGTAATGGCTCTCAAAACCGAGATAATAAATGGTCTTACGCTTCACTGGTATTTCAATCTACTCTTTTTCAGCATATGATGTAAAATCTCTAGATGATAATTACTGAGATGCAGATTTGATGTATAATTAAGGAAGGTTTAGCTTTTGATGCCCTTACAGAAAAGGAAAATTAATTTTCATCAGTCTTATTCTGCTTGCAACAACAAAGAACCCACAGAAAATTGATTAATTTTAGTCAAAGCTGCTCTGTTTTGAGACAATATTATCTGTGGCTGCCTAGATTTGGGCATTTTTTCATTTTTCTGAAGAGTAACCGATTCAGTTAATTCAGTGATTAGTTTTACCATGGTAGGCTAAGTATCATAAATCTGTTAAACATCTGCACAAGCCACTCTGAGCTTGGAATCAGTTTGTTCGTTGCTGAACATATACGTTAGTATAGAGCAGAGCTATCTATACAAGTGCAGTATTACTTATTAAATAATAGTGCAGCTTCTTTTTATGGTTTTAGTTAAATGTTTATTTTGATGCTTTCACAGTTACATTTGTTTCTAAGTTCTTTAAACAAACCAAAACCAATCAAAAACCCCCTACCTTTTCCCGTGAAACAATATCAAACTCATACATGACTTTTAAAGAATGCTTTCAAGAGAAAGCTGTAGGCTTTTGCCTCTAATGACCATCAGGTGTGGTTCTGTGAAGTTACCTTGTTGTGTTTGAGTCTGTGATTCCTTTTTGAAAGAGCTAATTATTGTTAATAAAACTGGTGTTTAAAGTAAAAATATTTATATTATAGTTTCGGAAGTCACATTTGTAGTAGACTCAGTGAGAACAGTTCTGGTTAATATTTGCTGGTTTAATTTACTTCATGTATTTATATATGGAAATACATCTTTTATATATATTTAACAATATATAAGAAGTCAATTATTCAGAAGGTAGAAAGGGTCAAAATTAAGTTTATCATAAATCTTACTTCTCTCTCATTCTCTTATTACTCCTGTATTGCCCTGCATGCTTGTTTTGGCTAGTGTGCATCTCTTTTTCCCCTTTAAAAGACCTTAATTTTTCTTCCACACTTCATTTATACAATTTTAATGTTGCTTTAAGACTACAGGAAGAGACCTGTATCTTGTCTTTATTTTCAATGTTTTGAACAAAAGCAAACTGCCATTAACCATTGTGCCTGCACATAACATTCTCCATGAATATTTTTGCCTTAATAATAAATTGCTAGTCATAGTCTGAAAAATACAGTTTTAAAGAACATGTGCTGTAACTATTATCCCTGCCCCATAAGAATACTAAGTTGTTTTCTTTAAAAGGGCTTTATAGATGGGACATTATCTCACTGAAGCATTCGTCTCCAATTCCATTTTCTGAAATATTTTCTTTAAAATTTGCAGCCTATTGACCTATTAGATAACTAGTTTCCTATGTAGGGGTTTTGTCTCCCTATTTTATTACTAAAACCCAGCCAACCAAACAAAAAACCTCTGCTTGGTCTCTTTCAAGAAGCCAAAAATAGGATTTTACAACAGAGGGTATGATCCAATCTAGGACTTTGCTCTGCAACCTGAATTTATACTCCTTTTCTGTGTACCTCATGATACATGTCATCATGTATTATTTTTCCAGATAGCCTGCTTTGATCAGTGCACTGGTGCAGAAGTCAACATTTGAGATAATTGATTTCAGTCTCCTGTAATCACAGCTTGCCAAATAGCATTTGCTTAGAGTGAGGTACTAGAAGAACTCAAAGTATGTGTAATAGGAAGTCGAACGTGAAACTCTTGGATGTTTGTGTCTAAGTGCTTAGATGACCAAGAATGCCGAAGCACAAAAGTGCATGTAGGATGAAATAATTGTATACGTTTTTTGGCAGTTCACTGCATTACTTAATAAATGCATTCTATTTGCAGAAAATGAAATTATTTCTGTGGTTAAATATATTTTTTATGCTTTCAATTCCCTGCCAAATAATGTCCATTTTTAAAAGGTCTGGACCAAGAAAGTAAAGCTAGTCTTGACGTTTCAGCTAGGGCTGTTTAGCATCTCAGCTTAGCTGTGGAAAAACAGTCTGTGAAGGAAGAGAGTGAATGTCATTTTGCATCATATAACAACTGATTTAAAATAGCTCTGTAGTCTACCAGTGACTCTTCTTTGCTTATCTCTGTCACTTGATCTTCTAAAACAGAGACTGGTAGTAGATTGTTATTCCCCATGCAGATCTACCTTAGAGGCTTCTAGGAGAGTTTTCCAAATAATACACTGCAGGCATTTTTTAACAAATTAAGGGAAGTATCTAATGCATGGCTGGATTGTTCCACCAGAAATGTGGTACCTATACTCTGCTCCCTTTGTACAGGCAACCTCTGATGTAAGCAGAAAGCAGATACGGTCTCCGTGAATTGTTCTAGTGTTCTGTTGCCTCTGTTGTTTTGGAGGGAGGAGGAGGTACTTTACACTTTGCTGGCACATGACCAAGGAGGCAGACATCACAATGCAATCAAAATGTAGATGTTTCCTGTTCTGTTATGATCATGTTATAGATCTAACAAAAAATGCACAAAAAGCCAAAGAGAATAACAGACCTGTGTTACATAGATTTGGGTACAAATGGCTATGAAATGGCAGTCTATTCATTTAACTTTATTTTGGATTCAAGTTCTTTACACAGTGGTAAATAGTGTATAGGAATATACAGAAGCAAAGATAAA
>VZRR01000843.1:9927-51045 GCA_013398015.1 Oreocharis arfaki
GGCAGCGAGCGGGACCGTCCCGCACAGCGGCGGGGAGGGATGGGGGGAATGTTCTGCACACGCCGCTGGGAACGGGCCCGTCCCCGCCGTCTGCCTGTGCCGCTGGTGGGTGCTCAGCCCTGGAGTCTCCTCTCACCTGCTCCAGGAGAAGGCAGCACCCGTGGGAGATCAGTTTCCCAGGGGTGGCGGGGAGGGAAAGGGGGGGGATGGAGAGAGAGATGCTTTATTTTCCGCCCTATGCAATAAAGTGTGATTATAAAGAATATAACAGGGAGCACAGCTTGAATTCCAATTGGTGGAGGGCCTGTTGTTAACCATCAGGGAACTATTTATTCTCTAGCCTTACTGGTGCTCCGTGGTCAATAATGATAAAGGGGGGAAAGGAGAAGAACTTGAAGCCATTATAAAGCAGCAATCCCATTACAGAGAAGCAGCAGCACCAGCCCCCCCAGAATCTATGATTCCCTCAGGTCATGTCTCGTGTGCTCAGACCACTGGCCACTGTCAGGATTTACCCTGCATCATTAACCCACCAAAGAGGGTTTTTTCTTGCCAGAAATGACTGATTTCTCCAGCCTGATGGCAGTCATCGTTCGGGAGACAGAGCAGCGCTCCCCTGCTGCTGAACTATCTCCTGTGATATTTAATAAATAAATAAAATAGCTGGATGCTCGACTAGCTCCTCAGGAAAAGGGAAGACAATGTGGCTATTTATTGTGATTAAATATTTGCTGCTCCCTAATTCTGACACTTATTCACACACACAGACAGGGAGCACGGGTGTGTGCTTGCCCGAGCCCTGATCAACTCCCCAGACATTATTTATCATTTGCGTGGCTCTTCCACCGCACACGCAGAGCCAGATTGTGCAAAGGACCGGAGACAGTCCCTGTCCCACACAGCTGCTGCTGCACTCCCAGACTCTGCTCTCTTTTTTTTGCATTACTGGATTCCACGTGCGCTTTGCCAATGTTTCAAATAGGATCAGAGTCACTCCGGGCCAGCTTTAGAAACTTCTGGCATCCAAACTGGATGCCGGATCAAAAACCCCAACCTCGGCGCAGAAACCTAAGCCCAGAGTTTGTTTCCTTTGCTCTGCCACGGGGGAGGGGGTTGGCTTTGAAGGTTTCGGTTCGCTGGCTCTGCTCCATCGCGGGGGCTCCACGAGCCGCACCGGCTGCACACACAGAGCCCAGCACCCAGCAAAGGCGCTTGGAGCCCCGCGGCACTGCCCAACCCAAGAAAATCTGAGCTGCCCTGACATCGACCCACGCTTCACCCCTCTCACTGCTGCATGCCCAACCCCAGGATGGCTCTCACAAGCTTTTGCCAGCTCAGCCCCATTTCCCCAGTGGAGATCATCCCTGGCTGCGTCCATCACCAGCATCCAAACCGTGGCCGTGAGGGAGTGGGAGGGTGGGGTGGGGTTGTTTTTATGGTTGTCATGGGTTTCCCGTAACACACAAAGCCTGACCCTCCTCGCCACGAACAGCATCAGCTCCGGGAAATCCCTGTTTTCTGGCAGCTTTGCCACTTCCCGTGTGCAGCCAGGGAAAAGTGCTAGAAGCACAGGAATGGATGAGGGGCGAGAGAGCAGTGAGAGGCTGTGGGGAGTGTGGCTCTGGCAGAGGATGGAATTCTGGGGAGGATGAGCTTCGGTCTCCTTTATATTTCTTTGAAGATTCTGCCCTTAACCTGCAGAGCAGGTTCCTTCTTACAGCTGAGTTATCCTGTTACCAAAACAGGACCTTTTTGCTCAAAACCTGTCACTTACAGGCTGAGGTCCCTCCAGGCAAACACTGAAACATTACTGGCAACTCAGAAAGCGTTTTGCACTTGATCATTGTTATTTACACACGGACCCAGACGTAAAGCTCCCACTCCTGTCTTGAGCATTGGAAGTGTCCCTCAGTTGTGACTGATTTCAAAAGTAGCACTGAGTGAAGCTGCTCTAAAGCAGCCCAGGAAGTTCCTCCCCAAACAGAACAAAGATTGCTTCAAGGGCAATCATGAAATTAATCTCTTTTAATAGGCAAGATGAAAATCAAGATCTAGAAGAAGTGGGAGAAGGAAGGACGGCAGCCAGGGAATTGGGGACCATGAGTTTGGATAAAAGCTTGACTTGAAGCCTTGGTACAACTCCACCCAAACCCCTTTGTGGAAACCCAGGAACGAGGTTCTTTATGGCTGAGAAGGAGCATTAGAGCTGCTGCTCGGGGAGAGAGCCATGTTTCTTCCCCTGAACAGGGCTGCTGTCTTTTTGCTGTGTGATGCCTTCCATAAGCTCTTCTGGGGATGGGGGTATAAATCATAATAAAGCCATGGCACGGCACATAAATCATAATAAAGAATAATGATACGTAATAAGGATGAATAATATTAAGAGGAGAATTGTGTGAGAGAGCCTGCACACACACACACACACACCCAGGGCTGTGCAAACACAGACAGAAGAGGTGGCTGTTGCTGCCAACACATTGATCCCAGCCTCCCTGCACCACCTTCCTGCCCTGCGCTCCCTGCATTCCCTGCAGGGAATAACCATGGGCAGGAATTCCAGCGCTCTGAGGGTCGCAGACTGAGCCACAGTGGGAGTTTAAACCCCCCCAGGCCCTGGGCCTGGCTGCACACAGAGCTTCCCCTCTGTGCTTTCCCTAAACTGCAAATTTAGCCCCACCACGCCCTGCCTGTCTCGGGCTGTTGTGTCTCATTTAGGTGATGGGAACAGGGACATTTGCTCCCCATCAGCCGCATCTGCACCCCTCCAACGAGGCAGGGGACTGAAGTGGAAGTTGTAATTCCCAAATCTGCTGATTGCAGCCCTGGATCAGCGTTCTGGTTTCCCTCTGTACAGATGTGTTTGTCCATGTGCAGCGAGGGAGGGAAATAAATCCGGGTTTGGGATCTTCAGGGCTGGATGCAAAGAGCAGCTGAAGTCAATCCCCCCGGTGCTTGGAGAGCACGAGAATCCAAGCTCCCTTTCACATCCTCCTCCTCGCAGCGAGGTTTGGCCTGCTCAGCTCCTCGCACAAATGGATTCATCCCCTGCCTGCAGATCACTCTAAACTTGGGGGGTTTTGTGTGTTCGGGTCAACAGGTTCTCCACGAGAGCTTGAGCAGAAAACCTCAGGGATCACGAGATTCCAGGATATCTGATGAGCCAAAGGGAACAGGGGGGGGTGGGTTGGTGTAACTTTACAGAGCTGACTAAATTTGGGCTACTGGTCAAGATACATCCAAAATTATCTGCTGGCTGAGCTAGGCAGTTCCATTTTGGGCAGGAGGAAACAGCTTCCCAGGCACTGAGCATCAGCAACAGAAACAGCACGAGGGGAAGATTGCCTCCCTGGTTAAATGTGTATTTAAAATGCTGATAGCCCGCACTGAGACCCCAGAAAAAAATGTATTTATCATTGTTATTAACAGTAATAGAAATAAAACCAGTTCTAATAGCATGCAGGGTTTGATGCATTTCCCAAATAAAAGGATTTATTAGTTTAAAGCCTGGGTATTTATTTGTTTCTCTCTCCCCAGTCCTGCCCCCCCTCCCAACCCTGTTGAATTTTTAATGCCCCCTGTTTCTAATGTCAGCCGTTTTTCTTGTAAAGGTTTTTTGACATAACTTTATATTGCTGCATCCTTTTGTTGTTGCCATTCCCCATCCTTGTTAGACACTCCACTCCCCTAATGAAGCTCGGCTCCTGCCAGCATAATAAAAGGAAATAGATCCAGGGCTGAGCAGAGCCAGGGAGAGGGGAGTGCCTGTGTGAGTGTGAGATCAGAAATGAGGGTGACACAACATAAATGCAATAAAAGTGTCCTCTGGCACTCCCAAGGCTGTCCCTGGGACCTGAGTGTGTGTGAAGTGCACAGACACACAAAGTTTGCATGGATCTATGTGCACATTGAATATGTACTGATGTGATTTTATACACACACACCGACAGTGGAAGGAGATGTTGGGAGAATGTCCCCTGCAGGTGCCAGAAGTTGAGGACATCCTGACAAATTTTAAAAAATAGGACTCAAAATATCCCTCTTGTGCTTTTGGGGGGGCAACTCATGGTCTTACTGTAAGCTATGAAAAAAAATTACCAAACCCTACAATGCTTCTTTCTCTTCAGCCCACTGAGAACGAGAAACTTCTCCGTGTTTCTGTGACTTTCCTCCAGTAACAACCAGGTCTGGCGCTTCAGAAATAACAGAAAAACAGAGCCAGCCAAGCAGTTCCAGCAGGCAGGACCCTTCCAGAACTGGTTTGGACACTTTGCAGCAGCACAAGCCCTGTTTGGTGTGTCTGGAACAGCAGCGATGCTCGGAGGGGCTTTGGTCTCTGTCCCTCCCACCCAACAGAGCAGGCAGGGAAAAGCAGCACCAGGGGAGCCCCAGCTCCTCTGCAGGAAATGTCTCTCCAAGCCATTAGTCAGAAAGTCTGCAAAGGGCCCAGCAATGCACAAATCCATCCCCTGAGCCCCAGCACACCCTCCTGGATCCTTCAGAGACCCAGACATTCATCAGCTCCGTGTGCAGCAAAATTACCTCAGGGAGCGGCTCAGAGAGCCCTGGGTCTCCAGCTGAAACAACAGTGCCTGGAGGATCTGTTCTGACTTGTTTCCAGTGGGATCTCCAGCTTTTAAGCCCATCAGACACATTAACATGAGGAGAACCTCTACATATTTGTGGCTTTCAACCTCTGAAATATTTAGGGCCACGCAGAGCCCCGCTCAGCTGTCGGCAGCAGTGCCACAGGCTTGAGAGAAAACTCTGTTTCTCCTCACCAGGCCAATTCTAAAATTCAAACCCCGGAGTCATCATGTCTAGGCTTGGCTTACACACTAATTCTACCCTGAAAAGCTTAATTGAAATTTCAGGTGGAAATTAATCTGGCCACCTCTTGTTCCCTAATGGATTTTGATCTACTTCTCCACACTGTGACAATTTCTGGCATGGTAAGTGATGTCTGTTTTGAAGAAGGCTGTAATTATGAAGTCTGCAGGGAACTGTAGGTCAAGCCAGAGATGCAATGACATAGCTCTTACCAGACCAGAAAAACAGGAATGACGAGGACTCCTGACACTGCAGGAACAGTGACAGATCAGGAAGGAAAATTCTTGCAGCGTGTCAGATTTGCCTCTGTTTCGTTCTTTTTGAGCTGTATTTTCAGAGCTATGGAGAAAATCCAACAAATTTTCATAACTAGAGCAGCATTTACTGTCCCCTTCCAGAATTCTGTGACACAGCTGCACCTGTGCTGTCCCCGTGGACAGGACACACAATCACCTCCTGGTGACAGGAACCAGCCACAGCTGCCCACGGTGCCTCAAGGTGTGTGTGATCCTAAAAAGCTTTCTTTGACCTAAAAGTCAAAGAGTTACAGAGACCTCTTCCCAATCAACCCCTGTCCCAAGGCAGTTCTGATCAACAAGTTATGAAAGCCTCGGTGACGTTAAGACAAACTCACTGGTTTCACACAGGGCGCCGGGATGAGGCCAAGAAAAGAAAGAATTGGTATTTCATGGGTGGATGGATGGATGGAGGGAGGGATGGATGGATGGATGGAGGGATGGATGGATGGATGGATGGATGGATGGATGGATGGATGGATGGATGGATGGATGGATGGATGGATGGATGGATGGATGGATGGATGGATGGATGGATGGATGGATGGATGGATGGATGGATGGATGGATGGATGGATGGATGGATGGATGGATGGATGGATGGATGGATGGATGGATGGATGGATGGATGGATGGATGGATGGATGGATGGATGGATGGATGGATGGATGGATGGATGGATGGATGGATGGATGGATGGATGGATGGATGGATGGATGGATGGATGGATGGATGGATGGATGGATGGATGGATGGATGGATGGATGGATGGATGGATGGATGGATGGATGGATGGATGGATGGATGGATGGATGGATGGATGGATGGATGGATGGATGGATGGATGGATGGATGGATGGATGGATGGATGGATGGATGCATGGATGCATGGATGCATGGATGGAGGGATGGATGGGTCACACCAGGCAAACATGCTCCATACCCAGCAGCTCCTCAAGGAAAGATGATCTTTTCCCCTTTGGGACCTCAGGCAGACCATGGACAGGCAGAGGCACGGAGGCACGGGCTGCAGAGCAGTTCTTGGAAGGGGGACAATCCATACAAACGCGTTTTTTGGAAGGGGGAATTCGTTGTTGTTGTTGATTTGAATTGAATTTCATTGACAGAGCTGCTGAAGGACCCCAGCAGGTTCCCAGCCACGGTGAAACACATCCCAGCCACGGCTGCAATGCTCAGGAGGTGCAGGCTGTGCTGTATTAATATGCAGAGTGTGCCTGCCTTCCCAATTAAATGGAAAATGCTATGATTAAAGGCAGTCAGAAGATATTAGATGGATAGTGCTGAACCACGGGCTTTATTTCCTGCACACAGGAGCCCCACAGGAGCACTGGGGGAGAGACGGAGCTGGGAAAGGGAAAATGCCTGAATCCATGGGAGGGGGGAAGAGGAGGAAGCTGTTTCCAGGAGGGCTGAATTAACGCAGTGCCTCATCCTGGGCTCTCAGACACGAGCCCTGGAGGGAAGCCGGGCACCGCTGCTCACAGCAGCCCAATTCTGGCCCATCGTTTTGGGGCAGGAGTGAATCACAGCAAAAAGCCCAAAGAGCATCACAATTCAGAGCTGCAGAGCCCTGAGGCAAAGCTGAGAGGGGACAGACCCTTCCTAGGCCCCCCCCTTTCCTCGTTAGCATCAGCAGTTTCTCTTTTACCACCTCCCCAGGCTGGGAGAAGGAAACACAGCGGAGAAGTGCAGCGTGCTGGATAATTTACAATTAAAGCCATGAAGATGAGAAGATAAAACAGGAAACATTAATAACTGAGTGCAGAGTTCCCTTTGCCTGGCTGGGAAGGGCCTGCTCTAAATCAGCCCCGTAGCTTTAACCCTCCTGGCTCTGCTCTGAGCCCCAGGCCAGGCAGGCAGTCCCCACTTACTCTTCCTGCTGTCTCCGAGCTCCGCTGCACCCTGTCACCAGCGCGCTCCCCGCCCGTGTTTCACGACTTGCATTTAATTAAAAGAGATGGCAAAGTCAGGTATATTTATGGGGGCTTCTAATCCTCACACTTACACTTCCAGTTGCCATGGGTTTCCTTCCAGAGCTGGCTCTTCCTCCCCCAGCCCCCAGCACAGAACGTGCTCCGGGAGAAAGTCCAATAAATTCTGCTCCGTAATTGGCTGTGCGGTTTAGGGGTCCATCTATCCCAGCGCTGGGGAAACAGAGGCCTCCAAAAAATGGCTGTAAGGACAGTAAACCCCGGGGGAAGGAGTCCAGAGGGCTTTATCTCCTCCAGTGGCTGCTGCTGAGCTGCCGCCGGTGCGAGGTGGGAGCGGAACCCAGCCGGGGGCACCTGCGGTCACTGGGCTGCACCCCAAGGGAAGCTGCTGCCAGGGGCTGCACCTCTGTCCAAACCCGGGGTTTGCTGCCCTGCTTGGCCTCTCTGAGAGCAAGAGAGGGATGAGGAGAGAGCAGAGGGCTCTCCCTGCCTGCCCCGTGTGCAGGGCAAGGGAGGCACAGCTGCCTGAGGCATTAATGCAGGAACTCTCCGGGTTCTAGAGCTGCTCTCACCTCCCTGCACTCCACGGGCACTGAACAGCCTGGGAGCCACTCCTTGGAGCCACTTCCACCACAGGCTCTTGTAGAAAGGTTGGGAAAAGGTCTCCACAGTTCGAGGAATGCAGAATTTGAGTTCTTCTCTGTCATTAGGGAGGGATTCCAGCAGCAGTGTGCCCCAGGCGAAGCCACGCAGAGGACAGAGAGGGTGCCCCTCTCTGCATGACCAGAAGTTCTCTCACCTGTGCTCAGCATTTCGGATGTCACATCTCAGCTGGGGACAACAGGAACTGTCCCTGTGCAATGCCAGCACTCACAGAGGGCCCTGCTGCAGCCCTCTGAACATCCTGAGCAGGATTTAGTGGCTGTAAACATCCACCGCTCAGGGGAACCCTGCTGCAGGAGCACCCACACCTGATACCAGCAGGGCAAAGCCTCCCTTCACATCCAATGAACCACTGACCCACTGAAATTCCAAATCCTTCCTTCCCTGCTGAATGCAAAGAAAACAGAGCAGAACAAGAGGGAGGGAGAAATCAGATTTCCTCTGGGTTATTCGCTTAAGTAAAAGAACAAAAAGACACAAGGAAAGAGGAAGGAATTCTCTGATGCTGTCACCTACCTGCCTGCCCCAAAAACACAGAGGTGTGGCCAAAGCTCTCTGCCTGCACAACCTCTGCTCCTTTCCTCTCCTTTCTCCGTGCTGTTAGCAGGAGTTAACATCCCTTAACTCACAGCTTTCCACATTCTGGGTTTATGTCTAATGTTAATGTTATTTAAACGTCACCTTATTTTTTTTTTCCTTCTCTGTGAATTTCATGATGGGTTTCTTATTTCCCTCCATTTTTTGAAGGAATGGATTATTAAGGAAAGCTGACTGTACCCCCAGCCCGTCTCCTGGGTGAATAAAAAACCCCCCTCGCAGGAGACAGTTTTATTCTGTTGATCGGAAGTCTGCCAGCCCAATTTATGATTGGACGTAAGATCTCCAAATCTGAATTTATGTGTTGTAGTATAACGACAGGTCAATGAGATTAAAAGTATGTTCATGAGAGAGCTGTGAGGCAATTTGAGTTTCATGGTTCTGTGGTGATTGGGCATTCAGTCTAAGAAAACCTGCCTTAATAAAACACTCGCAGGCCCGGGGAACAATCTGCACATTATTCATTATTGCAGCCTCACCAACACCCCCTCACCATAAAAACAGAGCGAGGCAGAGCAGCTCTCCCCCTCCTCGCCGTGCAGATGAAGCCATCAGGGAGATGGTGCCACTGATAACGAATGGGCTGAATTAACAGCAGGAACACTTTTCTTCCTTATCATATGGTGCACATAATCAAAACAGGGCAGGGGAGTGGGAGGGGAGAAGAAAAGTCTCGGCCTCTCAAAAGTCTCTCCCTCCAGATGAAAAATACGTGGAGTAAAGGCAGCAGCTTCTGATCCCACCCAGAGAACCCCCTTGCCTTCAAGTTCCTGTTTATTGAGGAAGCATCACCCTGCAGACCTCGAACACGGGGCTGAAATGAGCCTTAGCCAGGCCCCCTGGACTCGCACAGGCCCCCTGGGCCAGAGCAAACCTGTGGGAATTGGAGCCAGGGATCTCCCAGGGCCTCTGGACGCAGGGCCAAACAGCCTCGTTGTTCACATCACAGCCTGGGGCTGCCAAACGGGACTTTTCTCTTCAGGATGTTTCATTCTTCATCAGGGTTTCTTTTCTTCACCATCCTACTAAAGACTTCAACTCTCAAAGGAGATCACAGGATGCAGCGTGGTGGTAGGAAAGCGTTCCATGCTTTGTTTCCATGTGGAGTCCGTCTAAATAAAGCAACTCCTCGTGCTCCTTTCCCCTTGCAAGTACCAGGGCCAAATTCCCCTTGGCCTGAGGATCCCCAGCTCCAGTAGACTCAGGTAACTGCTGAAGGTGCTCAGCACTTCTGAATATTGAGCACAGAGGCTGAAAAGCCAGAGCAGGAGCACATGGAACGCAACAGCAGCAGCCCAAGGACAAAGGAAGGACGTGGAGAAAGGAGCCTGAAAAGGGACAGGGCCAAGAGGAGGCACTGGGAGCTGTTATTTGTGCTGCTGTTTGACTGTTCCAGTCATGCTGCACCGGAGACCCAGATCAGGGAGCCCTGTGTGCCTACAGAGCTGCTGCTGCTGAAGGGGCCAGAAGTGTTTGTGGAGTAAACCCATCTCTGATAGGCAGCGAGATACCAGGACGTCCCTGTTTCATCCCTGTTTAATCTGTTCTGTTGTCAGGCAGGGCACTGGGCCAGTGCAAGCTCCCATTGCCTCAGCTTCAGGGGGGAGACTGGCTGCAGAATTTACACAAATAAAAGGAGAAGCGAAAAGCACCGGCAGCACCAATCTGATTACAGAGTCATTCATTTTCTGGTCGTTAATAATTTGTGCAATAAAAGATTGCGTGCCTTTCTGAGTTAGTAGGAGTTATTGGCATGAATTTCCCTCCACACTGGTGTGAGTCTGTGCTTGGAACATGAATTATTAGTTTCTTATCGCACTCCTCCTCATTTTTCATGCTGCCACAGCCGGATCGCCAGGAGCCAACCCCTCAGTCTCGCTCTTATTTTATGCTGCACAGGAAAGGCAGCAAAGACGGCTTTTCCATCTTTAATTACAGCAGCTCCCTCCTGCTTTCCTCCCTCCCAGTGCCCCCCACCTGAGCTGGGCTGTGGCTCTTGTGCAGCCACTGCTGGGGACAGGCGGGTCCCGTGCCATTTGCCAGTGAGGTTTCTGGTGAAAACCCCGTTCCTTGACAACAGCCAGAGCAAGGGAATGACAGCTCCAGCACCCTGCCAGCTCCTGTCACGGAGCTGTTTGGAAGCAAACTGCATGTGTGGATCTCAGCGTGAGGATAAAAGGAGGCTGGAATTCAGAACATCCTGGAAAGAGGAGGAAGAGGAAAGTCCTGGCACGGTGTCAGGCCCTACACAAGATGGTTGTAGCTCCAGTGGAAGATTAAGAAGTTTGAGTCCTGGCTGTAGCTGTGGAAATGCTTGGGCTTTCTCTTCCTAGAGCATCAAGCAGGTAAATGATCAGAACGCTCCCCTGTAAAATGGATTCTTCACATTTCCAGAGTGTCTGAAGTTCAGTGAGGGAAATACACGAAGAATTAAAACTCATTTAAAAGCCATCAGAACACCCTTCTTGTTCCTCTGACAGCCAGCACTGAAATGCTCGTTAATGATGCTGATTGCCTGGTGAAGTACAGCAGTGTGCACAGAAACCACCCCAAAACCCTCGGCCCTTGCCATGTGCCAGCCTCATGGTCCCCTCCATTCAGTGTCGCTCCCACTGTGCCCCGGGAACATCTGCACCAACATCTGCTCCCCTTCCAGGGAAGCACTGACGGGCTCGGGCGACAGAGCACATCTGGAGCTGCAGATGAGCTTGCCAAGGGCTGTGCACACCAGGAGCTCTCCAGAGAACGAAGCAGGAGGTGCAGCTTCGCCTTCTCTGCCTTGAAAGGGGAAGCTGAGAGAGCCTCTCCCAAGGGCTGCAGCGCCATTCCCAGCGCTGGATCCGCATTCCCTCGCTCTGTCCAGACACTCCACGGCACCTCCAGTCACTCTCTGGTCACGGCCAAAGCCCAGGGCTCTCCCTCCCAGGCCCCTGAAACAGAGCCATGGGAGTGCTCAGGACACCCCTGCCTGCGAGTGTCACAAGGAATGTTCCCCCATTCCGAGGGGATTTACAAACACGTCATTCCCAGGACTGAGACCATGACTGGAGGCAGATACTGAAACAAAGACTGAGCAGGAAGGCACCTGGCAGCAGAAAGATCCGGAAATAAGAATGAAATGGAGCCACCAAGATCAAACCCAGCTCAGCTGAGAAGGGGACCCGAAATCAGGGCTCTCCTTTGCTGCATTTAGAACAAAGGTCAATTGTCCCTTCAGGACCCAGGGACCCAAAATCACACAAAATTTATTGTAACTCCTTGGGATGGCAAATGTCTCTCTTTGGAGAGAAAAATACTGAAAAGAAAAAAAAAAAAACCGAACTTAGCTGAAATCTTAGGCTTTCATCAGGCCCCCAGATGGAACATTTGATGCATTGGAGGACAGTCCCCAAGTGCTCCAACAAACACATCTTCACTCCTCCTCTGATCCAACAGTTTCAAGATATTTATCGCTGCTTTTTCCACTTCCCAGGAGAACTCCCCTTATCACAACCTATTCCACATTTGTTTTGCTGCCATCAACACCTGCCAGGGCCATGGTTTCTGCAGAGTAAGTTGGAATTGTGCCACGGGCAGGATTTGTCAAACAGGGTCTCCACGCTGCCTCTTGGGGGATCCCCACCTGGGGACAATTCCAGGCCATCCCAATCCCTCCATCCCACTCCTTACATTTGATATTTGAAGGGGGACTGTCCCCCCTCCCATTTCTAAACACTTTCATGGTGCCCTTCCTGCAGCCCTGCCACCCCTTGGGGGAAAGGCTCTCTTTTAATCTTTGTGGTGACTACACGCCAAAAAAAGGGAGGAAAAAAATAACCAAAAAATCCGTGCTGCAGATGCATAACATTTCCAGGTGTGTCTTCGGTAGGGTGTGGGAATCCACGGGGAGAAAAAACAATACCGTATTGTACTTGCCGTGTTCGGCTCTGCATCAGAGGGACTTTGCGAGTAATCCGATTATCTCCTCTCTGGAATCCAAACAGCGAGGGAGAGAGGTTTTCCCCTAATCCTAGCGCCATCTCTGGGAACGCTTCATCGTGCAGAATTACTTTCACAATGGGAATGGGAATTAGGGGAGAGTTCTCCTGCTTCCCGCCGGTATCTCCGGCATGAGCAGCACCGGGGGCTCCCCCCCCGTTTCCCCCCGCCCGGGCAGCATCCCGGGGCCGGGGCAGCATCCCGGAGCCATCCCGGAGCCATCCCGGAGCCATCCCGGCGGGCTGCGGAGCGGGCGGGCTGGCTCAGCCCCGGGGGCTCCGCCGGGGGCCGGCCCGGGCTGGCGCCGCTCGGTCCCCCNCGAGAGCCTGGAAAAACACAGCCCTGCCCAGACCCGGCCCCGAGCCGGCACCACCGCGGGATGCGGGGAAACGGGAACCGGGCAAAGCCCCGCGGGTACCGAACCCATCCTCGGGGAGACCGCCCCGGCATGCAGAACCGGGCAAAGCCCCGCGGGTACCGAACCCATCCTCGGGGAGACCGCCCCNACCGGACCCACCCTCGGGGAGACCGCCCTGGGTTGCAGAACCGGGCAAAGCCCCGCGGGTACCGAACCCATCCTCGGGGAGACCGCCCCGGGCTGGGGCAGGGCGCACCGTCTGCTCAAACAGGGCTGTGCTCCATTATCAGCATTTTGCTTGTCGATATTGCTGATTTTCTAACTGTTTTAGCAATGAATGGCTTCCACCCTGAGCTTCTCACATTCCTGTTTTGGCCCCTAAACTAAGAGTCATAGGTATTAGGAAAAGTCTTCTCAATTATCAAGTGCCACGCTCCAGGGACTGGTGCTGTGGGAAAAGGATGAAGTCACTATCAGAGTCCCATCCCTCCTAGATGATTCTCCACACGTGGCAAGACCTTCCACAGAGACAGTCCTTGGCACTGAGCAGATGTTCCATGATTCAGTTCCCCCCACTTGTCCCTGGAAAGGATGAACTGCCCAGCTCCCAGTCAGGTCCATCCCTCCCAGCTCCCCCCAGAAGCTTTGCCTCAATCCTGGGTGTCCTCTGGCCTTGTCTCTCCTTTCAGCAAACGGAGCATCCCTGGGAAAGAGTGGTCCCCACCTGTGTTGCAGTCCTTTAGCACAGTGAACTGGTCCCAGATTTTATCTCCTGAACATTCCTTTGTGGAAAATCCAAACTTCAAAGTTAATGCTGCCATTTTGATGTCTTTTGGTACCAACTGTCCACCAAAGCACCAAGTTATTCTTTCCTATTTGTCCAAGATCGTGGCATCAATCAGAACTGAAATGTCGTTGTCTACGGGAAGATTCCTTTACCCCCAAACAAACCCCAGAAAATTCCCTCCAGGAAAACCTCACAGAGCAGTTTTCCCCCAGTATTTACCCAGAATATTTACTAAAGCAGTGTTTAAGAAAGGCCTGTTATTCTGCAGGGGGCACTGGGGAGGGCCACATCTCCTGCTTCCCGATCAAACAAACCCAGAGCAGCAGTGGAGCTGAAGGAATATTTCACTCAGCTGCAGCCCGAGAGGTGCGAGAGCTCCCCGGGATTTGAATTCCTCCTCCACCTTTGTGCAGCAGAAAATGGAAATGAAGGAACTGCTCTACTGCTTTGGCAGGCGATTCAGCTTTTTTGTGCTGCATCCTGACAATTAATTTGCATTATTACAACTGTAGGAAAAGCTGCAGTTGCAAATCTCTGCTGCTGTGGGGCCGGTGGGGAAGCTGGAGGAGGACTCTGGCAGCTGCTCCCCCAGGCACAGAGCCTGGGGCAAGGCTCTGTTCTAGCCTGGCCTGGATTCCCACAGCACACCCGGGCTGTGAGAGGAGCTCCAGAGCTGCTGCCCCCTCCCTGCCCCTGCACAGAGAAGCTGAAGAAAAAAAGTTCCTTGCATGCATCTCCTTCCCAGGGCACCTGTCCGGGGTTAAGCACATTCCAACCCACGGTCCCACAAGGAATTGTGCTGGGCCCTACAGAGGGGCTCCCCCAGGGCTGCTTTCCTGGGAGGGGGGATGCACACGGAGTCCCTGCACAGGGAGGCAGCTTAGAGGGAAATGAGGGGGGAAAAGCATTTACAGGAAAGAGATGAGCTTGTAGATTCCTCACCGGTAATTCCATTAGGGATTATTAAATCTGCTACCCCTAAATAAGGTCAGAGGGTTTTTTCTGTTCCCGGTGTATCCCTCCGCTGCCTGTTTCCCCTAGGCAGGCACCAGCACCAAGGTTCTTTGGGTGTCACCTGAACCTGTTTTCTTTTCAGCAAAGCAGCTTCCCAAAATAAAGCGAATTCCCAACTTTGTGTTCTGTTGGCGGCAAAGCATCAGAGCGTGAAGCGATCAGAGAGGAATCAGGAGGAAACCTCGTATTTCCTGTAGGCAGTAACAGACATTCCAGCAGGTGCAGAATATGATTGGGAACTGGAGCTGATGCTGCAAACAGCAGACAGGTTCTGGGGGGTGAAATCTGTAATTCTTTAGCAAAGGAGAAGTCTCCGTCCTTCCCCTGCCAGTGGCACTGCCCAGACCCGTGCGCCAAAGGAAATAACACACACTGACTCAGGCACTCCCAAATGAGTCTGGCCTCCCAAATTCACTCCTTCTCTCGAGTTTTCCACTCTCAGTTTTGTGTTTTCTGCACCCTTACGTGCAGCAGTGGAGCTTCCACAGAGAGAAACCCCTTCCCAAGGAAATGGGGGGTGTTACCACCCTGTTCCCTGGGTTTTGTAGCAGAACAGCTTTGGGTGGTGAAGGTGGACATCGTGCTCCGAAAATAACCCAGCTGGTACCAGCTCTATCCTGCCACAGCCAGGAGCTCCCCACTGCCACATCCCAAACAGGTAGATCTGAGAACCCTCAGTTTCAACTCCACCATCTGCCCCCCTGACAGCCAAATTCGGTTCCTGGGCAGATTAGGAGTTATCCCGTGTGTCGAGGGATACCAGATCAGTTTAAGGTGTGATTTTAAATGACTGAAGAAGAATTCACATTTCGAACCAGGCTGTTTCCAGTTTCATTTCTATCGGTTTCAAAGGAAACTGGAGGAGGGAAGTTGGCACACCTCCACTTCCAAAAGGACTTTGCCTCATTCATTTAATCCCTGACCCAGTCACAAAGCCAGGGCAGCGGAACGTGCAGAACTCAGCTCTTCCGGTGTAAAATCCACTGGTGTAGCACAAACCCCCAGTGAACACCGGGACATTCTCTGCCCCTTGTTGCTGTCCTACCCTCCTCTCTACAAAGGTGAGGAGCACTCACAAAGCTCAGCTTCCAGGCTGGAAAACAGAGAATAATTCTGCTGCTAACAGGTCTGTCAAGAGCAATGCCAACACCCTGCACACCCCATCCCCTCACAGGAAGGAGAACAAGCTGAGCACTCCCATCCTGGCTCACAAGGGAGTGCCCTTGGGGTTAAATGTCAGACTCACCAAGGGCATGGCAAGGATGCTCCTTCCCCATCACACTTGCAGAGAAGGAGAGAGGCAATGCAGGAAGAGAGGAAGGGGACAGGGAAGCAAATAAATAAGGACAATGCACAATTTATGAAGACAAGAAGGTAGTAAGTGCTACTCACCCGGAGTGTAAATTGGTATTGATGTCACAGCACAGCCCAGCCAAAAAATAATGATGATGATAATTTAGGGCTTGCACTATATCTCACTCAAGCCACAGTCCTACCCAACAGCAACTCTCGCCCTGCCACTTTCCTCCCCTTCCCTATTCATTGGTGTCCTCCTAAATCAAATACACTCAATGTTGATTTGATTATATTTCCTTATTTTATTTACCATCCATTGCTCACTCCTCTCCTGTCCTCTCGGGCCCTCAGTGGGTGTCTCGGTGGTGTTCTGGTCCCTGGCAGCGGCAGAGGAACAAACCTGTCCCGAGGCCACAGCAATCAGAACGCTCAGGCTGGGGAGGATTCCTGCATCCTTTCCCAGCCCTCATCTGTCATGCTTTAATCCAGCCTCGTTTATGCCTCAGCTCCTGGCTCCCCCCTCCTGCCTCCCCAGGTTTATGGCCCTGACTGACTTCCCTCCTGTAACATTTTACTGCTCCGTTATGGGCCCTCGGGGGCCTCATTTACACAAGTGCTGTTTTTGCTATAGTTAAGCCTAATTCACTGGGTTCCAGTTTGCTCTCAGCTCCCAGGCTCCTCTCTCCTGCACGGAGCCAAAGGATTTTCCTGCGGACAGGAGATTTTAATATTATTAATTTTTTAAGTACTGATCCCCTTTTAGGTGTTTCAAAGCCTGAATTAAATCCTCCCCCTCCATGGAGCACAATTTTTCCTGTTTCTCCTGGGTGTGCCTTGTACCCCCCGGCCCCCCATAAGGGCTGGGGGACCTCGAGAAGGAGCCTGGCTGGGATCTGCTCTCATCATCCATTCGATGTTCTGTGGGAATGGCACATCTGGAATGGCAGATCTGTCCTGGGAAAGCCTTGGGAGCCAGGTGTGTCCCTGTGTGTGCCTCCAGCCCAGCTGACAGGATTCTGCTCCTCGGATGTTTGTCTCTGTTCTTTTTTCTTTTTTTTTCCTTTTTTAGATTTATTTTCACTTTGTCATTAGGGAATCAAACCTTTCCTTGTAATTTATGTCCATTTCTTCCCTGAAGCTCTGTGTGGGTACTCTGTGACCATTAGAGATCCTCCTAGCACGCCCAGGCACGGACACAGGTAAGCACACACACAGGGGATAGAAATGGGAGTGCCTAAATGATTCATTTCAATAAATCTCCCTACCCGAGGCTCGTTTCCCAGTGCTGCTTTCTTCCACAGCTCCAGCTCCACCTGGGGCTGCGATTTATTCTGCTTATGGAGCAGTTTTCGTATCAAACCACAGCACCATGGATGTCCTTCTCTGCTCTGACTGAGCCCACGCCACAGAATCACCTGCAGAGAGGCAGAGGACACACAAAAGCCACCTGGCCAAGCCACCCTGGCCCTGTGGTCCTGAAGTAGAGGAGACACGTGGGGCTGTGGAGAGCAGGGCTCTCCCCAGGTAACTGATCCTCTGCCAGGTGACCTGGCTGGGGTTTGTGCCCAACGAGACTTAAACTGCCTAAAGAAACAAAGGGAAGCTCCACACTGGAGTCCCACAAGGACCTCCCACGTGCCAGGCTCCAGACTCTGTTTAACCCTGCTCCAGTGAGCTGCTGAGCACCAGCTCAGTCCCAAACAGCTCCATAACCGTGCCAATTACCTGAAAAAGGAAACACGAATTTGTAAATAATGCCGTCTTCTGCCATTCTCTGGTATTTTACAGGATCAAAGGCTTATTGCCAGTGTTTATTAGATTTCCCAGCCTATTGCAAGAGATAAGTAGGTGTTTGTAGCTTCCCCCTATTTTCTCTGAGAGATAAACTGTGGCACAGAGAAATTAAATGAGCTGCCCGAGGTCATACAATGAACAGTTTGGGAACTGCATCACT
The DNA here is from genome assembly GCA_013398015.1 of Oreocharis arfaki. Lineage (NCBI taxonomy): Eukaryota > Metazoa > Chordata > Aves > Passeriformes > Paramythiidae > Oreocharis > Oreocharis arfaki. Next base: position 27,650 of record VZRR01000843.1, read on the forward strand.
GGACCAAATCTTTTCTCCTCATTCCTGTGTTTCTGAAAGGCAAACCCTCCAGGGGCTGGGCACACACTGCCAAATGATCTCCCAAAATTACCAGCACTGGCACGGCTCCATTCCTACAGAAGCTGTGAGCAGAATCAGACCAGTTGTTATCTTAAGTGGTGACAAACAAAACTAAACCCACAAATGAAAAGCCAACCCCAAGCCTTTGGGGGTCAGAGCAGAGGAAGAGCTCATGGAGCTGAGGTTCTGATCTGGGCAGGGGCTTCTGGCTGCAGTGGGATTGCACAGAAATGACATTCCTCAGGTCCATGTTGTCTGGGGAGTTTTATTCTTTTTTCTTAACTTGTCTTCTTTGGCAACAATGGCCAAGAACAGCCCTCAGACCCAGCTCCAGCTGGTGGAGGCAGGAGAGAAACAACCCATTAGAAATTCCTGCAAAGCTGCCTCGTTTCAGGCCACAGAAACCACACCGAATGTATCCAGCAGTTAAAAATGATGCCACTGCATGCTCCTGCTCAGTGGGAAAAACTCCAGCTCCGGACTCCTTCATCAAACCCTGTCAGGTGCTCTGGTGGCAGCTCCCTGTGGGATCTGGGCACTCAGATCCCAGCTCAGAGCAGGCTCACAGTGCACAATATAAATTCCAGGAAGAGCCACGTCCTGCCACCCAGCCAGCACTGACCAGGAGCTGCTGCAGATGGATAAATCCTGTGCAGCTGGAGCCCTGGAACAGCCAGGCCCCTACTCAGCACCCAAACCTGAATGTTTCCACACATTTCCATGGAAAAAAAGGGGGATATATTCCACCACTTCCATAGGCACGACCTACTACAGACATTGCACAACACTGTGGAGACTTGGACTGGTAAAAGTGACTGTTCCTCCCCTCGGGGAGCTCAGCTCACTGACTCCACCAGACCTATTTATGTGAGCAATAATTACTTCCCTGAATAAGGGATTAAATCTCCAGCTATTAGACTCCAAAGTAAAAGCCCAAATGACAGGCACTAATCTCTTCAGGGTACAAAAGCAGTTTTCAGACGGTGCATTAACTGCCTGTGTGGCATCACCCCGAGTCCCATTCCATGCTCGGAATGTGTGTGCCCTGTGCCCTGCCCCAGCCACGGCCAGGGGGACAGCAGGAGCACTTCCCCATTCCCCAGCTCCTGCCCGGCCACGAGGGCCACCAGCTGGGAGTGCAGTGGGTGCCCGGATCTTCCTAGTGGAAATGTGACACAATTCATTCTCCGAAATGGATATTCAGGGCTGGGGGTGAGTTGGTCCAGGTTTCAGGGGCCTGTGACTGTGGAGATTTGAGAGAACACAAAAAAGCGTTCTAAAAAAGTTTAGAGCACGATGTGTTCCGAAAACATCGGAGGCGGCACCCTACGAGGTTTTTCAGGACTGCAGATGCGGTTGTGTGGACTTAGAGGTGGCAAAAATGCACCTTCTGCAAGCCTAGGGATCTTTTACGTCACCCCACTCACCTGGAGAGGAAGGGACCCAACGTTCCAGCATTCCATCCGCAAAAAACTGAATCCCAGGTGAGAAAGAAGCGTTGCAAACCTCACCTCTTTATGATCCCAGCGGGCACCAGCAATGCAGAGCAGCCTTGCGAGTTCCTTGTGCTCCAGGCAGGAGATTTCACTCCCTGTGCTCGGCGAACTTGGAATAATAAAGGGAAAGCTTAAATAAAAAGTTCCACCTGAGAGGCCGGCGCTGCAGAGCAGTGAGTGAGTGGGAAAATGGGCAAAGGATTGATGGAGGCCACTCCAGCCTTTCTTCAAAGGATCTAAACCCAGCAGCCGTGCCCTAATGTGAGAGGCTCTCTGATCATCCCATTCTCTGGTAACCAACACCCCTCGGCACCAAAACGTGGCCATTTCCCCCCAGCAAACCTGGGAAAGAGTACTTCACGTAGCACACACTCCAAAGGGTTAAAGGCCGTTTTGTTGTGATCCATTGTGTGTGACTCAGTTCCTGGAGCACTGAGTTACAAGCCATAAACCCCTGCCGTGATTTACTTGGTGAAGATAACACCGAGCCAGCTTCTCCCCGCGTCTGTCCCGCTGCCTTTCGGGGGCCTTTGAGCAGCTGCTGCACGGCTCAGTGATCCCCAAGTCGGAGCACACATGGAAAATCCCTGCCAGAACGGCCCGGGAGAGGGAAGGAGGAGAGCTCTGCTCAGCACCAGGCTCGGGTCTCTCGTGGCTGTCCCGGTCCCCGTCCCCAGGGGCTCCCACGCCCTCCTTCCCGGCCTCCCTGTGCTGGGATCAGAGCAGCAAAAGCATCACCCCCCACCCATTCAGGGGGGAAAGGGAAGGGAGGGGTCCCAGGGGAGAGGAATGGACTCAGTGTCCACACTGCCAGGGCTCTTCTACCCCGTTTTACTCCAGTAAAAGCCTCAATTAACTCCACATTAATTATTAAATCAGAACAGTGTGTCTTTGGGTTCCTGCCGCTAAATTCGGGTACTGCTGTTCCTTTGGGGAGCTTGGCTCGTTTTCCAGCTCAGGACACAAATATCTTCTCTTAGGGAGCTCCTGGGCTGTTGTTTCTATTTTTCTCTCCGTGGGAGCACTTTTAATCACAGCATCTCATGCACACACAGAGGGAACATTTCTGGCTTTGCTGCACATTAAAAACTTTTTCCATCTCACACACAGCCTCCAACAGGTGCTACAAACACAGCGCTGGGGCTTCACTCCCAAGGAAGCTCTCAAATTAAGGCTCTCCAGGAAGCTGGAAGCCTCCTCTGGAAGGGGCTCCTTCCTTTAGAATGGAGTTCTGGGCTCCAGGTTCACCTGATTCCATAATTCTATGGCTGCTTCCCACCCTGCTCAGTGGATGACCCAAGGAATTCCACCAAGTAAGGCCAGAGCAGAAATATTTGCCTTTTTCTTACACCCCTGGTGCCAGACACACACTCAGAGGCCGTTCTCAGCTGGTCCCTGCTGCTCCTGTCTCACTGAGCAGAGTCCCAACCTCTCATTTCCCCCAACTCTCATTTCTCAAACTCTTGCCCTGCAGGAGATTCCGATCACACTTTCTGCTCTCCTGCCCCAGATTATTTTGGAGAGGAACTGCTTTCCTGCCATCTCCCAGAGTCTCCCCCCAGTACACATTTCCCTCTGCTGAGGGACTGCAGGGCCAGGTTAGGGGAGAGCTTTAAAAACCATCTGAACTTGAGCAATCCTGGGCAGCCTGTGCTTATTTTTCGTTTTTTATAGCTGCTTACAGTCCCAAATTTTTTAAAAATTTTCTTCTTTTTTTTTTGGCACAGGACTGAAAACACGCCTAATGCCTGAAGAAAAGTGGGAATACTGAAGGATTGGGAATGCCTAAATTTATGGCAGGATTAGTCGGAGTTTTATCCTGCTTGACACAGAGAACTAACATTAAGAAGGACATTCCAGCCCTTCCAGACATTATCTCCTGCTCCCCCTGCAAAGAATGCAGAAATAAAAGATTGCATTTTAAAAAAAGTTTAAGACATTCTTTTGAGATATCCCAGTCGCAGCACGCTTGCTGCATAATTCCATAACAACGTTAAAAATTCATAAAATAATTAAATAAAAAGTCTGATTCTTTTCTTGCTTACATCAGTTTTTTAACATAAAGCAACACTGATGAAAAGAGAGCCAAACCCAAAGAAAATATTTGGTGAGATCTCATTTCACTGCCGAAGGAATGAACGCTGAGCTGAGCGGAGTAGGACCAGCAGCAGAACACCTCGATGCTCCACAGAGCCGGATCATTCAGGGTCTGCTCAGCCATCGGCTGACAAAACCAGCATTTTATCCCGGGGTCATTTATCCCGGGGTCATTTATCCCGGGGTCATTTATCCCGGGACAGCCTCCCGGGCCGGGCTGATTCTCCTCAGTGGCAGCAAAGCTCTGGCGTGGCTGGAGCAAAACTTCTCCAGAATTGAACTTCTCCAGTGCTGCTCGAGACACAGACTGCAAACAAGTCGATCGGAAATAGATTTTGGGAGCGAGAGCTTCCCCAGGGGCCGCATTCCCCTCGCTCCCTTCTCCCTTTTATGCCGAGCCAGCACCGCCCCTCCCTGCTGGTACCACGCTGTTGGGAAAGGCATCGAGGGGATTCATCCCTCCCCGATATCTCGGGCTGATTTGCTGATATCTCAATGGAATTAACTCCTACAAAACTGATCAAGAGGCTTCACGGTCTGGCTGTGAAATAACGAGGAAGAGGAGGGGCTGTGTCCCGTGTCGGTGCTGGCTGGGGAGCTGTGCATCTCCACGGATCTGGGGGCTGCTGCAGCAGCTCCAGGTGACAATCACGGAATTCTCCGTGCTCAGCACTGACCTCGCGGTTCAATGCCCCGTGAAGATGGTGCCTGCACAAAGAATCAGTGCTGCTGCCTGGGGATGTGACTGGTGCAAATCTGAATCCTGCACCACAAGGTTTTGCTGTGAGGGAGAATATCCCTGCCCTGCCTTTTCAATATTCCGAGCCCTTCGGTAGAGGCTCTTTGCACCAGATTCCTTCCCAGACATGAACAACTTAATTTGTCCTTGGTCAAACACCAGTGAGGAGAATTGAGTTCTGCTGGAGGCAGATTTATCACAGGAAATCTCTTGCCACCAGCACCTGAGCCGAGCAATTATATTTTTAATAATAACTTACACATAATAGCTCAATACACAGAATTGAGCATTGATGTTTTTTCCATCCCAACCTGCAAATTACTGCATTATGACTCTCACATCGTGTCTCCAGTTTTTTATCATCAGACTTTTTCCCTTCTCTGCTACACTCCGCTGATGCAGACGGGGATTCGGGAGGGCTGGCTGAGCTTTTAACCAAGCCATTGATGAAAATATTTCTGATTGCCTATTAATAGAACCTCTCTGCTGCCTCCTCCCCGAAGGCTGGTTACTGCTGGTGGTAACATGACAACACTCAAAACTCAGTGATTACTTGAAAATTACAGGTTTGGATGAGAACTCAGTTTCACTCGAGGATGTTTCATACCGCAGTGATCTAAAAAGAGCTGGGTTTTGTCAGTGATCAGTGCTCTTAATTTTCCCACTTATTTTGCAGCTGCCTCTTTGAATAACTGGGGGTTGCAGGGCATGGAGCTTGTTCCTTTACCTCGCTATCATACAGAACCATTGTCCTTTATTTCTTACCTTTGTCTATCAACCTCAGTGGGGTTTTTTTACAGACATGTATTTCTTTAATCTGTAACTCCAGCCCGAACTGGAAACAACGGTTTCTAAGACATGATTTAACCAGCAATAAAAGTGGACAACCTGTGCCTTAAAGAGCATAAGCACAACCCCCTCACGGCCTCAGCAGAGACCATCCATGTGTTTGAAGGACAGAATCCCTGTCTGTCCCTCATCAGCCAGACGTGAAGCAAAGGGAAGAGCCGCTGGGGGACGGCACATCGCCATCGCTGCGGTGCAGGCTGCGGGACCTGCTGGTTTGTGAGGTGCTGTTAAACATGCACGGCAGGAAAAACCCCCGACCCTGCCCATGAATATCAATCACAGAGGGAGGTTCTGCAGCTGAAGACCCAGCTCTGGGAGCAGTGTCCACGGGCTCTGGCAGGGACCTGCTGAGTCGCAGTCACGTTCCTGCCTCCCACTTCCTCCTCTGGGTCACTGGCAGTGAATCCTTACTGGAAGGGTTGAAGAAGCTTCAGCACACCTTCCATCCAGATTTTTGCCCTCCCCGAGTCCTGCCTGTGCCCAGGGTGCTGCCTGGGGGCCCTGGCACAGGGGTTTGGGTGCTTGCAGGGCCACTCTCACACCCCACGCCACCAGTGCCACGGTGGGCAGGGGGCTCCTGGGTGGGCACAGCTGTGCTCACATCAGGGCTGCATCTGTCCCTGGAGCACCCCCATTCCCTGGTTCCTGATTCCCTGCGGCACATCCCGGTCCAAGGAGAGGCCTAAAATGGAGAAGCCCAAGGCTGTTTGTTTCACTGCCTTTCCCCTCAAAATGATGTCAAAAATCACGGTGTTTCTGTGAACTCTTTTAGACAAGCTCGCACTCCCGGTTGATCATTTCACAATCCAGAGCCTCCAAGAGCCCAGCTTTGTATCACCAACATAAAAGTCGTTAATTTTGCATTTTAATTGACCACAGGAGCAGTCAAAATTTACATATGCAGGAGATGCAAAAGAGTTAATGAATACACAGGATTGCCACCACATCACGGGGATTTCCCCACCTTTATGCTTCTTTTATTCCCGAGCACATTCGGATCCCTCATCTCTGGCCATTCCTGGCACACCCTAAAGGACTGATGCTTCCACATTCACTGCCCGGCACTCTGGAGATTCACAGCTGGGGAAATGGAAACGGAGTAAACTAATTGGAAAAGCACACGTGTATTCAGAGCAGAGAAGGAGGGGATAAACCCCATCTGCCCTCGGTAAGCAGAGACTAAATTAAACAGAAAGGAAGGGGGGAGAGAGAGAGAAAAGAAGCAAGAAAAGGAAAAACGCTGAGATTAACTTTGGCCCCAATAAAGAAGCAGCTTCAGGAACACTCGACTTCCATCTGTGTCAGAAATGAGCTGCACCTTCTGCCCCACTGTTGGGATTTCTCATTCTGGAGAGGTTAACAACAAAACCAAAATAAAGCCCCTGCATTCTCAGCTCAGCTTCAAGGAATGGGATCCAGACAAACCGCTGGAGGGAAGGAAGGCTTTTGGATTCTGCATTTTATTTTATTAGGTGCAAGTGAGTTATTTTGATTATGTTGGCAAGAAGTGGGAAGAAAAAGCCTTATGGCAGCAGCTCTGTCCCCTCTCTGCCCACTGCTCCTTGCACATGTGCACTCCCAGCACCACAGCCCCAGGATCTGGCCAGCAAAGGCTCGCAGAGACCAACCTCCACTGTGCCTCTGCATTCGGGACACAGAAAAGCCTCTTTTTAAAAAAAAAAAATTGGTTTAAATCAAAGCATGAAGGCAGGGAAAGGAAGGGAAGGAACAAATCCCCCCAGTTTGGGGCATTGCCCTCGGGGTTTGGCATGAATGAATGGCATTCTTCCCGGGCTGCCCTGGAGCTCGGGGTGCGCGGTGGAAAGGGGAATGACGGGCACCAGGGAAATCAGAGCTGCTGCCCGCCAGCCCAGCCAGCCCAGCCAGCCCAGGCAGGCCAGGGGGAGCTGCGGGGCCTGGGCTTCGTTCTCTGGCTGCCACTGGAGCTCTGTGACTGAGCTGGGAAGCTGCTCCTCTCATGGCACTCCTGGTGCCCGCTCACGCACCGCGGGGCGCGGGGAAACGGGAGCTCTGCCATCCTGGCGCTGCCAGCGAGGGCCCGGAGCGTGCAGCACGGTTCAAGGCACTTAAATTCTAATTCCTGCGAAGATCTCCAAGATTGGCCTCACCGCCTGCACGGGGGTTCTGTGTGCGTGAATATATCGATATCAAAGGCTGATCCCAACGGGAAGTTGTTGAAATGGATGGGAAAGGTCAGAGGCAAACAGCCCGGCCAAGCTGAATGCCAGGAACACCAAACACAGGAAGGTAAAAGTGGTGCTTTAACTTCCCATCCAAAGGGCATCCAGAGCAAGGGAAGGTGGGAGCTGTGGTGCTGCCCATAAGGGTTTTCTGTGTGATTTTCCAAAGGGTGTTAGAAGCTATTTATTAGTTATGTTCTCAAGACTGCTCTCACTTCAGGAATCCCTTGAGGTGTGCAGATCTCACATCGACAGCATCTCCTTCCTTCCCCTGACAGGGAAGCAGAAAAGAACAAAACTGGATTTCCCCACAGTGAAGCCAGTGATTTCAGATAGGAACTTATCAGCATCTGCCTCCCTTCTCAGCACCACTGAGGCAACTTAGATGGCTTTGAGACCTTGCTGAGAGCCCAAAACTCGGGGGAACACCACTTCCCTTCCCTCACAGAGATCCTGTTCTCGATACAAACCTTGGGAGAGGAGCACAAACCCTGAGCCTAGAGTGGGTATGGAAAAACACAGCTTGAGGAGAAGAACCGTCCCCACAGAACCTCCACAGGGTCCCAAATTCGCATGAACCGAAAGCCTGAAGCGTGGCTGTGAACCAGGGCCCCACCCCAGCTGTTCAGCACATCAGCCAGGGCGTGCAGGCTCCCAGCAGAGCTCTCCATCACAATCCCAGCCCAGCACAGGCAGCAGGATCAGCCCCTGCGAGCCGGGAGCTGAGCAGAGCAGCTGCCTCTACCTGGGCCCGGCCTGTGCAGCTGTGATGGGAGAGGGAAGGGAGCAGGTTCTCAGCTCCCCTTGCTGGATGCTGGGAAGGGCTGCAGCAGGAGGAACGGCAGTAGCTGGAATTCCTTAGGCTCCATCCAAGCCTACCTGCCCACAAAAAGAGGTTTATGCATTAAATGTCCTTGGCAGGTGGAACGGAATGATACAACAGGCTGATCACACCTTCGGGACATTCACAGAATAAACCCTCCTGCTTTCAGCCCCAGAGCAGGTCAGACTCAGCAAAGAGCTGAGCCCTTCCCCACAGTCCCTGCAGTGTCTGGGATCCTGGAAATGCCTCCAGAGCCTGAGCCTCGGATCTCACCCCGGCAGCAGAGGTGCCTTCACTGCTCTTCACTTCACCTGATCTCCTCTGCCAGGACAGGGATCCAAGTGCTCGCTTGCTGCGTGGCCTCCGGGGCAAAGCACTTGACCTGCAGGTGCAAGTCAGCCAGCTGGACTGGAAAGGCACTTGGAATAAACCCTTTGCATTGCAGAGACACTGGGAAAAGCAGATGTTGGAGTTGGAGCAGAGTTTTCCAGGGGACAGAAATTCCCAGCACTGCTGGGCGCAGTCCCCTCACCGAAGAGCACAGGAATGACATCAGCTCTCTGCTGTCTCTCACTTGTCCCCATCCCACTCCACACTGGAAAAATACCTTTTTTTCAACAGGTTCAGTCTGAGTTCAGACATTTGTGGTTTAAGGCACATCCAGCAGCCTTGGAGTGGGAAAGGATCAAACCTGCACTGAGCAAACCTGCACCAGGACGGAGCACAGCCCTCGCTGTGTCAGCGAGGAGAGTTCTCTGCCCCTGGGGCTCCTCTGCGTTACGGAAATCAGCTCCCACTCGCTGGGTGTTTACTGGAACCTCTTCAAGCACCCGGCGCTTCTTCCCAAGAGCAGGCAGAGGTCACCCAGCGCTGCCTGCCCGTGCGTGGGAGGGGGCGAAGGGGCACCCCTGCAGCACCGCTCGGGCTCTCAGAGTCCCCTCGGGGCACAGCCCGTGCCAAAAGCAGCCCGGGCCGGGCAGAGGGCGTTGGAAAGGGCGAGGGAGGAGGCAGTAACACCACGGCTGTTCTCAGCACTGCGGCAGGAAATGGAAACAACGCTTTGGTGGCAGGAGAAGCGACAGGGAGGGAGCTCCGGGTGCCCCCACCCTGCAGCAGCAGAGCCGGGTGTGAACACCTCACACCCCTCCCTGCAGGGCTGCTGCACACAGTTCTCTGGCTCCGGCTTGGACACTTGGCCCGGGTGTAAACGAGCCCATTAATTCCCTTAATGCTGCTGCTGCTGCAAGTGGTGCTGCCCAGCCTTTGGCTCCCGTGCATTCCCATCCTTTTCCAGGACCCGGAGCTGCAGGAGGAGAACACAGAGCTCCAGCAAAGCCCCAGCCCTGCCCTGTTTCATCTCCCTGCTCCAGCTGCACTGAATGCTGCCGGAGAGCTCCAGCTGAAGATCGACAACGCTGCTTCATCCAGGTCCCCAAAATGAGCACGACTGGCCTTTGCAGAGTGACTCAGCCCTGTGTGACCTATGAATGAATGGAATGTCCGAGCAGTTACCAAATCCTGTGTTCCCACTGACATCACCAACGGCCCCAGAGCTGGGACATGACTGCACACCCTGAGCGAGATGAAGGAATTTAATGTGTGTTTGTTTGGATTTTTTAATGTCCATACTCTCATCTTATTACTCACAGCCACGCTTGGGTACATTTTAATTAGCTTATTACTTTTTATCTCAAAATACCTGACTGAAAGAATAAAAATGTCTCAAAACACGCACAAGGTTTTCAAAATCCCCAGTGATTAAACTCCATGTTGCTCTAGAATTTTATCAGAATTTTATGCTCAGGAATTTTATTGTCGTTGTATTTCCTTTAGATTCATAGTTGCTTTCTGATCTGATTAATTCCCTTTCTTTCTTTCTGAATACTCAGGGAATCGTTGCATGTCCAAATGCTCTGGATTCTTCCTGACATCTCCTGATTTATTTTGATCCCTGCCATTTATTACAGCAGAGAAGCTGAGAAAAGTGAGAAGGCTCCTCAGCCGTGTTCAGTTGAGACTTCTGCCCATCCTCTGCACAGCCTGAGTGGTGAAACCAGGGCTCTCCAAGGGCTGGAGCTCCAGAATTCCTCCCAGGATGACATCGTGGCACCAGAGAGCCCGCGCTGAGGACACAGCAGAGATGGAGCAGTGGGAGGGGCAGAGGGATACAGGGATGTACCTAAACCCCCCCTCCAGATGGGATCTGGAAACAGGATCTCCATCCTTCAGCAAAGCCATCCGAGCAGGACTGACTGGTTTCCCATCAGTCAGTCTCTGCCCCTAGGAAAGCCTGAAAACAAAACACACCGAAACAAAACATAAAGAAACAAAACAAGAAAGGCATCAGCGACTACAACAAAAGGAACAGGAGGGTGGGGGAGTCTCCTCAGCGTTGACAGCAGAGATTTAGGGCCGTTTGTACTTCACTGGTGGCGAGGTCTCGCATTTCTGAGGCTCTTGACTCAGGCCCTGGCTCCAGGGGTGAGACCATCTGCATCTCTGTTTGGATGGGATTGCTTCCACGCAGGGAAGGGAGCGGGATTTCATCAGAACTGCCTTCTGCAGCTCCCCTCCTCTGCCCTGCCCCACCCCGTGCCAGCAGGGAGGGATGGGAGGGCTGATGTGATTCCTAATTCCAGCCTCACTTCAGCACACTCAGTGCCAGCCAACAGCTGTGTCCCAGCCGAACCCCCACAAAAACCCTTCTCCCAGACAGGACAGGGGGCTAACCCCACAGCTCTCCCCACCCCTCCAGGGACAGTGCAAAGGTGGGGAGATTCAGCATGAGGAATGCTTAGCCAGGATATCAAGAAACACTTCCCAACAATACCAAACACTCAAATGGAGGAAAATCCAACTTATCCATTAAATAAATGAGAGTTCATTCGAGGTAATGCCTATGGAACAAGTTGTGAACACCACGTCCTGTCAGTGCTTTTTGCTAATAGTGGCCAGCAATTAGCCTAAGCCATTCAGTCTGGATTTGGAGACGGATTTTCCCTCGGGATCTGTATTTCTCAGGGATTACAGGCTGGGAGCCACACTCTGCCTCAGTATCAACCCCACAAGCAGCTCATGCTGGCCCCAGTTCAGAGATGGGTAATACAGGCACAGGGAGGAGAAACAAGAGGCAGCCAGAGGAGAAGCAAAGTAAGGCTGCTCTTAGATGCTGGCAAGGCTGCTGGTGTTTATCTCCCGTGTCCCACTCCCTCCTGAGCTCCTGCCACCCCCCAGCCACCCCCTGTGCACAACTGGTGTGCAGCAGCAGCCACTGAACACTCAGAGGATGGAGCTGCCTCTGTGTGCTGGGGTGGCAGGGAAGGGAAGAAAAAGATAACACAAGTACTTACTGGGGGAAAAAATCTGCATTTTATTTTGTTGAAAATATCCCAGCGTGCCTGGGGCCAGCAGCTCTGCTCCACAGACACACTAATGATCTGGGAGTCCCTGTCTGGGGGGAATGCTGACACCCACACCTCCGCTGGAGGAAAAGCAGGCGGATTTTGGTTTGTGTGTTGGGGTTTTTTTCCTCTCCCCTTCCCTTGTCGTTCTGGTTGGTGAAGCCGATCTGCCCAAGCCTCCCTCCTGCCAGCCAGCTCCCTTCCTGAAACGCTGCATGGGTGGGAAATGCAGAACTCTGCTGTGCCCACGGGGCAATCCCCCCTCCCACAGGACGGGGCAGCACTCGGGGCTCTCCCTGCTGCCAGCGCTCTGCACCAGCCAAACCCTCCAGCAACAGGGCTCACCCAGCACCAACCCTTCCAATCCTGCACTCACACCCTGCCCTCATCGAAACCTTCCTCCCCAGCTTCATCCTCAAGTCTGTGACTCTGCTTTTTGCCCGAGCACAGCTCTGTTCACACTCCCTGCCCCTGGCAGATCCCACTCTGGCACCTCACCACCACCACCACCATCCTTTCTCCCTCGTGTATTTCCACACAGGGCACCCCATAAAGCTCCTCTCCACACCTCGTCATCCCCTGTCACACGGGGCTCTCCCCTGCACACATCATTCAGACACCGGTTCCTCTTCAGCTCCTATCAATCAGCCCAGCTGGGTCTTATTCAGGAGCCTTCCTGCTTGTGCTCACTCAGTTGTCCCAATTATTCTCCCACTCGTTATTCCTCATTTTCCCCTCACCCTGCCATGCGTGTGCCTCCCACCTCACACAAACCCATCCAGCTTGTGACACACGCAGCCCAGCTGGCAGGACCTGGCTGCTGCCGACCCTGGTGACACAAACCTTCGTGTGAGTCACTTCTTTGTGCCCTGTCAACAATGGCAGTGCTCACCCCTCCTGCCTGAGGCAGAAGGGGGGTTAATAATTGAAGAACGGAACGCTCTAGGACAGTTTCCAAAGTGTTATTAGCAGTTTCTGTCCCTGATTGCCTTTTGGGAAAGCCAAAGTGGTAGAAGGAGTTCTGGGAACCTCAGAGAAGAGGCAGCGAGTGGGAGAGGAGAGAAGGAAGCACCTGACGGAGCCCAGCGCGTGGGGCAGTGAAACAGAAAAGGAAAGGAGCTCGGGGAGATGTTTTGCAGGCTGCTGCTGATTCTAGGGGGTTCTGCCCTGCTCCATTTTCCACTCTCAGCCCCAACTATCTCGCTTTCAATCACAGACTTTCCCCCTTCCCCCAGAGCTCCCCAGGGAGGACTCTCAGCCAGGGCTGGGGCAACCCCAACTGCCACCCAAACAAGAGTTCTCTCTGCTGACTGCCTTTCTCTGTATTTTCCTCCTTCGCAGGCAAACTCTGTTCAGAGAAACCCCCTGTCCCCTCCCACGCTCTCGCCCTCACCATCTGGTTCTGGTTTGCACCATGACGTGCTTCCTCTGGGGTTTATTTGCTTTTTTTAGCCAAACCCGAGAGAGGCAGAGAAATACCCTGTTTGCTTTGGGGATGAACCACCCACCCCCTCAAACCCGTTGACTTTATTTATTGGGGGGGTTTTATGTGGCGGGTTAGGGGGAGGTTGAGTTTTCATTTTGTTTTTGTTTTTTTCCCCCCGTGAAGTTCATAAATGGGCTCCTCACAGCATCTGCTGAGATGATGAAAGGCTCTACGAGGCTGTGGAGTTTGACACCCATTATGAGGTGATAAGGCAGTGTGATCTGAGGGTTTGAGTGGGAGGGAGGCCGAGGGGGCACTGCCAGAGCACCTGGCAGCCACAGCCACCCTGTGCCTCAGTGTCCCCATGGCACCGACAGGGCCAATCCAGGCCTGTCTCCAGGGCACTGGGGCCTGGCTTCTGCCAGGGGCTTTGTACACAGATCACTCTAGGGATGCTGAATGTCTGTGGTGCTTACACCCCTGAGGTAGTCAGCGGGCACAGAAAGGCTGCCAGCTCCCCACGGGTGCAGGCCAGGAACGCTCACAGGCTCTAAGGCTGAAGGGCATCCTGGGATGATCCCTTTCCCAGTTCTTTGGCATGAGAGATGAAGCCCCAGTGAAGCCCCAGAGCCTGTCCCAGACTGCTGCCCTGAGCAGAGCAGGGGAGAGGACGCAGAGTGCCCAGCTGCCAGCCCAGCAGAGACACTCCTCCCCTCTGCAGAAATTCTTACACAGCACAGGTGACTCCACCAGGAACCATCTCCACCTGCAGCAGGAGGAGTGGTCCCACAGGCAGTGCATTTCTGCAGAGGGATGCAAGATTCCTGCAGAGAAGATGCAGGATTCCTGCAGCCTTCCCCACCCAGTGATTGGCTTCATCATTTCCAGCGAGCTTCTCAAACTGTGCCTGGGTCACAGCCACCGTGCCAGACGTGTGCCTGTGCTGCACAGCCCATTAATCCTCTTTGCTCCAGACCTGATTAAATTTAACATTAGGTTTGGATGAGTAATTTCATCCTGCAACACAATTCAAGGTGATAGATGAGACCACAAGCAGGTGATAACCCAGGCTCGACTCCCTCCTCCTGACAAAGTGGAGTTGGCCAGGCTGCACAAGGAGATTTAGTGCTGCTCCAGAGTGGGGCTTCCACTGGGAAGGGCCAAGGAACGGGGATTTCAACTGTCCTGGAAGGTCTGGCAGGAGGAAGGGGCTGGGTCGGAAGGGTTGCAGAGCCAAAGCCAGGCAGAACGGCCGGGACCGCCCTGCGGTGTCCCCTGGAGCAGCTCTGGCACCAGCTCAGTGCCCATTCCTTGCCCTGCAGTGCCTCTCATGGACACCTCGGGAAGGAGCTGCTCAAGCACCCTGGGCTGGGGGTGTTGGAAACCCCCTCCAAGAGGCCATTCCTCCAGCCAAACAGCAGCTCTGGGGTTACTCTGGAGCTCGCTCTCCTCCCCTGTTACACAGCTGCGGTGCCACGTGCCTGGGAGGGCTGGCACCTGAACGGCTCCGCAGCTACAAAGCGCTTTGGAGATAAGATGAAGATGTTCCCCAAAGCTACTGAGAGGCAGAAAAGGGCATTACCAAAGCCCTGACAAGACCACCCAGCCTGGCAGCAGCCAGTGCCGTGCAGCAGCCTCGGGAAGGGAGAGCTGGGGAGGTGCCACTTCAAGGAGCAGCTCCCGAAGGTTCACCTTGGCACGCTCTGCGAGGGGGAGGATGGAAGATGAACCTCAGCTTGTCAAAACACACAGCCAGATCTACTGGCCAAGCACAGCTCCTGGCTCTGTTCCACCTCCACCTTCAGAGCAGGGTGGGATGGCAGGAAAGAAGAATATTTGATGTTAGCAAGGGCAGAGACTTGGATGTTGTGAGAGAGGAGAGCCACCAAACAGTTAAAATGTAAACAAGGAGAAGCAGGGAAGACTGGAGGAGAGCCTGGAGAGAAGGGCAGGATCCACATATTGGGGATTCCAGTTCAGAGAGGCAGAATAATTCCCCCAGCAGCCACGGTGGCTGCAGGGCAGAGCTCTGTGCAGGCTGAGGAGCCACACCGGACAAGGGGTTAATGAGAAAGGACGAGAGAACAGCACAAATAAAATCAGAAATGACATTCTGGCCAACAGAGCATCTCCAGGCTGGGGGAAAAACCCAGAGACTTCACTGGGTTCTATTTTCTGTCCTGCCCGGGGAGGAGCTCTGGGCTGAAGCTTCACCTTTAATCTCATTCCTGCATTTGAACAGAGCTGCGGTGCCACAGCGAGGGTTTATCCAAAAGCCTCTGCTTGAACCCACAGCTCTGCAGAGCTGATCATCCCACAGACCCCAAACGAGGTGCAGCAACTCATCCTTGGGATGCAGCCTCCCAGCTGAGGCACCTGCCCACAACTCTTTCAAAGAGAAGTCAGTGATAGGCAGTGCTGGCTTCCATCTCCAGCTCTCCCAAAGAATTCCTGGGTGACCTTGACAGAGTCCCTAATTGCTCTGTGCCTCAGTTCTCCACCCGTAACAAAGGGATCATTAAAGAGCCATGAAATCACAGTGAAAGTTAATTAATTCAGCATTCATGAGGTCCTGGTACACGAAGGGGGATGGCAGAGCACATTTGAATAGAAATATCACAGCCAGCCCCACAGGAGCTCATCCATCCACACATCCCAGGGCTCAGAGAGAGCCCAGAAGCAGCAGAGTCATGTGTGGCCATCCATCGAGGTTAATTAACCCTAGTCCCAGGTAATTAGGTAATTACCCTGGGTGGAGTTCCCTCCCTCTCTAAGAGGTGCTCTCTCTTTCCCAGGTCAGAGGGAGAGCTCTGCTGGGTGATGCAGACATTCCAGGTGCATCCAGGCCTGGCTCCATCAGAAATTCCTGCTGGAGCTGGCATGGCAGTGCTTGGTTGCTCTTCTCAGAGAGAAATCTGCAGGGTTTTGTGTTCTCAGTTGTTGCTGTGTCTGGTGCAGGCACTGGGTATTCACTCAGCCTGGTTAATAGGAACAGAAATTGTAGGAGAAAACACAGGGACGTTGCAGAATTGTTTCAAAGGGCACAACTTGAAGATGCACTAACCACAGGCCTGAGGTTTTGTTTTTCTTTTAGGTCCTTTCAGATCCTTACTCATCAGGATCTAAAAGAAAAGGGAATGAAGAAAGGGGGGGGGTGTTGTGGAATTCAAAACCATCCCATCAATTATTGAGCCACTCTGGACACTGCAACAGGAGGTTCTGGGTCTGGCATTCAAGGGAGGTAGAACGAAACCAGGACAGTTCAGAGAGCAAGTACAAAATTCTCTCAGCATCTTTGAGAAAGACAATTGTCCCCTTAATATGTGGCCATTTAAAATATAACCCATGCCATTAGAGTTTCAAACAGGAAATTGGAGTAGCTCCTAAGGAAACATGAGAATAAATGTACTTACAATAAAGACTCTCTCAAGCCAAAAGGACGCCTAAAAGAGCAGCAAGAAGGATGTGAGAAGGATTATGAGCCCTCGGTCCCTTTAAAAGGAAGTTGTAGGACACTTAATTGTGTTTCTTGTCTCTTTCTCTGAGGACAATGCAGAGATTTCTATTCTGGAAGCCCTGTGCAGGGGAAATCAGAACGTGGCCTGTGCAGACACCCAGGTCCCCCAGGAGGAAGTCAGGGAGCGAGCAGAGGAACTCGTGGGCAGTAAATCAGCAGGGCCAGATGGTTTCACTGCGAGAGCAGAGCGATCACAGACCCCGCGCTGGAGCAGCCAGCACAGCTCCAGCGAGCTGCTGCTGGGCAGGGCAGGGCCAGGGAGGGAGGCTGGGCTGTGCAATCCCCCCAGACACCAGCCAGAAAAGCCTCCTAGGGCTCACTCAGACTCTGCTGGAGGGCAAAGCAGCCCCGGAGCTGGATAATCCAGCAGTGCCCATCCAGCGAGGCTGCCCCGAGGGGAAACAGCTCCTGCTGAACAAGGAACTGCTTAAAATTCTATAGGAACCACCACAAGCTCAAGAAATTCACCCTGGCCCTTTTCAAAGTGGTGAATTCAGCCCTTGCACCCCCAACCAAAATAAGTGAGGCTGCGAGGGGTTGTGTTTGGGCTTGGCTCACCTGCCTGGGGTTATGGGAACTCAGTGAATCCCACCAAGGAATCAGCCACTGGACAGTGCTGGCAGCAGCAGTGCCACCAGCCACGGGTGGGAGTCAGGATGTGTCCTTTGTATCCCTTTCTCATCTTCTTTCAATGGGCAGAGTCGTCCAGATGGAAAAGAACGGTGTGAATTCCACCTTCCCTGAGGGAAAACACACCTCAGCTGCTGTCAACACTTGTGATTTATAACCAAAGTCTTTGGGTGTTTAGTGGGTTTCTCAAAGCCTGCACTCCTGAAATCAAGTGCTTGTGTTTGAGACCTGCATCTCTCTCACTCTCAAGGAGAATTCCTGGCCTTTGATTTTACAGAAAAATTTGAAAGCAGAACTGCTAGAATGTCAGAGTGAAGGAGTAAAACAGCAGAACAACATAAACAAAGTAGAAGGAAACAGTCCTCCGAATGTCTGTGTTTAATTTTCCTGACTTTCATGCCAACCTCCAGGTTTGGGTGCCTGACTCCTGAATATTGGAGCACTTCCAGCTGACAGCACAACAGCCTGGCGTAGACATCGGTATCACCCAGCCCAGCAGCTGCCAAAAATGACAGGGAATGTTCACATTCCTCTTCTTTTTTCTGAAGAGCAGAAGGAAAAGACAACAACAAAAAAACGGACTCCATCCATCCTCCAGGGATGCAGGAAATGCAGGGGTTGAACGGGGAACCTTCTCTCCAGGTGGAGGCTGCACGCTCCATAACTGGATTCTGAAAAGCAACACTTTGGAGGGCTGCATTTGTTGGGGGCTTTTTTTCGGGAGGAAATATTGACAGTGCCTGTCAGCAACTTCCCAGAGGGGTGCAGTGTCAGAGCACATCAGCCTATTGGAAATGAAAAACCAGATGCAGAGTCTGAGGCCTGGGAGCAGCAAAGCTTCAGCAGCAGCCCAGGGTCTGTGCATGCTAATTCAGTTTAAAGGAACACTCCTGTGCTCTTTGCTTTCCAGCAAACAGCTGTGGGGATTTTTTTTTCCCCTTTTAGCTCTTTCTGAGAGTAGTTTAGAAATAAATGCTCCACATAGAGGTTTTGGGCCAGATTTACCCAGTTCTTTAGATTACAAAGGACTGAGAAACATGCTTAGCAGTATTTAGAAGAACATCGAAATGAATGAAGTGCTTGACTCCTTTTGGCTTTAGGGGATTGTTCAGCAGATAGGAATATTTCCACATTTCTGGCCTATTCTCTCATTTATCAGCCATAGAGAGGAGTATCTGGATTTTCTCCAAAAGAAAACCCCACACTCCAGACCTCACTGTTGTTTATTACACTTGACAAAGGAGTGGGAAAAGCACAGGCAGGACTATGGAAACCTGGAAGTTACGGTTCTTTCATCAGGGAGAAGTCCCACAAGGCAGGAGAGGACCTGCAGTGTTTGCCATTCCTCCCATCACAGACAGAGCTGCACCTGCCTCAAACTGACCAGGACCTATCTTAAAGATAATCTGGAATTCTCACACTGCACCACCACGGTGAAGCTCCCTCTAGGACTGTGTTACCCTAAAGCCACAGAGAAGCATCTCCTCAGTTCCA
The DNA here is from genome assembly GCA_013398015.1 of Oreocharis arfaki. Taxonomy (NCBI): domain Eukaryota; kingdom Metazoa; phylum Chordata; class Aves; order Passeriformes; family Paramythiidae; genus Oreocharis; species Oreocharis arfaki. The sequence goes on from VZRR01000843.1 coordinate 46,383, forward strand.
ACTGAGATTCTCCCATCCAGTTTGTGCCCTGACCCACCTTTGCTGGTGCTTAACCTGACTGCTACAGAGAATTCTCCCGGGCAGGAAGTGTTCAAGGGAGGCCCTGAGCCCTGGCTCTGCTGCTCGTGCACAGGAGGAGGCAGAGCCTTGGCAAGGAGAGCTGGGACCCAGCTGGGACCCAGCAGTGGCCTGTCCTTCCCTTCCATCTGCTGGGAGCTGCCACTCCAGCAGCCAGGCTGAAAACACCGGCAGCCTTTCCCCAGGGCTGGATAACATCATGCAACAGGATAAAACGTGGTGACAGAATTCCCAGCAGGAGTCACCCCAGCAGAGCACTCTCCCCTCTGCAAGCAGCTTTCCCTATAAGTCCATGAGCCTCCACTGCAGTCCCCAGACCCAAATCCTCCATCCTTGCAGCAATATTCCATCCATTCCCAGTATTCCATGCTCAATATCTGCATGTAGAAGTCCTATTTCCCCACGACCCAGCACTGACAAGGAAGGAGGGTAGAGATGTTTTGCCAGGGTTTGCTTCCTTCCCCTCTGCTCCTGCTGCTCCTGCCTGTCCCCGCAGTGATGGATGGCTATTGGTTCTGGCTACATCCCACGGAGAAATCTGTCACCTCATGCCAGGGAGAGGTGACAGCAAATCCATCAGCATGGAGACAGCACTCACTGGCAGATTGCTTTCAAGGCCACTGGGGGCTGGATTCTTCTTTGCCTCCCACCTCTCTGGTTCCTCTCCTCCCCTGTTTTACACAAGTCTTAGTAAATCTTCATTTGAACAAACCCATTTGGCCCCTGTGCACAATGTGGGTTGCACACCCAAACTGCAACAGCTTTGAAGTAGCGTGTTGCTGTCTCGCCCAAAAGAAAAAGAAACAAAAAGGAAAAGAAGGAGGAGTTTTCCAAAGTCTTGGTTCCAATTGCACCTGAGTTCCCATGGGTTTATCAAGTCCAAAAGCATCGTTTGACCCAGAGGGGAGCCTTGGTCCAGCGGCAGCTTCTACTCAGGGCAGTCTCAAGGACAGAAATGCAGAGCATGCAATGAAGGAGGACACTGGCAAATGAAACCACAGCTGAGAGAAACAGAGCAAAGTGTTTCTCCATTCTACACAGCACCTGCCTTGTTCAGCCTCTGGAATACTGGACTCAGTGTAGGACAGGAGCACCCCAGAGCTGCCACGTGGGCAGAGCACGCCAGAACTCCTGGACTGCAGCCCCGGTGTGCCACTGCCTCCCCGTCCCTGCTGCTCTCACCTGACCTGCTCATGCCTCAGGCTTCCCCCAGGACAGGAACATTTATCCTCCTGGAAGTGCAAACTGAGACTTTATCAGCTGATGCTTACAAAGCTGTATGAGATCTTCACAAAAAAGGCCTTAATAAAGCATCATGATTACAGCCACATTCACTGCCTTCTCTCCCAAACACGGTGAGATGATTATTGCCTCTGTGACAGTGGTACTTAGAGAAGGAGCCAGTGGCAGCCTGGGCTTGCCTGGCTCTCCAGAGCACCTGGTACTGGGGGGACCGAGGCTGTTCAGCATTCTCCATCCCTGAGGGCAGCCAGCAGCATCAGCATTAATGAAGAGCAGCTTCTGCTTTTGCTCTGCCTGATTGCAAAGGCACAAAGGGACATCCTGGTGGATTTGGAATTGCTTCTGACACGGAGGTAACACAGAGAAAGGGGCAAAGGTGGCAGCTCGGAGCCAGCAATGCCCCATTTCCCCTGGACACCAACAGACACCTCCTGGTCTGACAGTGTCAGAAAAGTCGGTGCTGCAATCTGCACAGAACATCCCCGCTGCACACGGAGCAGGGCAGGCTGCCAAGCTGGCTGCAAAATTCCTGGCCGTGGTCGCCGTGGCCTCCGGGGATGTGGCTGGGGGGAAACACCTGGATGCAGCCCAGAGGAGCTGCACAAAACGCCCTGCAGGTTCCAGGCCAGGGCCAGCACACAGGGAGAAGCTGCTGGACTGCAGGCTGCCAGTGCAGGGTGATTTATGGATCTCTGCAGATGACAGGTTCCAGCCACAGGGCTCCAGACCAGAAGCCCGGAGCCTGCTGCTTCCTTAAAGGGGCAGCTCTGCTGCAGCACTGCAAACTTCCTGTAAAGTCAACTGCTTTGGCATTTTAATATTTCAAGTGCTGACCCCTCATCGATTCTGTTCAGTCTTTTAAATCTTTAATTTACTTACTTCTTCGGGTTTTAAACCTTGCCTGCAATTGCAGCTAATTAAAAAGCTCATTAGTTGGCATCCTGAGCTGATTCCCTGGGCTTTATGTACTGTACAGCTTGCCTCCCGAGAGTCTGAACCATGGCTGGGATTGCTCAGCTTGTTTCCTACCTCCCCAGCTTTATGAGTTGTTCCATATTTTGGAAGACTGTTCCCCCTTCCCCTGATTTTGTTTTAAACCACCGCTTGCTGCAGCCTGCAGGAAACTCAGAGCCATTCTGGCTACACACAGTAGCTGTGTCACGGATTTATTTATAGCTGATCTTCCCCATCGTGCAGAGCTAAGACCTCCCCAGACCTGCAGCCCCTTTTTAAAGGGGGAATTGTGTGTAGACAGCAAACATCCCAAACAGATTCATTTCCATCACTACATGCAGGGCTTGACTTTAGCTCAAATGCACTGTTTACATGCTCAGTAGGAAATTCCATCCTCCTCAGAGACAAACACCAAGGGCTGAAGCCAGAGACAGAAAAAAGGGGTCCTGATCTCACCCACCCCATTCACAGACCCTACAATACACTTTCTAGAGCAAAACACCAAAATACATTTCTGAAGTAGACACAGGGTCACAGTCATGTCTCCCATCCATAAGAATTTGCTCCCTAAACTCAGTTTAGGGATGGGTGGCTTCAAAGCCAGTAAACATTTTCCTGGTGTAGCACTGATAAAACCACAGTCTGGGCCAGTTCTGGTGAAAATCTTGCCAGAAGATCTAAGCTTTGGGAGCAGCCAAATCCATGCCTTAAACTCTCATGTGTCCACCCAACAGCATCAGGAAACCTCTCCTCAAACCCACACTGTTACCTATTAGCCCCAGTTTTTATTTGGAAGACACAAGTCCATAAATCAATTCTCATTCCAGTTCATGCTGCCATGGCCACATCTCTGCCTGCCCTCATTTCCCACATCCCTGCTCCCTTTCTTCCCCAGCTCTCAGCCTTTGCAGCTTGTCACAGACAGCCTCTGTCAGGGCACTCTCATGGCACCGGGGCCCCAAATGGAAACTGGAATACGGAGCTGCTCCCTCACAAATTCCCCTTCTCCTCCCCTCCCCTTCCTTGTCACCATCTGGCTGCTCTGCCTTCCAACAAATCCAGCAGCTCTGCTCCCTGCCTGGGGAAGCTCCCGCTTTTAACTGCGCTGGAGAGCCCAAAACATGGTTCCAGAGCCTGTTCCAGGGAAGGTTTGCACAATAAAGTTACAGAGGAAGCTGTGATTACAGAGCGGAGGTTTGGGAGCAGCTGAGACGCCCCCAGCCCCGGCTGCTGCAGGAACGTGTTAAAGCCCATCAGGGAAGGACCAGGCCTCCTGCTTCCTGCTGCCTCTGCCTGCCAGGAGAGCCCGGAGCAGTGGCAGGACCAGGCACCAGAGCTAGACTGGAGCACAGGCAGCTGAGATTGGCTTTGGCAGCAGCTCAGTCCTCGTGTTTTCATTTTACAAGGTCAAAACCAAACCCACCTCTGGTTTGGGGTTTGCATTCATGCCTACAGAAACAGGAGAGGATTTTGAACTTAGCAAACCCCAGCTTCCCCACACGCACCCCACACATCCCGTCTTCCCAGCTCGCTGGCTTGAGACCAGCAACATCTAAAATAACCACCTTCTCCTTCCCTAATCCCTGCCTTGCTTTTAGGACTGGAAATAGAATGAAGTAAAGCCAAATAGACCAAGTCCATCCTCAGAGCAGCCCAGCAAATCAGGCTGGAAGCACATGATGTTTGTCAGAGCCTGGGGCTGGAGCAGCAGACAATGCTGCGGGTCAGGACTGAGGTCTCTGGCAAAGCCCAGCAGCTGACCAGGGACACAAGTTTATCCAGTGCTTCTTCACGTGTTATCCGGCCACAGCCACACTGTTGAGGCTCTTGGTCCCCTCATCACCAAGAGCAGCCCTGTCTCTCGTTTTCCAGGAGAAAAATCCCTGGAAACTCTTTCCTCCTATCCACATCAACACCCCCCTCTGTGCTGGGCAGGACTTTTGCAGGACAGGACGGAGCACTTCTCATCCTCCTGCACTCTGTCAGTGCCAGCTGGAGGTGAGGCTGTGCTGTGGGCACTGGGGGTCCGGAGGGTCCCCTCCGCTTCTCCCCTCTGCTTTGCTTCTCTTCCTTTCCTCCTGGAACAGAGCAAGCGAGCTGGTACCGTGGGGCTGGCCCAGCACAGCTCCTTTTGGCAGGCCTTGGACCTCAGCCAAAGTCTGTCCCAGGGGATGTCGGGAACGCTTTGAAAATTGAATCTCCCAAGAACTCACGAGGCTGCAAATGCCACGATGCTGCCTGACCCTGGGTTAAACCCAGCGGAAGGGGAGCAGGAGCGGCGGCAGCGCTGCCCTCGGGTAACTCCCGAGGAGAGCCGGGCAGGGGGAGCCGGGCAGGGGGAGCCGGGCAGGGGGAGCTGGGCAGGGGGAGGCCATGGGGACAGGGGGAG
>VZRR01000843.1:75836-109115 GCA_013398015.1 Oreocharis arfaki
GCGCTGGACGCGGGCGGCAGCGCCGGCAGCGGGGCCGGCACCGGCGGCGTGGGAGCGCCGGGCTGGGCAGAGCCGCTCGGGGCCTGCAGCACCTGGGGCTGCGCCTGCAGCACTTGCTGCTGAGCCGAGGAATCCGAGTCGCTCTCATTGTCCTGGGGGCTGGGGATGCTGGGGGACGTGCTCCGGTTGTCCTGGTCGATGTCCTTGGGGTCACTGCTCCCCTCGTCGTTGACGCTGCGGCTGTCGGAGCTCTCGCCTTCGCCCTCTCCCTCCGAGGGGGAGTTTGGCCTGCTGATCTCCTGTGGGGACAGGCAACGGTGACCACTGCGCCCGGGAAAAGCACACCAAGGCATTCCCAGCGTGCCACAGGACGGGGTCTATCACACGTGCTCTGCAGACACCGGTGCAGGCACCCTTCGAACCCCACGGGGCCTCTACGAGCACAGGAACACAAACATCCCAGGGAGGTACACGGACAGCAGAGCCACGATCCTTTCCACAGTGCCCAGGGGCAATGGGAACAAACTGAAATACAGGAGGGGTCCTGCTAAACACAACAAAACACTTCTTCACTAGAGGGTGACCAGTAATGGAAAAGACTTGTCTTGTGACAACTCCAGTGGTGGTCCTCTAACTTGGCACAGAAGACAAAAACCCAAATTTAAATTAAAAAAAAAATAAAGAGGAAAGAGGGGGAAAATAATCCAAGTGTACTCCTATATGGTTGGTATTGATACTAAAAGGAAAAAAACCCAATTTCTGGACTCACCCTGTATCATTCCACTGTTTTCAGCAGAAGGAACGCATTATAACATTGGTCGCTTTCCAGCCACAGATTAAGTTACAATTTGCTGTGGCTTAAACTGATTTAGTGTTTTTGGTTTGTTACCAGATTTGCACCCCCTCCCCATCTCAAACCATTCTCCTAAGAGGACATACTCCTCCGTGGGACTCACTTGTGTTTTGGATTTTTTGGCATTGGACCTGTCAGGTTCTTCTGTGTCGGACGCTGCCTTTTCCCGCTGCCTCTTGGAGTTCTTGAGAGGAGAAGACACCTCTTCTTTTATCTTCTGCCACAAAGGATGCAGAACACAACAGTTACCAGTGGTGTAAATGCAAAAGTAAACTGCGTGCAGGCCAGTGCCACTGTATTTAGCACAAATTAAGGAGCAGAACTCAGGAGCTGACACAGTATTCAAGAGCAATGCAATACACATCAAACCAGCAGGAAAAAGAAAAAGTGAATCCTCATCCCAAGGGACATTTTAAACAGAGCTGTGCAGGACCAAACCCCATCAGGAACTCACAGCAGATCAACTGGGCCAGGTAACCCTTCCCACAGAGCCCAACACCAGTTATTAACTGGTGCAAGATGGAGCAAGAATTTCTGCAGGAGACAGGATAAACCTCTTTCTGCTACAGGAAAGTCTTGCTCTACTCTTGGTATTTTGAGAGGAGTATTTTTAGACCCCCTCAAATACAGGGCTAAGAGTGAATAGCTATTCTGAGATTACTACCTTCTCCCATGGCCTGGAACAGCTCTGTGCATCACATAATTACCTAACTCCAAATTCTGCCAAGTTTTCAGTTTTATAATGTGAAAACTTGCTCTATACTCCAGTTTTGACTTTTTTTTTTTTAATATTTATTTCTAACTTGCTACTTTTCAATTCACACTGCTTAATGGTAAGCCTTCCTGCTCCATGTGGCTTTGTTTCTTCAGAACTCTCTTGAAAAGGCACTTAATTCATTTAAACAGACTCAACTGTCAGCTTGCTCTGAAAAATCAAGCAAATACACCTCCAGAAAAACAACAGCAGCAGTAGACTCAATTACTAAATGTTCATACTCTTTTGTAAACAAAGATTAAAACAAAGATTTTAAAAAAAAATCCCCAAAACTGTCTACTTGTCCCAAATACAGCATTTCTGATCTGCATTACTCCCCTGAGCTTAATGCCTCCCATTTGCATCCGAAATGGAGGGATTACTTTATCGTGAGAGCAGCAGGGTTATGTGGGGCTACTCGAGTGGTTTGATCACTCACATCCCTCCCTGGCCAGGCACGAAGCAGCTCTGAGCTGCACCGCTCCACTGGTGGCTCATCCACGCTCTCAGGGGTTTCCAGGTCACGGAGAGATCCCCCGGCCTGCCGCGACCTGCGTGTCCCGCAGCTGCCCGAGAGGCCCCGGGCGCGCGGCCCCGAGCAGGAGAGCCCCCGGGGAGGGGTTACCTTGGTGGATTTCTTCACGGACTCGGCCTTGCTGTCGTTGCTGGAGGTGCTGGCGGCGCTGGGCGAGTTGCGGCCGCTGGAGCGAACGTCCTCGGCGATGGGGGAGGCGCGGCCATCGGGGCTGGCTGCCTGCTTCTTCCTGCCACTGCGTAGGGTCGACATCTGCGGGGAGGGCACAGCCGGGTCAGCGCTGCCCGGCCGCTCGCAGTGCTCTGCCTTGGCAGGGGCACGGACAACGCACCCCTCTAAGAGCCTGGCAGCAAAAACCTGCAGCGTTTCGCGTTGCTGCACCTCTTCCTTCAAAGCTCAACTGGACTCAAGTGTAAAAGGAGACAAATCCTTAATCTGTCTACTCAAAAACATTAAGTGCTGATGATTTAATTAGCAGTGTCTGTTAGAAATGGCGCTAGGAGGACGCTCCAATACACGGCACACACGCGAGAGTGCCTGAGGCAGGAGGACCCCCATGTTCCATTAAAAACAGTCCATCTGTTGGCATTCAAGCAGCCAAGGCCAGGGTCCAAACTCCCAGCTCCAGTGTGCTCCTGCCATGCAGTAAGGGATCAGTAAAGTGCATTTCAATAATTAATGCTGTTTCCCTGTCATTTTGGCCTTTTTTTTTGATGACTGGCTACCAACAAAGCAATGGAGCCAACACTCCCCAAGAGTGGAGCATCGTGAGATGTTTAGAATCAACGGTCACATCATCATGATCAGAAAGATAGAAAGGGGAAGGCAAGGAAACAAATCTATCTGCTGCTTTCTATCAGCTCAACCCAACTCAAAGATAAATCACCCAGAGCTGCTGTCAGAGCCCTCACAAGTGCCGTGCTCCCAGGAAGGCTCCCGGTGCCTGACCCGAGTAAGAACGCAGTGACAGAACACACCGAGCACAAAGGCAAAACGGAGCTCTCTGCAGGGAAGAGACTTTAACTCCAGTAACATGAGGAGACCACATGAATAGCATCTAATTTTTTACAACTCTTCCCAAGGGCGTAACTCTGACAGGATGCAGCTGGAAGGAGGACACGTACCAGCACAGGATGTTTAACAGGCTGTCAGTGCCCCCTTATGCTGACAGTCCGCTGCCAGTCATTACAGAGGAATAACACAGCTTGCACAGACATTCCATCTCCTTTTCCCAGAGAAAGCCTCAGCCTCAGCAAAGCACCTCACTCACCCTGGCACACAGAAATGCAGCGGGAGCAGGCACAGCCCATGGCAAACCAGCCACTTTAGGAGTGTGGCTCCTTTCCCCCCTATATCACAGAGGGTTAAACCCACCGAGCCTCGACTCCGCCGTGTCCTCATGCTATGCTTCCCACTGAGCCCATCATCTTCCTCTTTCACGGGCTTGAACATAAAGGGTGGGGGGTCCACGGGCTTCTCGATGGGCGGCAGCTCCCCGTATTTCTTGAAGTGAATCCGACAATCCGTGCACAGCAAAATGTTCTCTCGGCCGCCGTGGTGCCAGTCCTTGGAGGCTTGGGGCAGGGAAAGCAACAGCTCAGCAACTCACAGAGCACCCCAGCCCCAGCACAAACACACGGAATTGATAAAAAAGGTACAGCTAGAAGAGCAGCTGCTTTTCTAGGGGTAACAAAGTTGGGGGAGTTTCTGGAAAATTTTGTACAGTTCCAGTGCACATCCTCAACATTCAATTTGCAAACTATGGTTGTTTGCTTAAGAAACTACAGTTCTGAGGCACAGAAAGAAGCCTTATCTGCTCTACCTGGGAGCTAACAGGCAGCTGTTGTTCTCCAACGCTGTGGTTTCTGCAAGAGAAGTGAGCTCTGAACCTCTTATTTCCTTCCCCATTCTGGGGCTCCCACTTCCATCTGCGCATGAGCCCAAACATCAGACTGATGCACAGGAGATCTGGTGCAGTGTAAGGAAGTTTTGTGTGTGACAGTCACAGCCCAACACTGATTGATTATGTCACAAATTGATTACACAGATTATGGATTATGCAGATTTATTCCTGTATAAATGTCCACCTCAGGGCTCTCCTTTGTCACTGCAGTATTAATGTGCAATGGCAAAGCCTGATTAACTCTGTTAGGAACGCTGCATATTTCAGCTGATTCACCCCCACACCGCTGTGAACAGCTGTACCAGCACAGGAGCTGCTCCTGCTGGCTGAACCCACCCCCCCAGGCAGCAGCAGAGGGGAGAAGCCAGCAGGGACTGGGACATACTGGTGGTGAAGCAGTGGCGGCAGGCGTAGCCCTTCAGCTCCTGCTCGCTGTCCTCGCTGTCAAAGTCATCTTCACTGGCCGAGCTCAGGTCCACTGAGGGTGGGAAGGACAACAGAGGAAGGGGAAAATGGAAAATAAACACTCAGCAGGATTTTCTATTTCCTCCTACTTGGCTAAAACAAGCATTAAGTAAAATAGACTGTGACTCCCTACACCCACCCTCCTGCCTTGCATGGCCATTATTTCTGATGTTTCAAACTGAGCAAGACCAGACCTCATCACTCTGCAGGTTAAGGGAGGATTCCAAGGGATACAGCTCCTGGAACCTCTGATTCAGCACACGGTACATTTCCAGGTAAGCTGCCATTCAAATACCATCCATGGTGAGTTCAAGAGGCTGTGTTCCAAACCCACAGTTTTCAAGAGAAAAAGGGGTTTATCTCTAGAACCTGATCAAATTTAAAATCAAATATTCTATATTTAAAACCTACTCTACAAGATTCCATGAACAGGTCCTGTAGTGGCTTTTCTGGTTTTTATTTTGTGACCCAGCAGCAGAGGTGTTTGTGGGTGGAGGAATCAATGCTCACATACAATGGACCTGTTTGAAAAACAAGCTGTGATTCTTCTGGATGAGAGGCACTGCAGGATAACACCAGCTTCCCAATCCTTACCCCAGGGCTCCAAGTTTTAACCCACAGCACACTCACATTGCAAAAATGTCATGTTTTGTAGAAGGAGAGGATATGCAAAGGGTCCCTTTCCTGTGTGGCAAATTAGCTGATTACACATCTGTGAGCTCAAAAGCAGCATCTAAACCACTGAAAGTACGCAGACATCACAAAAACTGTATCTTATCTTCTAAACACCTCAGGAGTAAATACCTCCCTTTGAGAGCACTGCATTTTTCAAGTCCCACCACTATAAATTCACAACATAACAGGGCTATAATTTGTCACAAGCAGGAAGCCCTCTGGCTTCTTCTGTTCGAATCTTTAATTAGAAGAGAAGTCCTTGATGCAGGAATACTGTTTTTCTGAAGGCTCCAAGAGGATGTTTTGTACATGCAGGTTATAGTTTATGGATTAAAGTTTACACATTCTACCGTACTTGCCATCAGCATTTGTCAGCAACTCATTACCCTTCAAATTAACACAGGGTTACAGTTAATAGCCACACTGCCATAATTCCTGCATTGATACTTGCAGGTGTTCAAACCCTGACTGCAGAACTGACCCCAGGCCAGCACTTGCTTCCCTTTGCTAAATGGATTTTCATTCTCATCCTGCAGTCAGATCCATAAGGATGGGTCCTCCCAGCCACAAGCTCTCACAAGCTGAGTATCCTGAGTTGAGCTGTGGAGTCCAGATCCTCGCTCCTTGTGCACACAGAGACCAGCAGTAAATCCCACCAGTTCAGCAGGAAAAAGCTCCCAGCCCTTTCCTACACCCTCCCTTTTCCTCTGGCCAGAACTGTGCGTCCCCCCTGCTCGCCACATCCTCCACCTGCCCATGTTCATTTTTACATCTGCCAATCTCTGCCTCCACAGCCCCTTTTCTTTATGAGGCACATGTGGGTTTAGAAAGACTTAAAAGACTCAAACCTCACACAGGGTAACAAACCTTTCTCATGTGGACAAAGGTTTCTATCTCCACATGGACCCTGTGCAGTGCAGCACGGCACTGCTTTGGGGAATCACCCTTGGTTTAGACACTTCTGCTCCAGGCAAGGCCAGTGTTCTTCCAAGAGCCCCTAAGACACAGTGCTGGCTGCAGCACAGTCTGAGGTCCAGCAGAAGGTAGGGGTCACCCAGAAGGATGGAAAGGACTTCCTTCCAAAGGGATGGAGGACCTCCTTCCTTTTTTCTGTGTTTTTAAATTCCCATTACTGTAACAAGCCTGGAGAAAATACAACACACCACCAAGAAACGAGTAGGGAAATCCAATCCCAGGGCAGTCCTTCCATCCTTACAGGAGGGTTTTATGTTCAAGGACTGCACAAAGGTGATCAAAGCCACCTTCCACATTCCAGCAGAAGGGTGCAGGACCGGGAGAGCGCAGCTGCCTGAACTCCATTTCCTCGCTGCCCCTCGGAGGTGCAGCACCATTCCATTCCTGCTGCTCCTGAACACAGACACACGCTGTGCTTTCAGCCTGCACTCACAGAATTCACTGGAGGGGGGCCTGGAGGGAGTGTTGACCGGCGTGGAGGCGGTGCGGGTTTTGATCCTGCGGAACACGGCCTGCCGCCGGTGCCGCCGGTGCGCGCGCGAGCTCGCGGCCTCGGGGGTTTTCTTCCAGTAGTAATAGAAGGTGATCAGCTCTCCCTGCAAACACAGAAGGAGGATGTTAGAGGGACACGCAGATCTGGCTTGTCAGCTTTCTGCCTCCCCTGTCTCTCTGTATGCACACATGGATTTTTCTAGGAAGAAACGTGACGTATTTCAGCCAGAAAAAATAATTATTTAGGTAAGACACACAACAAAACCCTCATTATTTTTTGCTTGCTTTTGCAGAGGAGGGAAGGAAGTAAATAACTGCTTTTTCACTCCTCCCCTAGGAAAGGAAAGAGGCTGGGAAGCACCAGTAGCCAGCCTCCACCTGGATGCTGCTGGTGCCAGTGCTTCGGAAGAGGGTGCCCTTGTGTCACTGTCAGCATCGCGTGACACCTCTGCTCCTCAGCCCTGCCACAACTCCTGCTGCTCATGGAGAGAACAAGGCTCAACCCAAACAGACTCTGCCATTTTGTCAACCTACATTCCACAGACAGGTATTTTTCAATATCCCTTTGTAAGGAGCTGGAAGTTTGAGTAAAAACATGTTCAACAACAAGTCTGTAACCGTAACACAACCCTACCACACTAAATCGTGTTTTAATTTGAATACATATACCCACATCTAAATTAATTAAGCAGTTAAAAGAGCACACCTAGAGAAATGAGTGATAATTTCACAGCATAATGAATCTGGCTTACATTCAAGAAGTGGAGCAGCTGCCATTCAAACCTGCGGATGCGATGCTCAACCAAAGAACAGCATGTGGTTTTAATCTCTTTTCTCTTACTTTGAAACCCCATCATTTCCTGGCGACTTGTCTGCCTCTAAGGTAAAAGGTGTTGTTGCTTTCAAGTTGCAAGAGAAAAACGGAGAAGTTCTAACCAGCCCCTTGAAAAAATCAACATCAGAACAAACATACCTGAATTGCCCACAAAAAGGGTTTCTTTGAACTGTGTTTTATGTGATCAAATAACCTCAGCCCGCTGCCTCCGTGGGGAAATCCTTCGGCCCCGCTCCGGGCGGAGCAGGAGTTAACTCCAGTAACGACCCTGCCTGAATCCAAACCCTCCCCAGGGCCCCAAACCAGCAATTACAGCCACAACCAATACCTGCTCCACTGAATCGCTCCAAAGACAAAGGGAGGATGTTGTTCTAGACATTAACTGCTGACATTTAAGACACTTAAGAATTTTACCAGTGCCTAATTTAAAAATAGAAACCCCAGAAGAAAGAACACAACCACAACCACAAGGGTGACTTCTGGCAACAGGCAGAACAGATCACTTTTAATCTGTGCTGCCACAGACCGGGATGATGCTGCTGATCCCCACCACGGACCTGAACTATGTTTGTGTATTATATATTAAAATAACATATACTCAGTGATGGTTGGTGAGGAGGAGCAAGTGGGCAAAACACTACCTGCAAGTCTTGAGTCTGAAGGACAAAAGCCCTACTAAAAATATTAAAAATGTGTTTCCTGAAGAGAATCTGAAACTGGCTGGTGATGAGCACCCAAACCACGGCAGACTGGGCAGAACAGGGAGTTCTGAGCCCGGCATCCTGCTCTGCTCCTGCCTGTTCCCTGCACGTGTTTGCTTTAGAAATACCATTTCCCAGAGCCCATTAAGTGGGCTCAAAGTCCACCCAGCCCAACTGTTTGTCCACTTGGGGATATGCCCGTGCCAGGAGCCAGGCTGGGCTCTGCAGGAAGGCTTTTGCAACGCTCTGCACAGGCAGAAAGTCTCTTGCAAATGAAACCAGTCATTTTTTACCTATAAATTCATTTGTATCAAATCTGAGGCGTCAGCACCAAGGAGCAAGTCGGTAAATCCCATGCCTTTATGTCAGTGAATTAATGTGTCCTCTGCCACATGGCAACAGCAGAGTACAAACCAATCTGTTCTCCTCCCATCATAAAATAGGGAATGGGAACCTATTAGAGCTCCATTTACACATTGCAAAGCCATCAGGTCCCAAGGGAAGTTTAACAACTTCTACATGCAGTATATCATAAACTAAACTTTAAAAGAAGTGGTGTATATTTATAGAAAATGCCAACCTCATGACCGTAATGCTTTTCCCCCTCGAGACTCGCTCAGAAGCGCAGTCACAATTGCACACGGATAAAGATGAAGTCAAAGTCTATTTATTCAACAACCAGTTTCAGCCCAGCTACGAAATGTGGACAGATTAAAGCACTAAAGAGTATTCTGTACTTCCAACTCATGGTCAGACTGCACAAGATCAGCACTCAGCAAAGAGCTCTGGGAGAAAGAGAGAAGCGAGAGGGGGAGCACACACAGAATGCAACGTTACACACAGGTACCCCACTGAAGGAGCTCCATGCAAGATCTCAGCAGCTCTCCAGGATGCCAGTCTGCCCGAGGGATTAACTGCTGCAAGGGCTCAGCCTGGCAGGATCAGACCCACCATCCTGGGGGCTGCATGGGTGGCACGAGCTGGAGCACAAAGGACCGAGTCAGGCAAGCTTTGGTTCCCCAAACAGGGAGCAAAAACAGCTTCCAGCCTCACTGCAAGGAAGTCAAATGAGCTTTAATCAAACATGCACAGTGCGTGCTGCTGAAAGCCAGGGCGCATAAATTCAGGAACAAAAGCTGCTGCAGAAATCAATAGCCTCCTGAAACATTAACACAGGCCAGCATTGATCAAAGGCCCTGGGACAAAAGGCTGCCTTGCAAATTAGCTGCTGGTTTTGCTTGCAAGCAAACAGAGAAGCATGAACGCTCTGACATGAATGGCCTGTAATGATCATTTTGTTCCCGGTGATCTCACCTCACCTCACCACAAGGTCTCGCAGTCAGCACATCCCACATCCCTGAGCTGCGGCTGCCGGCAGCGCCAGGCTGGGGAGGGCTGGGGCAGCCGCTCCAAAGCTCTTTCTGTGGGTACCAGATCACGATCCGGGGCCAGCCCTGCCCTGCCATCCTGCAAACACACTGTCCTTCTCCTCTGGGTGTCCTCTGCAGGCTGGGTATTGCTATAACACACACTACAGCCAAGTTAAAGCAGCCTGAGCCATCGCTGGTGTCACCACTGGACTGGCCCAGCTTACGGGGGAGCGACACCCCCCTAATGAGGTATCATTTATTCCTTAATTAGGAAGGGGGAGCCCTCTAGGGTGACTGTACTGTGCCACATCCATGAAAGATGCTGTGAGTGCCCCCAGACCAACTCCACCAGCAACCAGCTTTTCCTTTTCCATGGGTTTGGGGAGAAGATTCCCTTCCCTTCCCTTCCCTTCCCAGATTCACGGCTGCCTTCCTGTTCACAGCAGCCTCACCTTCACTTCATACACCACCACCTCTTTTTTCCTGCACACATGACTCCGTGTTTCCATGTTAACATCTCGTTAACTGTCCCAAACACATATAAAGCAAAATGAGCAGCATTATTCAGGCTTTTAACGCCACATTTCCTTGAGAACACCTACATTCCCAAGTTTCACAAGGCAGAGGGGATTATGTTCCTCGCTGAAAACACCAGTTCAGCTTTCACCAATTCTGAAATACATTCCGAGCTCACGACTCAAGTCTCCTGCCTCCCCCTGCCAAGGCCATTTCACCCCATGTTGTAGGTGAATATAAAAAAGTCACACTTCATCTCCTTTTAGCTCGGTTCTGGGGATTATTTTTGCAGAGGAAGATGTGGCTCAGATCCCCCTCGCAGGAGCTCACAGCGGGGAGGTTTCTCTGCAATTCCCAGCCCTCAGCCTGCCCAAGCCAGCCCTGCTGCACGAGCAGGGGACTGTCCTTGCCACGGGGCACCTCTCCCCCTACCTTCACCCACCACTGTCCCCTGTGTGTTCCTCCAGCTCAACCCTTCCACATCACCCCCACCAGAGCAGCCCCTCTACCCCCACACCCTCAGCACGCCCCCTTTCCTACTTCTTATCGGTAGTTTTCAAATGTAAAAGCCACAAGCCAAGCTGTGGCCCGTGTTTGTGTTTAGTCTTGCCTTGGGTAAACAAAGGATTAGGGCTGGGTGTGCATCCCTGGACGGGAAGGTTCTGACAGCCCTGCAGCAGCACAGCTCCTGAGGAAGCCAATCACACACACACATCAACCTCCCTTCAAGTATCTGTTAGGGTATAACACAGTGAGCAAACACAATAATTGCTGTTTAATTTCCCCAGAGCCGAGCTCTGCCAGAGGAAAAAAAAAATATCATGGGGGAGGGGAATAGCTTTACAGTAATGAAAGAGAAAAGGTAAATGACAGCACTCCTCGATGGCTGTAACCAGCCATGGCAGAGCAGAGGGGAACAGATTGTCCAGCTGTGGCCTTAATGAATTCACAATCTTTCTGGAATGCTTCAAGATTTTATTAAGTCAACTCAATTTAGCTAATGTTCCTGTAAAGTCCTGCAGTAAAAACAGTCTCCAGCGCTTCCCTCCTGCACTGGGTCCCCTGGCACAGCTTGGGTCACAGCATCTGCTCCAGGGCAGGGTCAGGAACACAGGTTTGGATCATGGGACTGCGTGGAACACATCACCAGCACTGACTGGAGGGCCAGGCTGGCTCCTAAAGCTTTACAGAATAACCTGGGATACTGCCATGCACTGTTAGGAGACCAAACTGAAAATATCCATCCCCTCCATCACACATCTCACACCCCAAAGCTGCAAACAGAAGGGGCTGCCCAGGGCAGGGGTGGAATCACCATCCCTGCAGGTGTTCCCAAAACAGGCCCATGTGGCACTTGGGGACTCGGTTCAGGGGTGACCATGGTTAGGGTTAAAGCCTGGACTCGATGATCTTGGAGGGCTTTTCCAGCCTTAATGATGCTGTGGCTGGTTCTTCTTATGAATCCATACCCAGAGAGAGAAAATGTGCAACTCCTGCCTTGGCCTGAAGGAGCTGAAGGACTGGAAACACGCAGCAGGGCCGAGAGGAGCAGCTGTGTGCAGCTCCAGGAGTTGAACTTGGCCATTTTCACAGCGCAAAGCTCGGGCTCGGTGCCTCTGCCAACCATGACAAATAGGTTTGCACATGCTCTAATTAAGCAGTAAGTCTCAGCAGCTTGTTCAGTAGCACTGATTAATGTCCACCTTGGGTGCACAGGAATCCTGCATATTCCAACACATTACTGAGATTTTAAGAGAGGCTTTTAAAAATCAAGCAATATTTTACTTAACACTACAAAAACCCCCATTAAAAATCGTGGGATGCTCTCTAAGGAATCCCCTGCAGGTCTCAGTTCTCTGGCAGATTTTAGAAGTACAGGCACTTCACCTTGCAGCTCCTCTGGCCATTTGTTATCTCCTGGATGGCAGCACAGCCCTGTCCCCATGGCCCCTGCTAAGAACTCCACCTCTGGTTTTGGGAGATTGGCTGCCCCCCGCTGCTTCCTTGCTCTGCACACAGCAAGGTTAAGCTCCCTGGTTTCATTTCTTTATTTGAAACTCCTGGCAAACAGGCTGGGCAAGTGGGAATCCGAAGAGGAGGCAGGTGTGTAACAAACCCAGGCTGACTCCTTGGGTTTTGTGCTGTCAATTTACTCCCAACACAGGAACAGTCACAGAATTTCCTGGGAACCCAGCCGAGGCTCCATCTGCATCTTCTGGATTTCATTTTGTTGTGGAAAAAACCTGCAATCAGATACAGCTTTATGCTTTCTAATTGTTTCTGCTAAATGAGTACTGCTACCCTGCTTAGTCCCCCAAACACCAGGGGAAGAGAGAGCTTCTTTCTCCTACAAATGAAGATTTTGTCTGAAGAGCCACCACAGGTCCTGAGAGAACTGAGGCACCCCTGAGAGTGCTAAAATAAGCTTGGAACCTGAAGATTTCACTCCCAAGTTCCTCAAGCAGTGAAGAGACTACAATAATTTCACTGTGCGTGTTACCTGAACGCACAGGTCACTGCTGTAATTGCCCCAGGAGAGTATACCTGCCCTTCTCAACTCATACTAATTCTTCCACATAATGGGTGAGTAATGCAGTCACTACTAGAGAAGAGAGTCAGTGCAGGGACTGCAAAGTCAAGGGAGAGAAAGGAAAGGAATACATGAGCTGGATGTAAATAATCTCTCCTTCAAAACAAACTTTATCTGCAGTAACACAGCAACACTCAGCCACTGTACAGCATCTTCCATTTGATGACAAGGTCAATGAAGTTTTACAAATTAAGTCTCAGCACATCCTTCTGAAGTTTTATGGTGTGGGGAAACAAAGAGACAGAAGATTTATAAATCGGCTGAGATCAATCCAGAGTGGGAAGGACAATTGTGCCGATTAACCTCCAGCTCTGTGAGCAGCTCCAACACTGACAGCCTCCGAAATTCCTTCGTAATTCCAGCCCAGGCCTACTGGACAGGCTTATCCATCCTTATTAGCACAGGACTGGTTGAGTGTTCAACATTCACTTTCCTTCTGCCCTCCGCACCAGCTGCTCTTTCTTACAGCTGGACATTCCTGTTTCACTCCCGCCTCCTGATTGTACGGCTTTAGCAAACCACTGAGAAATCCAAATTATCCCCAGAAAACACCAGGAACATCTCTCTGTGCCACTTCTAACTCACCATTTTCTTGTAGTTCATTTGTTCATCTTTTCCAGTGTTTGTAATTAAGGTTGCACAGACTGGCAGCAAATAACATAATTAACATTTTATGGAACTTACCCTCGCTATCGGCTCTATGCAAACAATTCTTTTTTTCCCCCATTTTTAGGGATTTAAGTACCAGCTTTAACAGTTCTGCAAAACAAATGCACAGCACACTGGGGCATTGTTTTAAGGCTCAGCCCCAGTTAAAACTGCCACCCCTCTCTGCAGCTGTACGTGGGGCCAGAATGAAAAGAAAGCTTTTGTAATTAAGGCTTCTTCCTCCAGAGACTCCTCTTTGTTAATCAACAGAGTTCCCAATCCCCGCAGGAACTCGCACACTGTTGGCTGCATCCATTATTAATTACTAGAGCCTGTCTTCAGCAGTGGCAGTGGTGGTTCCCCCGGCCTGGGCAGCACTGCCAGGGTCACCAGGCAGGTCCCAGGGGCATCTCTGGGGCTGCAGCAACCCCGGGGTTATCAAAGAGGGCAGTTAAGGACCTCAGCACCTTACGTGCATTTGTTGAGTATTTATTTTCTACTCGGCTCTCCCTTTGCAACTTGCACTGTCAACATTTCTGGGGTCAGAAATCCTGCTTTGCTCGACCACTTTGATGTCCAACAGTTTAACTTTACCCTGCACCTCTCACCGTGCACACCCCTCTCAGCAGCACAGGGGGTGCAGAGAGCCCAACTCTGCAGCACTGCTGGGATGTTCTCACCCCTGGGATGTTCTCACCCCTGGGATGTTCTCACCCCTGAGATGTTCTCACCCCTGGGATGTTCTCACCCCGGGATGTTCTCACCCCTGGGCTGTTCTCACCCCTGGGATGTTCTCACCCCGGGATGTTCTCACCCCCGAGCACCCACGCAGGGCCGGGTGAAGGAGGCACAACACGGTTCCGAGGAACAGAGCTGAAATGCCCCTGCAAACATGGCACGCGGCGCTGTTTTCTTGAGCCAGCAGCTCTTGTGTTCCATTTTACAGCCCACATCAAAGTCCTGGGGTTCACAGCCGGCCCAGGCAGCATCCCTCCCTGCTGGCCTCTTGTCAAGGGCAAGTTCTCAGTATCTGAACTCGCCGGGACAAAAGGAGAGTGGGATAAATACCCAGATAAAGTAATGCCAGTTACTGAGGAAAGCTTTCAGGGCATTGTCTGCACTGGATCACGTCTTTCCCACTCCACTCCCACCTCTCCCTCAATACTGTTACCATGAGAATTTAGCAGCACGATACCCAGAACAGGATTTTCTCAATGGAGGTGACAATTATCCCTTTAACTGCACTTTGTTTTTGCACCAGCTCAATAATTAAGTCTCTTGATTGGGTATTGCTGGAGTTCAGGTTGTGGAACAAAACCCCATTTCCCTGCTGCTGGCTACATCCCGAGGACACCTTTCCCAGAGCCTAAAACATATGCCCATTTTCACTCTCTAAAGCCAAGGTACCCGTGGTTCCTGCGGGGGCGTGTGAGAGAGAAGCGAGCCGTGAAGCCATAAAGCACTTCCAACCACCACACTCCATCCTGTAAACATTTTTCTATTTATCTGCCCTTCATTACACGCACAATCTTATTATCTCTGCACATCCTCAAAGCGACAGCCGTCAGGGTCACCCTATAAAATATACATGGGCAATGTTACATCTAATGACTGGAGCAGGCACGGAAATGAAGGATGGGAGGAGTGGGAAAC
This sequence comes from Oreocharis arfaki, assembly GCA_013398015.1. Lineage (NCBI taxonomy): Eukaryota > Metazoa > Chordata > Aves > Passeriformes > Paramythiidae > Oreocharis > Oreocharis arfaki. Next base: position 90,802 of record VZRR01000843.1, read on the forward strand.
CGCAGGATGTTTGAAAGGGATCATCAGTTATATCTGTGCATTTCCTGAGGTGATAATTGAATGACAGTGGCTGGGAGGAAAATCCATTTTTGAGCCTCGGAAAGGACTGTTAAGGAAGAACTGGTTTTGTGCTGGCAGCGTGTAATGGCTGCCAGGAAATGGGAACGGCTCCTCCAGCCACAGCAGCTCCTCTGCTCCATGGATTTTACACAGGGGCTGACAATCAGATCCAGTACCATCAGCTACTCGAGCCAATAAAAAAATATTGACAGATTTTGGTCATTTCATCTGCCACCCAGACTGCCTGTTGTTGTGGTTTGCATGTCAGCTTTAATTAATTCAAGTGAAAGGCCAATTTGTGTATGTGCATGAGAAAGGGACACTCCAAACACAAGGACAGAGCACTGTCTACTTTCATAATTTCTGTTTAAACAAAGTATTAAAAATTTAATTCTGCTATTTCAGCAGGGAACTTAAGCCCCCTGCATCTCAGGAAGGTGCACAGATGCTCATCTGTTGCCCAACAACTGAAATTAGGCCTGTAATTATTAAGAAAGTCTTACTACTTCAAAAATATTTTCATTACTTCATCATGCCACTTTTACAAATAGAATCACACTGTATTTACCAAAACCTTTCCTGAGCTGTAACTGTTAGCTGGTTTTTGCTGCTCGGTGACGACTTCGCAGCAATAATTCCAGTTGGTATTTCAACCTAACCATTCCCAGGGAATTGTCACTTGGGATCAATACTCTCATCACTGCAGCCCTGCCCGGGGCTCTCTGGGGTCACAGACACTGGAGGGCTGATGGGAAACACTGACCTGGAGCTCAGGATCACGGAGGGTTTCCTTTGCTGCAGTACTGGGGAGGGGCAGTACAATAACCCCCACACTCACGCCCCCAGAGCCACACCAGCATTCCAAAGCTCAGGGAATGCCCCTCCTGTCCAGCTGGAAATTCCCCCCAGAAGGATGGATGACACCTTGCTGATGTGGAAAGAGGATTTCCAGTGGGGAAGTGCTCTCACTGAGCAAAGCACATTTCTGGCCTCACTGAGCACAGAGCTTCCAGTTGTCTTTCAAGCCCCAGTTTATGTCACCACCTGGTCCCCGTGTGGGCAAAGCAGGCTGAACACCCATCACCACCCAACACTTCTGGGGCACCTTGGATGGGCTGGAAAAATGTTCCTATCTCCAAGGTGCTGCTGCCTCTCTGTAACAGCCAAACGTAAATCCTACAGCATTTCATGGGCCACCAAGGACTGTCTTCCTGTTAATGAGAGCTGCTGCTTCTGTTTGCTTCCTTGTCTGAAGCTGTCTCCTGGCCTCCTCAGGTTGAGTTAGAATATATTGCATTAGCAGGTTTTATATTCCCAGGTACTGGACACTGAGAAGACAAAATACCACAGCACCAAGGAAACAAACCCACTCAAATAAACAAACACAAATTCTGAAATTCTGATCTGATTTTCCATTTTCAACATGGCAATGAGAGCAGAGGGGTGAGGAAGAACTGGCCACTTGTTTCTCAAATGTTGCATTCTGTAACTGCTTTTATGGAAATACAGAAACCAGAATTGAAGGTCCACTTCAACCACCAGCAAGGCAGCTCTGCCAGCAGCAGCACTGTTTGAACTCCTGATGTGTCTGACCACTGACCTGCATTCCACACTCCCATGGACCAGATGTTTTAGGTTTTCCAAACACATCTGTGCTGAATCACACAAAGCCTGGCTTGTCAAATGTACACACTCCCCTCCCTGACACAGCTTCCTCCTTCCGAGCTCGTGACCCAGGGGGAAGCTGCTGGGGTTTAAGAGTTTATTAAAAAAACAGCAGCAATCAGAAAATACAGAAAATTATACAGGAGACAAAGTCTGTAAAATCATCCTCGCTGCTAATGAGGAATGGGAAGATGTAATCCCCTGGAAACAACAATTTTAGAAGTCCTCACACCTGGTTGTTCCACGATGAAAACTGTCAACCCCGACTCCATGCTGAAGACAGACAGAATGTGACCTCTTAATGAAAATCACTAGCACAGGATGACCAACATCTGAACAGGCCAGATGGAGGAAGAATCCTGTCCACTTTACACCTGGCAAATATCAAGTGAACTCAGACAAACCACCAGCTTATCATTGAAAGCTCCCCCATGCCACAGAGGGGGAGGGAGGATGGGCTCCTGCCCTGAGTTATGGACAGAGCAAACAAAACCTCTCAGCAGAGTCCTTGTCATTAAGCCCTGATTTTAAACAGACTCTGTTCCTCTCAGATCTGGTCCCTGAACAGCTGTTTTCCTTTTACTGCTCTCCAAGAACAGCTCCCTAAACCAGTAGATTTTCTAGATTAAGTGTGGAAGGTTGAGGGGTATTTCAGTGTTTTCCTGTTTGTCAGAGCAATATATGAAAAGAGGAATACTGAAGCAGGACATCAAGCAACCCCCCACCCCCAAACCACAAAGAACTGCCACGTAAGCTGCTTATCCCTCAGTTATTGTTGCTTCCCTCCAGTCTCAAATTCTTTCTGTCAGGAAAAATCCTTAGCAAGCAAAATTTAACTAGAAGACAAAGCTAAGAGTTGTAAAGCAGCATTAGAAAGAACAATTCATTGTAGCTCTCTATAATACCTATACAGTGAGCTCAGAAGTGAGAGAAATTACCAATTCTTTCCAGTTCTGTTCCGCCCTGGTGTCTCCAGCAAACATTAATCTGCTCCCCCAGAACGTGAATTTGATCCCCACAATCAGGGGCAAGGCAGAAAGGCAGCAGTAATTCGGGGCATGGCTTAGGGCTCCGACTCCTGAGGTGCTGCAAACCCAACTGCAGCTCAGCCAGGCCCCCACTCGCCCTCCCCTCCGTGGCACTGCCCCGTTCCTCACACAAACACCCCCAGTCCCACCCAGCTGCACCAGTGGGAGCTCAGGAGCTCTCTCCTGTGACAGCCCCGACGGTGCCAGCGGCCTCGGGAACAGGGACGGCGAGCGCTCCGCTGACACCGCTGCTGCCCTGCCCACGTCCCGCGGGCCCAGCGTGGCAGTGCCACCCAGCACGCAGGGAGCCAGCAGTTTAATTAGAGCTCCAATTCATCACAGCACCGAGGTGTCAGAAGCCAGGAGAGAAGCCCTTAGAACAGGGAACTTCAGACCAACAGCAAAGGAGATGTTACATCAGTGCTTGCTGGCCTCCTCCTCCGGGAGAAAGCGAAGCTGCCCGGTTGGTATTTCTACTTGTGTGGCTCTTGGAAGGACAAACTGTTATTAACTGATAAGCTGCAGCCACAGAGTTTCTCAAAGTGTTGAAATATTAATCTCCAAGCCGTGCACTGCACTGTCTGCAAATAGAACTACACACAGAAACGTCCTGCTCTTCGCTTCAGCCCTGATAGCCAAAATTCCCCGCTGCATTTTTCTCTTTAAACTTTGTTTTTCTGAAACAGGTTTACTTCCCCTGCAAACAAACCAACCATCCTGTGGTTCTAGACAAAGCACAACACCTTTCATCTACTAGAAAGTTTGATTTCATTCTGGATTTCACTGACTGCACCAAAATACCACACCCTAAATAAACTCTTCAGAAAGATGCAGAGACGCAGAAGCACAACTCAGCGCTGGAAAAAGGCCTGACATGGATGCTCAGGGTGCTGATTTGGCTGCCATGTGTATGGATGGAAACTGGAGTGCCAAAAGTGTATTTGGTGGAGGGACACATTCTGATTTTCCCTTCTGACTGTGGAAGATTTCCACTGGTGAAACAAGAGCAGTGTTTGACGCGGTGCTTGGGCTCGTGGCCAAGCTCAGCAAACAACCACAGGCAGGGCACGAGGAACATTTCCTGCAGACATGAGCACCTGTAACTTCTGTGAAGGGCTCCTCTGTTGCTGCCCCATCCCATCAATCCTGGAGAAACAGCCTCAAAAGGCCACGGTGACATCATGACAAACCTTCCTGGGAACCCCCAGCTCCTGTCTCTGCCTTTCCCCATCCATCCTGTTCTCCTCTGAAGCTGGTTCTACCCTCCACAAACCCCAAATTTCATAGCCTTAGGAAAAGCCACAGACTCAAGATGCCAGTTCCTGTCTAATTACAAACACATCAAGCAGCTGACACAAGCAAGGCACAGATCCTGCAGTCACAGGCATCTGAGACATTACACAGCTCTGGAAAAGAAACCCTGTGCCATGTGAAAGACACACCACAAAAGCTATTTTCTCCTTAAAAAAAGCCACTTTACTACGCTGGATCTGCCCACATGTAAGCACAGGGGATGTTCTGAGTGTCTCATGTATCATTCCATAAGTAATTCCAGCCCTCCTGCTTTTCTCCCTCATTAAACTCATCACAGTAACACTGCTAAGACACAGAATCTATTTCTGGTCCATTCTTGCAGGTGTTGTAAGGTAAATAAATGATTTTGCTAATAATTTCTATTGCTCAGGCCTCACATGTGAAACCAGTCTGGAATTCAGCCCATTCCCACAGGATGTGAGGATAACCAGGACTCCCCGTGTCCATACACTGCTGTCAGCAACTGCTACCAAGCAAACAGGACAAGAAGTGGCATCTCTGGGTGAGCAACCCTTGTGAAGTTTGTGCAAATCCTAATGAAGCTGAGCTGCCTCAGGGATACAGGAGGGCAACCCTGCAAACCCTCAAACCTCAGTGAAATGGGGATGCTGTGAAAAAAGAGCAGGAGATGAGGGAGGAGAAGCAAAGAAACACCCCTTGCAAATAAAAAACAAAGCCAAAGAAAAAAATGAAACTGCAACTAATCCAAATAATTTCCTTACAGTCAATCACAGCAGTTACCTTGAGCAGGGAAGCACCCAATAACCAGAGCTCAAGCAGGCAGAAGTTCCCACAGCACCCACGAAAACCCAAGTTTTCAAAAACACATTAAAAGTGGAAAAAGGTCTGTGAGGGAGTATCACACACAACTGAATTAAAACAGCTAAGCTCTTAGAGTGGCTGTATTTATTGTGGCACATTTTATACTCCAAACCCTGGCGCCCTGGCTGAGCTGCCCCCCTGCTCAGCAGGCTCCCCCGACCCGCACACTCTGCCCCTGCAGCAGAGCCCAGAGCAGCGGGACAGGTCTCTGCTACTCGTGTCTCCCCAGCCCCTCACACACGTGCTACTGCCAAGAGGGCTCACAACTGAAACCACTCCAGCTGTCAAACACACCACCAGAGCCCTGGCTGTGGCTCACCGGCCGGGTTCTGCTGTGGTTTGGTTCCTCACCAGGCTCAGAACAACGTGCAGCCCACAGCCCCGGAGGCAGCAGGGCCCCGAGCGGGTGTGGGGCTGCGAGGTGAGCACAGCTCCCCATGGCTCCTCCTGCAGAGGGAACCCACTAAAGCAACTCACTACTGGGTGCACGTCGGTTCTGCTCAAAGGTGCAGCTACCTGCAACTCATTCTCCCTGCATCTCCGAGGGCAGATATCCCATGGCCCAGAGATCCCCGGGGAGCGGGGAAGCGGAGCTGCCAGGGCCCCAGCAGCCTTGGAGCGAGCCACGCCAACATTAATTATGATGGAGACAGGGCAACACAGCACAGAGGCAACAAAGCGTTGGCAGCAGCTCACTGACTGAATTCCTCCCTTCCCTGCTGCCCTTTCCAAACTCTGCTCGTGACTCGAAGTGGAAATCCCCACTCTCTCCTGCAGATCAAGGTGACCTTGGGAAGTCGGGGAGAATGACCCCAGGGAGCTGCCCGTCCCAGGTGCCCCCAGCCCTGTCCTGCCTGGGGACACCCATCCACACCCTGCAGGTCTCACTAGGGTCATGCAAAGCAGATCCATCAGTGTCCATCCACTGATTTCCACGAGCTGTGCTTCCCTGCTCCATGTGCACAGAGCCAGCTGCAGAACTATCCCCCCCTCAGGAGCTGTCCTGCTGCCAGCAGAGCAACTTCACAACCACACCACCACTACAGCTGGACACTGACTGGACAGAGTGTTTGGGAAGTAAGTTACACACCGGGCTCTTCTCCCCACTGAAGGACAGAGGATGTACGGCTGGAGAGAGACTGAAGCAAAAATATCTGAAAAATCAGAACTCCTAATTCCTACAATATGATGTCCCTGCTAGTCTGGGTTTGGGTTGGGGTTTTTTGTTGTTGTTGATTTGTTTTGGGGTTTTCCCCTCACTTTGACATGACCTTTATGGAATGACAAACCCAGACTGAGCAGTGCACCAGAAATGCTGTTTATCCACAGCCTGCAGGATTCCATCCACAATTTCAGCTCAGAGACGACAACCACAGCAGTCAAACATAATGCCAAACCCAGTTTTAAACATTTCCCATACCTTTGCTACGTAAGTTCCCTTGAAAAGGTCAGAGCAGAACTTCGGCAACTCAAAGAAATCCAAACCCTTAAAGCTGGTTTGGCACACGCATAAAGACCTAAACCAGCAATTCAGAGGTGATTCACGGGATTTGTTACGTATTATTTAATTACTGAAGCAATGAAAACTCGTGCAGTTACAATCTGTAAATGCCAGCACGGCAGAGCTGTGACTCAGGACTGTGCAAACACGGGGTGAGGGCTGTGAAGGAGTGACTGGATGAGGTGGGAGACGGGAGGGGATTTTCACTGACACACGGAACAGCCCCGTGGATTTGTTTCAGCAGCCCTATTAATGTGCTCCGTGGAAAAACAGCCAGGAGAGAGGGGCAAGTGGGGTCATTCACAACCACAAAGCAGCTCACAACATCCATGTTTCTCTACAGCAGCCACACTCCTGTTAAATAAAACCTTCTCAAAGTAAATGCAGGATTTCCAAGTATCTCCTGGCCAGTGCCGGGTTACAACTCTCTGGTTACTTAAATCCATCAAGACTTCTCTTCATCCTTTAGATGAAAATCATCTGCATCATTTTTAAAGTCTTACAAGTTTAAGACACAGAGATTTGTCCGAAACAAAACCACTATGAACCTTAATGTAGAATAAAAAAGTGGCAGATGGGGAGTTTTATGCCCACAGGGAGCAGACAATTTCTTTTCAGATGCTCATGCTCACAAAAAAGCAGTATTTTTCTAAAGCCAGGCAACAACAACAAGAAAAAAAATCTATCCCATCAAATGGCACAGAGTAAGAACATGAGCTGGAATTGTTAAATCAATACAACTTCAGCACAGCACTGAGGGAGGGAGGCCTTTGTCCCTGCCACTTCTCCACAGCAAGGTGAAGGTCCAGTTACACAACCCAGAGTTATCCCTACAGTCTGGATCTCCTTTAGAGATGCACTTTTCCATAAGCTCTTTCAGAGCCCAGATGTGCAAGGTTTGTGGCACACACTTTTAACCACATCTCAGCGGGCACGGTTCTGCAGAACAAAACCCGGGTCCAAACCAAACCCCTCCTGTTTCTGTCCGTTCTGTTCTCCCAGTCTGTAAGCCATTTCCCACCCCAGCTGTGATCCCGCAATGCACTGAAGGAATCCACGTAGGAAGTGTTGTCTGTGTGACAGAAAACTGCAGAGGAGCCAGACAAGCTCCACTGAAGCACAACAACCGAAGGTGAAGAACCCTGCCCAGGCAAAACAACAACTTACTGCACAAAGTAAATTCACCCTCAACCCTAAAAGCCTCAAAGAAACTTCGGGGAAGGGAAAATAACAGATGGAAAGGAGGAGACTGCAGGAACAGGGCAAGGAGAGAGAAAAGGGTTGGGTTTACAGCTTAGTGGGGTTTCTTTTGGTTTTACTTTGGCTTGTTTGTTGGGGAGGTGGCATGATTTATTTCTCCAGCTCCCTCTCATTGCAACTGAGGTAATGAAAGGCTTGAGCTTTGGCAAAAAATCCCCTCCTTAGCCATAAAAATAAAAAAGAACTGCAATTAAACTTACCAGAAACAAAGCTAATCAAACTCAACAGTAACAAAGGGCAACAGAAACACACTCACTGTATCAGATCTTCCTTGCTGGCCCAAAGCCCAGAGTTTTCATTACATTTTTTTCCTTCCCCTCAGTTTCACAACAGCATTAACCAGCCCTGGCCCAGGATGCCTCAGCTTTACTAACTCTATTTGTAGGAGATAGCTTTTCCTGACCCAAAAACCCAGCATGTGGAAAGTGTTAAGTCTTTCATGTAGTAGAGGAGGTTCTTAAAACTTCTACTGTTGAACTCAGAAATGCTGGAGCTTCACAGCCCATTAGAGGTTTGTGAACCACAGAGAAGGGTAGAGTTAGCAAAATAAATCAAGAGTTCCTGTGGGATGTCCTGGTGCTTTACACAAGAGGCACAAAGCAGGCTCCGGGTTAAACAACAGGGAGGACTTCTCAGATTGCAGGAGGAGAGAGCTGCTTTACAACCTGGAATGTGCTCTCCTCTCTTTGAAGGGTCTGGAGGCATCCTACAGAATAACTCCGTTTGTGTCAGGGGCACTGCAAGGGAAAAGGGAGCCCAGAAAGCATCTGGGGGAGGGGGAGGATCAGCTCAACTGTTCCACCCACGAACAAACTATTTCACCATGGCAATAAAAGCACTTATCAGCACCTTTTTCATGCCACATCTCTTCCTGCTGTACAGGAGTTTGGTAGCGTAAAACAAACAATATTCCCTGCCAATGTTCCTCATCCCAGATGACCAGAGTCAGGAAGGATTTCCCAACCACCAGGACCGCCAGCAGTTGGGATTTTGTCATCATTCTCGTAACACTTCGTCTGTTTCTTAAGACTCCAAGTTCCTAAATACAGCAATTACTCTGAAGGCAGCTCCTTCACTTCCATCTCCCCCGCTCCTAAGCTCACACAGTTTGCAGTGGAAAGGGGAATCGACAAATTTAACCTTCAAAGAGCTGAATCAGAAGGAAACACGCCTGTCAACATTCCAGGATTTAAAAAAGAGATGCAAGAAGCAGAATGTTTTCTGTGGAACCTGCTTTGATCACTCTGTGCTTGCTGTACCTGCACCTTCTCAAGCAGCCTAAAGCAGGAAGCGAAGGAGGGCCGGGTTTCTGTCCTGCAGGACTGGGGTGCTGCAGCAGCAGGATGCAGTCCCTCCTGACTCCAAGGAAAAGGCAAAACCACCACAAATGGGGGATCCCAGCCCTGCAAGATCCTTGTTCCTCACGAGCAGGAGGAAACCCAGAGCCTGAGCATTTCACAGCTTCAGAGTTTTGTTTTCCACGCACCAGGAGACATTAATGCATCTCTTGGCAGGGAAAGCAGCCCCTCCATATCCCACATATCCATAAATCCAGCACCATGCAGGTGTGCAGGGCTGTGGCTCAGACTTACAGCCACCCTGGCACCCTGCAGAACAGGAATCCTCCCTCCCCAGCTGCTGGGAGGAAACAGGAGAACGTTCACCTAAAGGAACATCACCCTCACCTAGAAGTCATCACCAGCATTTTTATGTCCTGACAATCTGAATTCTATCACACTCCTAAGCATTTTTCCTTCAGATACAGAATGGAAAGGAAAAACAAAGCAAAAGCAAATGCAGCAGATTTCAACATGTGATGTTAAATGTTTCTTATGCTTACAGAGCCAGTTCCATCCACAAACTGCTTCACCTCCCCTACGGCACAGCCTCTATTCTAACTCCCCATTCTCACTTTATTCCACCATCTCTGTAATTCCTGAGAGTCTTCCTTGGCATGAAAAAAAACCAAGCAGCAAAAAAACCCCCAGTAATCAAGCACTGCTTCTTTTTTACAGCTGGCTGGAAACAAAACTGACAAAATGAGTGCATCTGTCTCCTGGAGTTGTTATTGTCTTTTCTCCCGGTGCAGTTCCAGCAGCACATTACAGGATATTTAGGAGTGACTGATGTGTTTGGGGCTGGTTTGGTGCCAGGGGAAGGCAGTGGGTGCTGTTCTTAAGGGGCCATCTGGGGCTGGAGGTCACGACTGAGCCCGGTGATCTCCTGTGCAAGAATAAAGTTCATTCCATGCTCTGTGGCAGGCAAGACACACTCAAAGTTCACTTTATTCTCTGCCAACAGAGGATTTTTTTCCCAGTGCACAATCCTTTGCCCCAAGTGGCTGCTCTGTGAGCCCCACACAACCCAGGGGCAATTCCTGCCTGGGTGTGCTAGGGAACCAAACTCTGCTTTGCAGAACTCCTCCGACTCTCCTGGAACACGACAAGTCCAAGCTGTTTGTATTTATTTACTCCTTGAACTCCAAAATTCAAAGCAAACTGCTGTAATAGCTTTTGAAACTGTAATCTCTGTCTCACATGCTGTAGATACACACAGAGAGTAGCACACAGAGGATTACCTGGAGAGCATTTCTCTTCTAAGCCATTTCAAAAGTCAGTCCCCAGGCAGGATTATACAGATTCATTTCTTCAAGGAGTTACCCACATTTTATAACATTAGCACTGTTCTAGGACAGGATGTCCCACAAACAGCACTGCTGCCTACATGCCTTATTTTTGCCCTTCTGAAAGCCATTTTCAAGTTTTAAAGCACATCTTCAGCCACTGACTGGATGGGGAACAAACAACAGGAAGGGTTTGATGCATGGCAGCCGTGGAAAAGAGTCTTGCCAGGCTGGGACACTCAACCATGAAAATAAACTGCACAAATCCTTTACCAGACACCTATTTTATGTACCTGCAATTCATAGGACCTCGGGGTTGATGTCTGAGTATTTGATACAATCTGACAACTGCCAGTGAAGAAGAAAAGCTGCTGGTTTTTCTCACGGGGAAAGAAAACACGGAATAAATATACAGCTGTTGATGAACAAAAGCATTTAAACCAGAGTCACACATACCCTTCAGCACAGATGCAAAAGAGAATGCACAATAGGAAAATAAACAAACTGAAATTCCTTAGGATGGTGAATTATAAACAGAAAGTAAGGAAAATGCAGTGGAACTGCAGAACTCTGAGGAGCAGCATTGTGTTCTCTCAGTTGCTGAGGAAGACTCAGACAATATTGTATCAATTACCCAAATAATCTTGGCTTGTATCTTCGACTACAGACTTTTCCCTACAAAGCAGGAATTGTCCTTCCTGGCTCCCTGACAGAACTCAATGCAATTGCCTAATGGCCCTCTTTTACTTGCAACAATATTTTATCCCTACCTACCTCCAAACCTTCAGAGAAAAATAAACAATGAGATCCAATCTTGTAATGTAAAATAATAAAAAAAAGCCACTCGAGTGCAGAGCTGATTTATTGCCCATGCTAAACTCAATTCTAGAGTCCAGCTGGCACAGTGAACACACCTCCTGCTTTTATGCTCTTCATCTATGGGGGTTTCTCAGGAAGAAAGTCAAATAAGCAGCTCATTTTTTGAGCTGATGACGCTGTAAATTACCTCTGGAATACAAAAGTAAAATGATGCAATTGAAAATTAATCCTCTTATTCTCTTAAGAGAACGCTTAAGAGATTTGAAACAAATAAAAATAAAGCACACTAAGTACTTTCTTTCTTTGGTTTTACTTGCTTCAGCTGGAATTGAGACAGGAAGGTTTTGGTAAGGGTATTTTGGTCTTTGGAAGCTGGAGCCAGTCATTAATCAATCATTAATCAATGAGCACGTGGCACAGGCCAGGTGAAAGGGCTGCTCAGAGCCAGGCAAGATGCACGTCCAGGACACGGGAATTGAAAGGATACACTCAGGGAACTGAAACAAAAGGAACACACGTGGGTAAACCATGGAGCTGTGGCCCAAGTCTGCCAGGAGCTGTACTCACCTGAACACCTGGAATCAGTTTTAGAGATGAAGGAAGACACCATGGTGTGCGTGAGTTAAACCTTTACGTCTCTTTAAAGACCTTTCCAAACCTCCTGGTTTATTATCCAATAAAGTTATGACATTTGCAATAGGTTTAACAGTTAAACTTTTGAAAAACAAACCAGATCACAGCGAGCACATACACTGAACATCCCTCTGCAAACAGCTTTCAGCTCAGAGCCACTTAAATTCAGGAATATCTCCATCTGAGCTCGGCTCCTATGAGCTCAGCATTTCATTACATTCCTTGGCTTTCCTCATCCTGCTCCTGGTGAGCAGCACCAACTGCCTGGCTGGGAGCTGCCTCAGCACACTGCCTCACCTCGGAGTCGAGCATTAATGCAGCGCTCTTCCCCCACCAGCTGAGACAGCCACGCTCACAAAAACAGGAAAAAAAAAAAAAAAAAAAGGCAGCACGCTCCCTCCAGAAGAGTTTGTTATGCAAATCATTCAGTGGTTTCACTCACACAGGAAAAGCAACTGCTGCCTCTGCCCCTTTTTCTAACCGGACTGAAGCCCAGTAGGATTTTTGCTGTGACTAAAGAAAAAAGTCTCAGCCTATCATTTGAAATCATTTCAGAAACGTGAAGCCCACGAGCCCCTGTCTGAACAAGAGCAAACCCCTCTGCCTGCAATGGCCACGCTCTGGAGGCAGCAGCAGCAGCGAGCAGGATGAAATGAAAAGAAGCAGTGGCTGTTTATGTTGGCAGTCGCTTCAAACTCTAATGGAAAATTTCAGCTCTGACTGCATCCAGGCTAGAACAAGTTATTAAAGAAAAAGGTTCAGCTTTCAAACAGAAAAGGCTTCCACAGCTTGTCCCCCTCTGAACGCTCCCGCAGCAAAGACAAGGCAGGAAATAATATGCCTTGACTGCACTGTATTAATATTCCATCATTAGGGGAATATGGCCTCAAATAAACCAGATTTCCTTGGGGAAAGCAGAGCAGGGATAAAGCCCACGCCACAGCCACAGCGCAGCTCCTGCTACAAACAAGGCTCACCACTAAATGCAAATATTAAAAAGCCAATGTAGGGCTAAGTAATCACTTTATACCAACAGACCAAGAGATATTCATCTAATTATCCCCCTCCTTTGATCAAAGGCACACTGCTATTTGAACAATCGTGTCGAGGGAGAAGCTGTACCTCTCAGATGCTCGGGAGAGCCTTGCACAAATATTCCTGGGGCTGCTGGCTGCCATGAGGAGTGACATGAGGAGGGCTCCGTCTGTCCTCAGAGGGGACAGACACCTTGCCAGCCCGCACATATGGCAACTGCACTGACCTTTCAGCTACTACACATTTGCACTATATTTAAGAGCTACTCAGGAAGCCAATATTGTGTATTATGTAACACAAGATTAAGCATTAATGAGGCAAGAATAAAATTGTTTATCTAAACCCCAATCTAAAATTAAACAGAAGTTTATGCTGAAAGCTCACACTGCACTCGTTTTGTCTCCTAACATTAACGGAGCACGGCTAGTTTAGTCTCTGAGGTAAGTCCCAGCAGCATTTAATTTGAGGAGAAAGATTTTACTATCGGAAGAGAGACCATTTTTCCCACAGAAATGATGCATACTTAGTTCTTATGTGCATAAATACAGCACGCTGCAGGTATTTCAATCTCAGGAAACAGCCAATATCCATAACTCCTGTTTACACTGTGCTTTAGAGCTAAATAAAGGAGCATCCACCCAGAGGCAAGATCTTTCGATTGCGCTCTGTCATCTCTTGCTCAGCAGCCAAACCAAAAATCACACACACCACAGATACCTACGTGCTCAACAGGGAAATTCAAACCAAAATTAGCCCAGACTCTGCGTGCCTGCACAAAGATCCACTGTCCTCCTCCTGGGCTTCCTGCTAAGCAAGCAGGGCCCAGGGAGGAGCCGAGCCTGCCAGGAGGAGAGACGGGCACAGGGACCATGCCCAGAGCACTGCGCCATGAAGTGTCCTTGGAGAACACAGCAGCCTCTGGAGAGCCTCAGCACAGCCACAGCGCTGCCACCCCAGCTGAAGGTGCAGAAGGGCCCACAGTGCTCGGGCCCAGCCCCAAGAGAGACAAGGTGGCTCCAAAACCTCAGCTCAGCTGCAGCAAAGGCCATGACAGTCTGCCAGGGTAACAGGACATCACTTTTGAACCTAGGAAAGGCTGCCAAAGGGACAGACACACGCATCCCTTGTTTCTGGGGACACGAGGCTGGAGTTCCACTGGTCAGACAACACCCCTGCCCCAAAGCAGGCTGCAGGAACCCCAGCCACAGGGAAACAATCCTCTTTCTGCTGGGACTGTGGCCTTGAACAGTTCAAACAAACTGAAAGCGCACCCTGAGGCTTCCAGAAGCGTTTCTGAGAGAGCAGCACAAGGACAGGCTGAGGAGCAGCACCCAGCTCCGGATCCCAGCAAGGTGACACCAGGAGCTGGCACCCTCCTGCTCCTGCTCCGATGGAGCCACTGCTCCCATCCATTCCGTGTTTCTGTTTATTTACCTCCTGCACGTAGCCAACACAGACTTAAGCTGTTTCCATGAACACAAAAAGGCAATCCCCAACCCTGGAGGCATTTAAGTACCTTTATCTCAGGCCTATCACAATGCTGGTGCTTCTAAAACTCCCGAATTCAAGCAGCTCAGTGTAATCATCTAAAGAATTCAGAGCAGAATGTTAAATACTCGGGAAAAATCCTGTATTATCACAAAGTTTTAGCAAATTATCCAAAAATGGGTGGGTAGGAGGGGAATTAAACCACATTTAAAGCCAAACCAGATAGTTAAGAAAACTGCTGCCAGCTGTGCACCTTCCATTCTCGCAACATGGGAATTCAAATGAAAGTAATTATTGAAAACTGCTCATGTCACAGAAAAGCCTCCAAAATTTACTTCTTCCCGTGAAGAGGAATCAAAAGTGCTGCTAAGCAGGAACCAAAGGACAGCAGCACAGCTCATCAGCTGGGTCAGCCAACCACAGCTACAACTACAGGGAAACTGCTCAGGGGAAGATGAAAGGAAAAAAGATACGTGTAAATAGAGGAGAAGGTGTACTGCAGACAGTTCAGCGGAAACCCAAGGAAGTTTCAGAAGTTTCATTTAAAAATCTCATGGCTCATCTACACAGAGACACTTCTCCTCCAGAGCATGAGAAGGTTAACGCTGATCCAACATTAAAGCACCACTTTCCTTGATCCATTGCAGTTATTCACACCGGGAACCCCTCCTGGACATAAACATGGAAATAAACCGGAAATGTGAAATAAACCAGCGGAGTGAAGGCCCAAACAAACACAACTTTGATATGGAATAAACATTCTCTTTCATAAAGCTTTTTTCTTGAGGATTACTCATTTAGAAGGGGTAATTTAGAAAACGTTGGAAAACTATGTTGAACTAGTTAAAACACACATTGACAAATACAAGGTTTTCTTAAAAAGATAGTGCACCTTCACTACGGAGGGAAAACAAGCCAGGGCACAACTCAAATAGGACATTCCTTAACACACTTGTGAAAGCTCAGTACAGGATGGCCTAATTCTCATCTCTCACCACAGCCACTTTACACCTTCCCAAAGTAGAAAAGAAATACAATGTCATGTTCACCTCTATATCCTGACTCTGTGCACAGCAGCCCCAGCCTGAGCCAACATAAAATACAAGAATTGTGCATTTCTGTTGCATTCTTTATCTTCCACTGTTTCCATGTTGCGGCCATGGGGTTTAGGGTGATATTAGGGAAAATTTTCCCCCAGGGAAGGGTCCAGGAAAGGACACACTTTACCAAAATCATGATAATAAGGAGATCTAACTTTTAGTGGGGTTTGCAGAGGCAAAACCCTCTGGCTCCCCTCCTCACAGCCTTCAGTGACGAGGAGGGAAAGCTCTTAATAGATCAGATGTACTGAGCCATCAGGGCAAGGCACTCCAAGAGTGCCCCTGACACAGCTTTAAGCACCTGGAAGTTGCTTTAGTGCTTTTGCATCCATATAATAACTTTTTAGAGGTTCATCTCATGTTAATATGGAGGCTGAACAGGAGAACAAAGCCTTTTTCTGGTGTTTCTGGAATTGCTACAGGATTACTTCACACTGCAACAGAAAAATGGCAGGCAAAAACCTGAAATTATCCTGGCGATGAAAAAATGCAGACAAATTAATCCCACAGCCTTGTCATTTACGTTATTCATTATTCCACTTTAAGGAACAGAAGCAAAACTGGACAGTCAAATATTTACTGCAGCCTTTATTCTGCAATGTCTTCCTATAGCAAAACTGCTGTAAATTTTGGCTGGGAAAAAGACTGGGAATTAAAGAAAGCAGAAGTGAGGCCTGTGGGCAAAAATAGGAAGCAGAGATTATAAACAACCCGTTGTAGGTCAAAGGTTATTTGTAGATCAGTTACCATAGGGGCTAAAAAAACCCCTGAGCCCAAACCCATCAACATGATACTGCCCACAGCTCAGACTTAGTATTTAGTCTTCTCCGTAGTAAAAAATTAGAACTAATGAAACAAAAATATGACACTTGAAAAACAAGAGCTTGTGAGAGGTTTAACACCACTTGCAAAACTTCTACAAAAACCCCAAGCCCGATATCCGAGCTCCAATGTAAGAAGTTAAGTAGCACAAACAGGGGCAGGCACCTGGCCCCCAACTCTCCATTTTTCAGCTTTTTTTTTTCCTTCCCCATCACAAAAAACCCCCTGATGTTTCACATTTAAAATATAAACTTAAATTTATAAAAACACAATGCACTTCACAGTTGAAGAGGAGTTTTGCTTCGCCCCTCAGTAACTTTACCATCAGCAGAATGCATTTTTAAAAGCAAACACTGATTTGTTCCAAATCTATTCCAGGAGATATTCTGAAGAGGAGAGGCATGATATGTGCTGGGTTTGTCAGATGCTGATAAGATCCACACTATTCCAGCATTCCTTCCCAGCTGTCACCTTTCCAGCAGTGGGCCCCCATGCCTCAAAATCCAACAGAATGCTGAAGTCCACCGACACTTGATCTGTAATTTAAGTTTTCTTTCTCACCCGAATGAGTGAACTCGTAATTGTCTCACCCTCCCCTTCCTTCGTAACTCACACAGTGTTACTATTTACCACCCAGAGATTTGTTTGTGTGTTATCACAGCACTGTCTCACAAGAACCTCCTGGAGGAGAATGGAAACATCCTACAGAAACTGAGAGGTTTTTAAATGTTTTTACAGCAATGCTCTCCCCCAGTCCACATCCAGACTCCACACCTACAAAAGTCTAAACAATCAGTGATGCTTTAAATCAGTATTTTCCAGATGGCTAATATACTGCTAGAAAATAGTCCCACTCCATTTTCAAGGAGCTACCTCCCTTCTAAATCCAGAACAAAAACGAAACCACTTTCCCAAACCCTCCCCGCAGGTAAAGGACAGCTGCAGAACAGAAGCCGAGGCTCTTTTAGGACGCATGGAAAAGTGACTGGGTTCCCAAGACTTCCCAGACCCGGCCTCCTGTGCAGGAGTCCCCACGGGTCCCTGTCCGTGTCCCCGGAGCCCTGCCGGGATTTTGGGTGGAATGACAGGGTTACGTAACCCTGAGAAGTTCGGAGAGCCACGGATCCATCCCCAAACACGAGTTCCAGGGAACGGGAAGAGTTAAAGGCAGCCCTGAATCGTGCGGGTCACAGGAGCAGCGCAGACCTCGGGCTGCCCGATCCCATCAGATGTTGTTTTGGTTTAGGTTTTCTTTAATTATGCGATGTCACTCGAGCCCGACTGGGTGACACAGAATGTATTATCCCGTCATAATGTCAGAATTTAAAATTAGATTTGGTCTCCATAAATACACTTCACCCAGGCTCAGTGGCTCCGTCCAGCCATGACGATTATTTTATGTAACATCTTTCATACCCCAAGACCTAAAATCTGCGCTAAAAATCAGCAGCTGACTCGGCTGGCTGTGGATTTCTCTTCCGTTTATCTGAGGAGAATTCGGGGTAAAAAGGAAAGAGTTTCGCAAGATCAAACAGCGAAGCAGCGAGAGAAAAAGCGAATTACATAAAGTCCAAATGTACTTACGGTCTCCTTATTGGGAAGCAACTCCTTTCGGATTCTGAAGAAGTTCTTGCCGTACTGCCTCAACCCCTTAATAAACCGTTTCTGCGATAAAAGATAACAAAAACAGCGTGTCAGCAGCAGCAAAAAAAGAATATTAAAAAAGAAAATAAAAAATCCCCCGAACGGCTGCTGCGAATCGGCAGCGGAGCCGAGCGGCGCTCGGAGCCCAAGGTCTGTCGGGGAAGCGAACGCACCTACACGGCTGCGAACGGGGAAAAGGCTTGGGAAAGACACCGAAAAATCCCAACCGCATCCCCCTTCCACGTCCAACTTCCAGCGTTCGGAGCTTCACGAAAGTCGCTGCCACAGCCGGCGCTGCCGGAGCCGCTCCGGGCCGGCTCCGCGGCCGGGCAGCGCAGGGAAATGCGCAGCGCGGGGCTCGGGGCGCCGAGCAGGTGCCGCAGGGGTTAAAGGCTCGCAGCCCCCGCGTTCCTCCGCGGGGCTCGCAGCGGGCCGGGGCCGGGGCCGGGGCCGGGCAGGCAGCGGGAGCGGGGCCGAGCCGGAGCCGAGCCCGCGGAGCA
>VZRR01000843.1:109145-144749 GCA_013398015.1 Oreocharis arfaki
CAGCCCCGGCAGCAGCCGCCGCCCGGCCCCGTCCCTGGCCCCGGCCCCCGGCGCTGCCCCTCAGCAGCTCCCCAGCCCCGAGCAGCCCCCGGCCGCCAGCACCGCTCCCTCCTCTCTCCTGCTCGTCCTTTCCCTCCTCTCTCCTGCTCGTCCTCTCCCCGGCACCTTCCCTCGGTACAGCCACGGCCGGGGGGCACCAGCCCCTGCCCGCGGCGTGGGACACGGCCACGACCCCCCAACACATCCCCAGCATGAACCAGCACCAGGAGATTGAAGACTAAACAAAGTGCCTTTCTCTGGAAGGGACAATCTTTCTAGAGAAGGACTTCTTCCTTTCCTATGAACACCAAAATAAAAAGGCTTTTTCCTTTCCTATAAGCACCGTGTACAGGTATAAACAACAAGCAAACAACAAATTCTGCCTGCAAAACCAATAGGAGATGTTGAGTATGTGGGCCCTGGTATTCTAAGGGAAGGAGGGGAATGAGAATTCATAATTCCCTATAAAGAAACAAGCAAAAAATAAAAGGCCTTTTCCATTCCTATAAACACTGTGCACAGGTATAAACAAGTAAATAACAAATTCTGCCTGCAAGAAAGATAATGGAAGTTGAGTACATGGGCCCTACTCTTCCAGGGAAGGGAGGGAGATGAGACTTTGTAATTCCCTAAAGAGAAACGAGCCTCAAGTTGGCTCCATGTATTTTGGATCACATCTTTTTGCAAACACCTGCTCGAAGGAGGTGGGCAGCGATCGGAGGCTTCCATGTAGTGAAGGGCACCAGGAATCCCAGAGAGGTTAATTCACTGCTCAAGCAGCGCTCTCAGCACCTCAGCAGCCCCCACCACGACCCTGGATGCGAGGGAGGAGGCTCTTTGCAACCTCCTGCTCAGGATTCTGCAGGTTTGCTCCCACAGGGATCTATCCTCACCTAACCCTGACCCTCAGAACCAGCAAGACTGCAGAGTTCGCCAAGAACGTGCCCAGGGGCACGGAGACGAGAATTAACCACCAGTTGTAAAGGCTTGGAGATTACAGTCCCTTGCAGTGCGTGATTTACTCATACCCACCTGCTCCTTCAAACCAGCCAACGCAGCACCCGGAATTTAAGTGTTTAAGGGGTGCCTGAGCTCCCAAACACGGAAAAATTTACTGAGAGCAAGGTACCAGCCCCCAGACACAGGCAGAAGTCACACAGGTGCCTACAGAGCAGGATATTGAGTGCCCGCAGAGTACTGCTGGTCCCTAAGGCACTCTCATCCTCATTTTTACCATGTGAGTTCTCCCAAGGAATTCTCTTTATGCTGAGGTGGGTGGACCACTGCCCTGGCACCACAACCCTCTGGCTGGTGCTCTGGGCAAGGGAAGGTGGCAGCAGCAGTGACAAACACACCCCAACCCCACTCCTCACATCCCAAAGAGCAGTGCAATTCCCGCCTGCAGGAATTCACAAAGGATGGAAACCAACTAAATGGAGAAACATCTAAAGGCAGGCACTCCAAAGGGAACTGTGGGATGCTCTCAGTCCCTGGCTCTGCCATCGCTGCCTCCTGGGCCTTATCAGAGGGACAGTGCCCCTGCAGCATCACTTCACAGCACACACAAGAAAAGGTGACAGAAAAAGCTGTGGGGAATAAGGAGAAACCAGAGCTGGAACACTCCAACCAACGATGGAACAGCTCAGGGAAACAGGAGAGCGCAATATGGTCCACGGCATAAAATGAGAACACCCAATTCCCTATTCCTTATTCTGCCCAAGACTTAGTATGGTACACTTGAATTCTTAGGGGACCATTTAATTTATTTTTTAAGACTCCTTTTAACCAAACTATGTTACATTTGGTTTGTGTTGTGATTCAACTCTATTAATAAAACCTATGACAAACTATTTTCCTTTGACCCCATGGGATGTCAAAAATCCCTACTGGGAATGCAGGCCTAGCATAGAGCCCATCTGAATAACAGAATTAGAGGAACCTTGGAGTGCTGTTCCAAATTTCCAAGTAAGAATGAAGTCAATCCTTCTGGCCAGTTCTGCTGCCACCTTTATTGATGTCGTGCAGCATTATCCCTGGGCCATTGAGGCACTGTGAGATATCCAACTATAAAGGAGCTGTGTGCCTCTTGGGACACTTCTTGATACACAAATAACAACAAAGCACATGAAAAATAATTTCAGAAACTCACACAGAAATTCTAAAGCTTAACAATACATTTTTTTAAAACCACTTTCAGATTCTCCTTCCTATTTTAGTCTTCCATTAATTCAGGCATCATGTCCCATTCTCCCTGCAGCAAGAACAACTGCTCCTTTTCTCCAAGTCAAGCCCAACAGAGATCTCAAAACGGTTTTAAATGTAAAAGAACTAAATAGTTGCACACCAAATCAGAGGTGACCTGTTGCTCTCCAGTGCCTCACAAAGCAGACTGCCTGACACTGATTGAATTTGCTCTCCCCTGCACAAACGACATGCACCAAATTCCACGTCCGTGTGTTAATGCTGCAGGAGATGCTGCACTGCTCACAGGAGGCATCTGGGAGCGACAGCTGCCAAGCTAAAATAGCCTCACAACACAGGGTGGGGGAACAACGAGGCTCAGACCTACGGATAAGTTTGGATAAGAAGTGGAAGTGGCACTGGAGCACAATGGTTTCATTTTTACAAGTACATAATTCGGATTTTCAGGACAAACATTTCAATTTTACCACTTCTGTTTAACTTTAAAAGATTGCTTATGACAGGATTCTGTCAGCATTATTGTTTGTGCAGCTCACTGAAGACAAACTGTGCCACAATTAAAAAAGTGCTGTGGATAATGAGTGCTGTGAAGCAGCTTTAGGAAATCCCACGGCTTGCGGGGCGGTCGGTGCTGACAGACACAGCTCTGCTTTATGGAGTGGTTTCCATGGCTATTGACCAGCCCCAACACGAGGCCTCCTAATACCATCTGATAATTTGATGAAATGCATTAGATGCTGCAGCATCCTGTGTGTAAACAGGGAGCTATAAATAACCCAGGGAGAACGAGGAACCAGCGTGTTAATGTTTGCCTGCGTGTTACTTGCAGGTCCCATATTTTAACCCGAGGAACAAATCTCCTGACAAGATACACAAAGCCATTATGCTGTGCCTGACAGAGCTCAGCTGGCACGTTTGTCACGGGGCTGGCAGTGCCAGTGCAGAGCCGGGGCTGAGCTCGTGCGTCAGGGTTTCCATTATCCCGAGATTACAGCCTGGCAGGAGGAGCTGCCTGCTGCAAATCCTGCACCCCGGGTTTCACCGGGAACTGAGCTCCCAGTGTGCTCCTCCACCTCCAAAACCCCAAATAAAGCTGGTGCTGAAAGTGTGCACCAGTAACATCCACTGCAAAAACAACCTGTTTAATCCATGCTGGGATTTCCAGCTGACACCTTCGGAAAGGCAGCACAACTCTGATGAACCTGCAAATTCATCACTGCTATTAACCTGTCTCTTCTGAGGGGGTGCTTCAGTCGAGTCTAGATCAAATGTTATTTTCTCTAAGAAATTCCATGGGCTGTTTCATTCCCTTCCATTGATTTCCACCTGGTTAATGAGTGAAGAACATTGTGTAATGCAAAACATTAACAAACACACGGGGCCTTTTCTGATCTTTCTCAATCCAGGAAATAAGGATCTTATTTCTCAATCTTTCTAAAATAAAATTTAAAATAATTCCCCCCTTTAGCTTATGTCCAAGAACAGCAAGTTCTTCTCTCAACCTTTTCCTTAATTCTAAGCAAATAAAATGGAAGATTTTGCTATTATGAAAGCAATAGGTTTAGTGCATGTCTGGAAGGGCCCGAGGTTTTCTAGGCAGATAAAGCTGCCACCGCCTTCCATATTTAATATGCATTTTTAAGTTTTATAATAAATATGGTAGGAAATGTTGTGGGGTTTTCATAGTTAACAGGAAGCAGAGGTATCCTGAGAGTTTCATTACGAAGACCCAAGCTAAAGATGTCAGGTGGCTCGTACACAAACCTGTGTCAGATCTCCACTCAGCCTCTGCCCTGTCCTTTCCAGGCCCTGCTGCTGGGACAACAGGGGGTGACCCCACCCTATCTCAACTGCAGACTTTGATTTTAGTGCAAAATACATCCTAACACCAAATTCAGCTTTGTTTTAACAGAATCACGGAACGGTTTGGGTTGGAAGGGCCCTCAAAGATCCCGAAGTAACAACCCCCTGCCATGGGCAGGGACACCTTCCACTACACCAGACAGATCATAGATACTGCTCCGCTTATTTTTCTTGACGATTTTTTAAAATGAAATAATTCTGTTGTGTCAAGACAAGATTATCCTTTAACCTCTGTGGTATTTTGAAAATAAAATTATGTTTTCACCAAGTTCTCTCACTCAAAGACATGGAAAAACCAAAATATTTTGACGTTATTCATTAGATACCACTCTGTATTACAAGGCATGAATGTTCCCACTGGAAATTCAAAGCCCCTGTCCAGAGTGCACCCCTGGTCACCCACACGTCACAAAAACCTTACACTCCCCAGGCCATCTGCCCGTGAGATCAAGTGTCCTCTATAAACAAACCGACAAGGAATAGATCAGCTGAAAGCCTTCCAGGTGCCCAACAATTTGCTCTCTCCCTTCCCAACTGGATCGCTTCGCCTTCCTGAAAAATTATACTGAAAAATGAGAGCCTGCCTCGAAGTGTGGGGGATTCAACCCAAAGCTTTGCGGGAGAGGCACCTCCCAGCCTGTGCTCCGAGTACCCACAACAGCCACAGACGGAGAGTCATTAGCAGCCTCCCTCAAGGGAATGCCAAAAGATCCTGCAATGATAATGACCCCCCTTCCATGGAGCTGCTTTTGTTGGGAACAATGGAGCTCCCATGGTACCTCTCGCTGGCTGGAAATATTGGTATTAAGTGAGCGTGAGCACAGCTGTGTGTAAATGACATATATAAACAGATTAGATTTGTGTATTTATACTGGATGCAAACACATTAATAGCACATTTGCATACCCAGTTGGCTAAATGAGATTGCATGCAGAGCAGGATTACTGGTTACAAACACATTTATTTAGAATTTTCAATAAAGTATTTATATTGCCATTCAGGAGGTCAGAGTGGATTCATCATCCTTTTTCTCCTCTTTGCCTTCTCAGACACACACAAATGCTCTTGTCAACATGCTTTGCACGGATTGCCCATCCCTCTTCACAACCAGGCTGGGAAAAGGACTCCAGCCAGCAGAAGGAGCTGAACTGAGGTGCTCAACCTAAAGGCTGCCCCAGTTTCCTCCCATTTACTTTACTGAAGGTGATGTTTCAAGGGGCTGAGAGTTCTCCATGTGACCACAGCATGAACCACTGCCTAAATGCCAGTTTACAAAACTCCTCTCTCCCTCCTCTGTTTAATGCCAGGGATCAATGCAAGAGCCTGCATGAAAGGCAACATGATATTGAAGGTGACACAACAGCTCTCAGACATTTCCAGAGCTGCAGGAGAATTCAGCTATTCCTTCACCCCGGGCCTGGAGCTGTCAGGGTGTTGCTAACCTTTTGTGCTGACCCCAGCTGTATTTTCCCATCAGGATTTTACCAGAGCTATTTTTATAAAGGGAGAGATTTCAGGTTCACCCAAAGCACCAGGCAAAGCTTTGATTCCTCTTCTGCCCTGTACCTGTGTCTGTGGGGGAGCCTCCATGGGAAAGAGAAAACAAAACAGCAAAAAAGAAAAAAAAAAAAAAATCAATTCCGTCTAAACGAGGAGCTTTCTGTTTGCTCTAATTGCACCCTGATTATCGGCTCCGGGTGCTCTCACTGCACATCCCGGATAAAATGCTCCCAAGCCCTCAGTTCCAGGCGGTTCCCGTTAAAAGGCCCCTGCCCGGCCCCGCCGATAAATCATCCCCGACCTGCTCCGAGAGGCAGCGGCCCCGCCGGCTCCGGCCCGGGTTGCCAGGCAACCTGTGCAGCAGGGATGCAGGGAGGGATGCGGGGAGGGATGCGGGGCCGGGCGGACGGAGGGACGGGAGCTGCTGACACGCGTCCAAGGGCTGCACCGACAGACTGGTCCCTGAGCCTCCCCGCCCCTGTAGAATCCAACCCCAAAGGCTTTGGTGAGGAACACGCGCTCCCTGCTCCATTCCACTCCCCGGCTGCGGGGAGGCGGCGATCGCGCAGCGATCACGGAGCCTGTGGCAGCAGAAATGGGATCCCCCAAACGAGATAAAGTCAGAAACCCGAGCCCAGCCCAGCCCGCAGTGCCACGGCAGCAGCTGATGCTCAGATCAAACCCTACCTGGGCATTAAAGCAGCAGCAGGAAAAAAGGAAACCTGACTTCCCTTTTCCGCAGCTCTGGAAGGAGTGTTGGATAAACAGCCTCGACTCTTGGAAGAACAATTCCTGGATTATTCCAGGCACTATCAGCCGTGGTAGTGTCACTGCTAATGGTGCCACATTTCAGCAGGGGGCTGAAGAGGCAGGCAGAGATGAAGCCTCTTGTTTGAGGCCTGCTCAGTTTGCAATTTCCTCTTCTCTACTAAAAAGAAGAGTGGGAAGAGGAGGCATTCCCTTTTCCAAACAGTGGCACCACACAGAGGGGCAGGAGGATCTTCCAGAGGGAGCAACAAGTGCTGGGCCTGCAGCAGGCTGGAAACACACATTCCCTCGGGACTGTCCTCCAAGTGCAGCACAGAGAGGCAGCTCCTCATTCCACTCAACAAAATCATTCCCACCAGCAAGAAATCCAGCTGGCCAACCCAGGCTCATATTTGAATGGCCAGGACAGAGCTCCCGCTGACAAACAGATCCACCTGTGCAGGTGGGACAGGCGATCCAGGTCTGGCAGCACCCGGCTGCTCTCCCCCCGCAGCCACCTCCCCACGATCATCAGGAACCTGTGGCACACGAACCAGGTCTCACAGCGAGCCCCAGGCTCACCCCTTCTCTGGGCACCAACCTCAAAACCCCCAAACGGGAGACTGCTCTCACCGACAAAAATGAGCTTTCTGTTTATCGAACATTCTCCGTCTCCTTTTCAGTGTCGCAGGCAAAGCTAAAATGATCTGAGTGTGTTTTTCACATAAATGGTTTTTTAAAGGTGCCTTTTAAGAGTTAAACAGAACAAAGGTCTGGCGCGTTTGTGACCCAGAAAAGCAAAACAATGTGCTGCTGACAAGAGACAACAGAAAGCTTTTGATTATACTTCAGATTGCCTTTTCTGTACACAAAGAGATTAATTTCTGATTGTTATTTTAAACTGCTGTTAAAATGCTAATATACAAAAAGCCTTCTTGTACATCAAAACCAAAGAGCAAGTAGAAAGAAAGGGTTGGACATGTTCTTTTTCAAGGACATGCCTCCTTTCCCCCATGGCATCTCAAAGTGCCTCCCTTTAAAATAGGTAAGTACAAGAAATTCAGCACTTAACCTGCAAACTCCAAGCTAAATAGAAAAAAAAAAAAAGCTCTTTGTTTTCATTTCTCAAACTCTTGTTCACCCAGACTTGGTACAAACACATTTTCTAAAAAAAATAACTCATAGTTCCAATTGTTGTTGGGTTTTTTGAACATGATGGAACCAGTCACGGTATAGGATCCAGAAGCAGAGATAAAGATACATCCAAGCAGTGAGAAAGAGAACACAGCACTGTCCTGCCAGGGCCCCTCTCCTCCCAAGGAATGGATCTCATCCGTTACCTGGGAATACTGACCTTTTCCTTTCCTCACATACTCTGAATCCCAAAAACACACTGCCACTCAGGCTTTCTCCTAAAACATCAGAACATCGCCTTTTTCTCCATCTTTTTCAGCACAAAATCCTCTTTCTGTTGCACAGACCATACAGAGTGCAGCAAATGCACATCCACTGTTCTGCAAGGCTGGAGTTGACTCTAACTGGGACATTTTTGGTCCTTTTGGTCCATTTGAAACACCAAGCCCAAAAAAGCACCACTCTGACCACCTGAACCATCCCGTGTGATCCTTCAAGGCTCAAACACAGCATTTCCAGGGGAAGTTCCCTACTGCAGAAATGCTGTTCCCCTGGGATTTCAGCCATTACTGTCAATTATTCTGGAGACAGTTTCTGCCGTCAAACAGGGATTTTTATGCAAATGGCAGAAGGAAACAAATAAAAGCACTTCAAGAGCCCCCAGACTTTGGAGCAATGAACAAATCCAAGAATAATGAGACGAAATGGAAATGATCCCTGTCGAGAGGCAGGTATTTCTGTAGGTGCCTTCCCAGGTGAATCATTAACAGAGGGGCTGTCAGGGCAGCGATGCCCAGCATGGAATTCGGATACAAATTCCAGTTTTTGACCCTTGCCAAAATGACACCAGGCAACTTCTGGAAACTCCCTAAATTTTTTTTAGAGTAAGTCTGCCACTGTCTGCAGTGGAGTGAAGACACACCTGAGCACGCAAAGAAGAAACACTGGTGATGGCAAAATCAAATTCCAGGCTGAGGGACACATCCTCAGTGAGGGGGAGAATGGGGCCAGTTGCGAAAAAGGGACCACAAATAAGAGAGGAAATGATTAAAGATTTGAAAATGAAGGACCAGAAATGCAACAAAGGTGAACACTGGAAAGGAAACCCTGAACGTGGATATTAGGGGAGGGAGGCAAGGGGGAAGCGGTGCTGAGACTGGAATTACCTCCCCAGACACGTAGAACTGGACAATACCTCCCATAACAGATAAATGAAATATGCACCCTAATAAACCAGAGGTGCCCTCTTTGCCTTCCCCAATTTGTGGCAAATGGGATGTTTGATTTGAGCGCTGAAGTTATTCCAGAGCAGTGGAGGGGAATGCGCTGCCGTGCCATTTATCAGCTCCTCTAAATGCATAAGGCCTGGCTGATCAATCTCCCCACGCAGCCTAAAAGCCATATAAATCTGAGGGATGCTGTGAGAGGGCTGGGGGGAGGAGGCAAGAACAAAAGGAGAGGGAAACCCACGGTGGAACAAGCCCAGGGGGAGCAGGGGAGGTGTCGAGAGGCCGTAAAAGCTGAAGCACAACCACAAAGCCCTCACCACAAACCAGTCAAAACCACGAGGCACAAAGCACAAAACCAGCGCTGGGCAGGAGCAGCGAGCAGCAGTTTGGCACTGCAGCCTCCTGGGCAGCGAGGAGCACGTGTGACACAGCTCTGAACACGGGCAGAGCAGAGGGCAGCTCCCCCCGTGCGGAGAGGAGCTGGGCACAGCACCCGCGGCACTCAGGGCTCTCGGCAGCCGCTCTGGGCTTCGGCTGGGCCGTTGGTGGAGAGGTTTGGGGTGAAGCTCCTCAGCGGCCAAGGAAGGACCCCAGCTTTCCTCCACACCCAAATCCGGGCTCCCCCGCTGCTCATACGAAACCCCTCGCGTTGGCTCTGGGAGCAACACGGGGCCAGGCTCAGAAACGACGCCCTCCCAGCTCCAGCAGAATTCACAGAATCCCGCAATGTCCCGAGCCGGAAGGGACCCTCGGGAGCATTGATCCAACTCTGATCCCTGCCCAGAACACCCCAGCACTCCCACCCTGTGCCTCCTGGAGCTCTGGCAGCCTCGGGGCCGTGCCCATTCCCTGGTCAGTGCCCACCACCCTCTGGGGGAGAACCTTTCCCACTGCAAGGTGTGGAGTTTCCCTCCGGATCAAGTCCTTATTGCTGTCAAATTCCTTTCATGGCACTATAATCATTAGCTCTACTGGCACTGCTATCCTTGTAACTCATTAGGGATCCGGGATGGATGCAGAAAATGATGAATATTTAGTCCCTATTCATCTACTACAGAAGCAGCCTATTATCAAACAAGTGACACCTTTACAAACTTCAATTAAATAATGGCTCCCGTGGAGGATTCCAAGCCCCTGACAGGATGGCAAGTGATTTAAGTAACATAAAGCTGAGCAACTGGTGATGGATCATGGTTTTCCACTCGCTCTGTTACAGCCTGTAATAGAACAAATGATCATTTTTCAGCCTAATTGAATGTGGCCGCCCCGCTCGTACACAGAAGAGACAAAGCTTGATAATTTGCTTCATTAAAATGCATTTTTATGTCATCGGAAAGATTAAAAAAAAAATTGGTTCTGTTGATAGGGAAGATTAGAAAAATAAAATTTATCATGCAAACAGCACTTGCAAATGAGGTGTATTTTGGCATTCATACTGCTTATGTTGTGCAAGAAAGATAAGCCCTGAGCACTAAAGCACACAGAGCATCCACATTGTGACAGTAATCAACATTTCTTCAATAGGAATTATGTCACTACACCCATTTGAAGAGCATTTTGTCATCTGCTGCTGCAATGGCCACTGGGCCAGACTAAATAATTCTCAGCTAAGCTGTTGGGCAGCACACAGAAAATGCAGTGACATTCAGAAAGTTTGGGGGTGTGGGGCTGTCAGCCTCTGTGTTCAAACAAAGAATCAAAGTCAGGACTCAGACAGAGACCCAAACTACCAGGGAAAAAAAAATTCAAAAATCAAATATCATCTTGTCAAGTTGCAGACAACGCTGTCATCTGTCTGCACTTGCTTTGTTTTAGGGGTTGGGGTTTTTGTGTGTGTAAAGCAATCTTGTTAGGAACAGCAAATTGCCATTCAGACAGCAAACAACTCCTCCAAAATCAAACAGACATTTGCCATGTCAAGTAATCCATTCCTGGGCTCTGTGAGTTTAATAAAGTGTAATTCCAACATAAGCATTTGAAAAGGAAACACTCCTACCTACATCAACTTGGACTAAGCCAAAATCACTTGGAAAGAAGCTGCAGATTTCTGTCATACACAGAACACAGAAAAATATCAAAGCACTTCATGATTTGTTACTATATTCCAATTGCACTTTTAGGTGTTGAGGAGGTGAGGATCCTGTAGATAAATTAAATTTCTTAACACCTGCAAGACAGATAAACTCAACTAAACTACTGAAATGACAACACTGAAATAACCTTAAATCAACCCAAGAGCTTTGGATGCTGCCATTAATAAAAGCCAACAAACCAGTCACCCCTCATTAACTATTAGAAAAAGTGAACTTAAATTTAAATCACACTATTTATAGCACTTCCAAAACACCACCAACAAAAAATACCTGAAAACAGGTAGGTATTCAGCATTTCCTCTATTTAAATTATAAAATCATTTTCAAAAGCAGCAAGAAACTCATACAATCCTAGAAGCTGGGGTAATGCACGCCAACGAGCATCAGGCAGAAATCCCTCTCAGGTAATTTACTGTATTTGATTCAGAATGGGCAACAAACTGTGAAATGTATCTTGTGGATACTATCAGCCTTTTAAAAGTCAACCACAGCATTAATGAGTGTAGATTATCTTATTAAACTCAATTTAGAATTTGGAAATTAGGTTATGTACAAAGAAATGGGGAGTAAATAAGTCAGTTTTACAACTAAATCAAGATGTAACCTCCCACCCCCAAAATTCAGACACAGGGCAAAGAGGCTGCACCACAACCACCGGAGGTGAATTACAATCCCTCCCTCGGTTCTCCTGCTATGACAAAAGCATTAAGCTCAGAAAATCCCGAATTTTGATGATCCCTGTACTCCCAGCTGCTCTTTAGAATGCCATGACTCAGTTTCCTTTTGGAGAAGAACAGGATACAGCAGGAGGTTATATTTAACCCGGATTCCGGATCCCCGAGCAGATAAAATCTGGATAAAAGGTCAGGGCGTCGCAGGCAGGAGCTGTGTCAGTGACAGGACATCACCCAGAGGGTCCAGGCAGGAACCTGGGGGTGTTCTGTCCCCAGCACAGGGCACGGGCTCTGCTCCAGCTGCACAGCTCCTGCTGTGTGCACGGGGCTGGGAGAGACCCACGGACACTGAGCTGACCCCGGAACACGAAGGGACAGCTCCTGTGGCCCCCTGCATTTACAGAATCACCACTCTGCCCCCAGGGAGGGCAGATGCAATCCCTGACACCCCCAGTGCCCGCTCTGTGTTTAAATGAACGCACAGAGATGATGGAGAGCGCCGGGGAGCGCGACTGAGCTCCGGCTTTAAAGTGCCCTTGAAAACGAGATGAAAACCACGGTTCCGACAATCAACCGCTGTCGTATTTATTAATCTTCCAAGCAGCAGATTCCTCCCCCTTGGCAACAGGGAGCTGAGGGGATGTGCTGCTGGATTGCAGAGCTTGGCCCTGGAAAACCAGCCGGCAGCTCCCGAAGGCAGCCACGGATGGTTTGGTTTGTGCTGGAGCTGGAGCTCAGAGCTTCGCTTCCGTCCCACACAGAAACAGCTCCGGAGCCGTGGCTCCCGGCCGGGGCAAAGAGTGGTGGGGTTATTTTTCGGGATCAGCAGCATGCTAAGTGCTTAACAGATAAAAATATTCCACATGAAGGCAGAGAGACGGCGAATCAAGAAGCATATGGCAGTTCAACAAACCCAAAATGATACTGTAAAGGAAACGGCAACTGCTCTGGCAGCTGGGCAGAGATCAACATCAGGGCAAGCAGTGAAATCACCCATTTTGAAGCCAAGGTCACTGACAGGATTTATAGATTTATCCCTCAAGAGCCTTTGCTGAACATGAAATGCTGAAATAATTTTTTTTTAATCTCTCCCCCCACCCCTTTGGGCTCCCTCATTTGCTGGAGGCTTTTAAAATTCATTCCTTTTCACAGCTGGTTAAACAATGAAATCTTTTGGCAAACTAAAAGGACAGAATTGATTGCCCTACACAAACTTTTCTGCACGTATAATTGATTTTTAATTCACTGCCTTATTTCCAAAAGGACTCGACAATAAACTCAGTGCTGTATGTGCAGTATTGATCCCTTTCAACGAGGGCTTGGATCAAAGACTGATGCAAGTTAATCACAAACAAAAGATTGCTATCTTTCATCTAGGAACCTGTGTTTAAACTAAATTCCCCTTTTTGAGCTGTAACACACCTTGTCTTTTCTAGCTGCACTGCACCTCAGCGTTTTGTACACCTGCCAACTACTCAGTAACTATAATTTTATGCAACCTTTAAATAACAACTTTTTCCCCCAAGCAGAATAATTTCATCCTTCATTGGTCACTTTTGACTGTGAGGGCTGATGGTTCTTTTCCACTCTGAGCTCTTAGAATAAGACACAAACAAGACCTTCCCACACGTGCTTAAACTAAAATCTTATTTATTCTTAAAACACAGGTTCTACAAGGCCACGGCAATTTGAGTTTGGAGTTTTTTTATCTCAGTGCTCAGCTAAGTTTCAACTGTTACTGATTAACACACTTGCAAATGTGGCTGGAGTGCTAAACTCCAGAAAATGATCATTTAGTGGGACTGTCACTCCACTGGGAAGCTGCAATGTGGGTTTTTTTGTGGACAAAACAATAAAACTAAGCAGTGACTGGTGTCTTAACCTTCCAAGCCCACTCCAGGAGTCTGCCCTGCAATGCTGCTCAGCTTTTCCAATATCCCTTGATGATTTTTTTCCACTCGACTATTCCAGAGGCTCTGTTTCAATCTGGTTCTGAATTCCATTTTCTATAGCTGCCACATAATCAGCAAATAAAATTCATGGTATTTTTGCCCCAGTAAGCAGCTCTGTCTCCCAGCATATCTGAAGAGCCCTGGCTTCAAAGGAGAGAGCCATGAGAACAATGTTTTCACGAGCACACACTCCAAAAAGGGCGGATGGGAGACATTTGAGGATGATTCCAGGCGAAGAAGCCAAGCAAATAAGTCTGTGGGTTTTGCATAAGTAATTCCTTGACCTGCCACGCTGGATTACAAACACTTGCAAACATACTAGGGAAGTAGTTTGCTGTATCTTGTCCTTTTTGGCAGAAGGATCTCCACTTGTATTTTATGATAAATGACTTTAAGCTGAAGCCAGGTGTGGATATTTTAAAATTTATGAACTTGTAAATCGATGTACACGGCCAATTAAGATTTAGCACCAGCAAGGATTAACTACCCCTGCACATAAATTGAGGAGGTTGTTTGAGTGGAGGTTGTTTACCTCAACTACTCGACATCAAGAGCAATGTAAAATATTTAAAAGGCAGAATATTTCAAGATAAAAGGCAGTTATCAGGGATGTCACGGGGTGGCATTGACAGTTCTGCACAGAGATGCACACGGTGAAAAAACCTTCCTAAGGAACACCTGGCAACTTCCTTCAGAGGATTTAACAAGGATGGAACGAAGTGTAGAGGAAAAGGGAGGACTTGCCCAATAAAGAATGCTGAGGGAGGACTTGCCCAATAAAGAATGCTGAAGTACTGCTTCACCCAGACCTCCCTTAACTTCGGAAGATGCAGCCCCGAGTTCCAAAGGTGCTTCAATTAAGCCTCACCAGTGCTGCTCATAATCAACATCTGAATGTTAATCAGGAGCACAGTTCCATGCAGGAGAGCATCCCTGTGCAATAAACTGCAGCAGAGCAGCAGCAAACTCTGCCTGTAGCAAGCATGCATAAGTAAACAGAATTAATAACTACCCAAGTGTGGACGGGTGACTTAATCTGTTTCGATTAGATGCAGCTCAGCCCCAGGCCCTTGTGGTATTTAAAACGTGTTCATCATGTTTAATTAAAAACCTAATAAACTGCAGGTTCCTTTAGTTCTGATTCCTATTTCTCTCTCCTGCAAGCCCTATTGATTTCGTTAGAACTTTTGATAAAGAGAGAGAAAAAAGCACATTCTGAATGAAGAGATAAAAAGGTGAGGTGGAATCGGGGCTGTTGGGTGAGGAACAGTCAGAACAGCTCCTCTCCTTCCACATTTCCAGTTCATGAAGCACTCCAGAACAGAAAACCTTTTCACTGGGTTACCAAAACTAAAGATATCCAGTGTACCCTGTATAAATTGCAGCTCTTTGATAGGTTATTGATCTGAAATGGGAGCTCATTTCTGGACCTGGAGCAAGAGCAGGGTCAGAATTGTACTGAACATCACTGAAGTACAAAAGCAATTTTGCAGAGAAGATTTTGTCTCAAGACGTGGAAATTTTACAAGGACAGTTTGTCCTTGGAGATGTTCCCACTGAAACCACAGCAGGGAATGTGGATGTTCAGGTTAACCTCAGCTGAAGTTCGTGATCCTGGTTCCAGATCTGGGATGTGTGGAAAGGACCCAACTCTATCATCAGGGCAAGCACCAGAGGAAACAGAGGCGCTGCCAAATTCAGCTCATGGTTCCAAACTCCACTCCCACGGCAGTTCTGAAGTATTTCCAGGTGGAGAAGAACAGAGCAGCACCCTTCCATCCCCAGGGGGGATTTCTGACTGCCTGCATCCAAAGTGCCACACCTGGCAAAGGGACGTTTTCTGAGGTGACCACGAGGTGCAGAGCACTGTCACTGCTCTGACATCCTGTGCTGGGTTTGAGCGGAGATTTAAACCTGTAAGAGGCATCAGCTGTATCAAAACAAGACAGCTTTGCTCCTGGCTTCTCCCCAAATAATCCCTCTCCTCCATCCTGCTTTCCATGGAAACTGCAGCCCCCCAGCACCAGGTGATGCTGCTGGAGGTTGGTGTGGGCTCAGAACGGGCCTCCATCAGGCATTAAATGTGACAATTGCTCCAACTTGCCCACAGAAGTGAATTCATGAGCATTACAAGAGAAACCAAGCCCTGCCCATCAAATCTGTGCTGGAAACTGATGTTGTCAGGTGGGGAAGGAGCCTTTACAAACAGGAAACAGCTGCTCAGAGCTGCCCGTGCACACGGCAGTGCAGGAGGGTCTTCAGCCACTCTCACAGGCAGTGTGCAAGCCTGGGTCTGACTCTGTGCCTCTGAATTTACATACTGGGATAAAAAAAGGTTTAAAAATAGCCACAGGTTCAGAGACACGAGGGAGACAACAAACCTCCGTCCTGAGAGTCCACACAGCCCTCATGTAATTCAATCAGTGGCCAATTTTACCCTCTGTTTAATTCCATCTAAACATCTGCAACCACATCAGCAGCAGTAAAAATAACACAACTCCCATCCTTTGTTTTAATCAGGTCTGATGCTGCCAAGCAGCTCCTACCTCACAGTTTGGTCACAGGCAGCAGAGCTGTTCTAATGAAAAACAAAGGCTTTGTCTTTGGGCAGCTGAGAGTCCACAAAAAAAGTTTAAAACATGGTACTACTGCTGCTGCTACTACTATTAGTAGTAGTAGTATTCAGGTTAACTGACCAAGGCTCTGTATCTGCTTATTTATCCAACTGCAAAACTGAAGCAGACATTTGCTGGGCTGCAAGAAGAGATTAATTACAAGTCTAGCCCAAATAAGGACAGGGATTGGACCTGGGTCTCCATTTCCCTCAGAACTGTCTCTCTGGGATTATCAGCCCACCACATCACTGGAGGCCCCAGCACTCACCACCTGAGATGAAGGGGGCACACACAGTTAAGGCTGTCACCACAATTTAATTGTTTTGGGCAGACTTAGGTTTTGACACGTCAGAATTTCCTGACAAACACTTCATTGCAGAATTCCTACGGCAGCTTCAGCACCCTGTGGATCAGGCAGAGCTCTCCTCAGTTTCACAGGGCCAGCAGTAAGGAAACTTCCCTTGCAAGTCTCCAAAATGCTCCAAAATGCATCACAGCTGCTTTAGGCTGGAGCTGTCTCCAGGCTGCAGGGACCAACAGGCTCTGAGGCTGTGCAGGTGGAGCTCTGCTGTCTATAAATAAGAGCACAGTTTGATCTTTGGCTCTGCCCAGGCTGGAGGGCTGCCAAATGTTTCTGGAAACTTGGATGGAGCAGAACAAGAACAAATATGACAAAATGAGCTGGGGCTGACAATGATTTATAGAGTCAGTGATCATTACGCTGTGCTCACAGGCTGCACTTTTGCAGTAATGCTTCACTTTTCAATAAACTTTGTTTTTGCCATTGGTAAGGCTTGATCCTCTCTCATTTAACAGGGGCTGATCATCAAAACCCCCGAGTGCAGCAGCTCCAGCACTCACAGCTCAGGGCAGCTGATGGAAAAAAAGGAGGAGAGGGGAAAAAAGCCACACAGGGAAAGAAAGAGGGGTGCTGGCACAATTTACCCCTGGATGCACGCAGAGAGAACAGGCTCAACCCAAACTTACCAAACACAGGCCAGAGCACTCCAAGGATTCATTCCAGCAGGCATTCCCTACACAAACCTCCCTTCTGTGACAAGGTAAGGGCAGAACCTATCAGGAAAGCGTGTCCCAGGCTCTGTGCTCACGCCCTGGTGCCAGGCCAGCACAGGATCCTCCCTCCTACCTCCCTCCCTGGCTGCAGGCAGCCACAAAGGTTCTTTGTTGGGCCTGGAACCAGCCCCAAACAGGGGCTCTGGGCTGGCCCAGCCCTCCTCGAGCTCCTGCAGGAAGGTTTAAATAAGGAGAGAGCAGAGCACACGTCATTCACTGCAAGAACTCCCTGAAAGCCTTGCAGAGAACCTACAGCTTCAAAAGTCTCTCCAGCCATTGCCTGAATAATTAAAACCACTAAGAGACCATGAGTTTCCTCCATTAATCAGTTCTATTTTCTAACACCAACGCCAGCTTTATTAGTAGCTTAACAAGATCACATTTTTATTTTTGTTTACTTCTTTAAACACTTCACCAATTAACCAGCTTAAAAACTGACCCGCTCAAAGCAAAAAAAAAGAAAAAAATAAACCAAACTTTTCTCCTGTCACTTTTCCATGAGCAATTCTGTCTTGCACTGGATCAGATTTTTTCATTTACATACCCATGTATTTTCATTTACATACCCATGTATGTGCATTTTATTTACACACCCGCCCCCTTGCTCATAAAAATAACCTCTTTAGGAAAAAAAAACCCCTAACCATAAAAAAGCAAGAGAAACAATGTGAACTCTAAAGGCTGGAGGAGATAAATCATTTCCTACCACTTCATCTTCAGTCCAACACTTCTCAATCAGCTTTGGCACAGGTTTCTTCACCAAGCGCTGCAGGGCTTTTCCAGCATCGTAGTTACTTTCATGTAGCTGAAAAATAAAGAAGACAAATAGATCATTCAAAGGAATTAGCAGTGATCTGATATTGGAAAGAAAAAAAAAACACTACAGGGAGCCACATGAGATGTTCTCTGACTAATTATTTTTACTGTTGATGTATGAAGTGAAATTTAACCAACCTGAAGGGTGAGTGAGGTTTGATCAGTAGGAGATGCAGCATTAAACCAAGCAGGCACTCCCCTTCCTTCCTAAACCTGTCCCAGGTAATGTTTAAGCTGAAATCACACTGCTCCCTTCTACTCACAGGGCTCAAGGTGATGCCGGCCATGGTAAAATAAAAATTAATACATGATGGGTTATACTTCACACAAATTGGCTGAAATCTCCTGTCAGCAGGAACAGATCTGAACTGCTGAGGGTGCTCTTCCCCCTGACCAAGTTACTGGGGCATTCAGTAGCTTTGAATACTTAGGGGAATTTTAGAGAAAACAAAAAAAAGTACTTCTAAAAAGAAAAGGTCACTCCTGGGCACTGACCTCTGCTGTTACCTGCAGTGTGTTTTGAGAACAAATACAAATGTTCCTTAACTGGCAGCCTGAACTTTTTCCTTCCTCACCAACAAACTAAAACGATACACACAGGGTGTTTCTGCAGGGAGATGAGTGCTGGAAGAATAGAAGGTGGAAAAGAAAGAAAACTAAACCTTTTAAACTAAACCTCCACCACCTGCTGGAGGTGCCAGCACAGCAGAGCCACCAGCAGAGCCACCAGCAGCCCTGCCTGTCCCTGCCTGGCAGGGGAGCATCCCCTGGGCACAGCTCCTGCTCCCAGCCCTGGAATTCCCCGGGCACGCCAGGGGATGGGTGCAAACCTGGCCTGAAGGGGAACAGGGACCTCAGCCCCCCTCGCCTGAGCCCTGCTCAGAGCTCAGCCTGCAGTGCCAGCCCTCACTGCTCTCTGCTCAAACACCAAAACTGCCTGAAATAAAACCAACTAAAAAAAAAATTTAGTTCCAAGGCTCCTGTGGTATGCAGGGCCTACTTTACAGGCATGAAAATAAGATGTTGCCTTTTCTGCTGGGTACACATTAATTCTCCTCCTTGTTTGCACTCCAGCACTGGGAACAAATCCATCTCAAAGAAAAAAGCACTGTTTGTTTTGCCAGCTCACCTTGCAAATGCTTCTTTTCTATGCGTGCCACTACCTAGAAGATTTTTCACTTAGGAAATGTGACAGTGCTGAGGAGAATGGTGCTTCTGTTTCCCTCCCCCTCTGCTCCCTCCCAAAACATGAGGAATGCCAAAGCCTCTTTGTAACTTGGAGGGCATCTTTATTTTGCCTCAAGGACAACACGTGTTTTTCCCTGGCAGCCCCACTGCCCAAGCAGCTCAATCTGCAAAAACAAAAAATAAACCAGACAAGCCCAGAAAGAACAGCCTGGTCTGACAGGCAACTACTCCAGAAAAACAGAAGTTTACAGGCCAGCAAGGCTGTCCCAGATCAGCAACAGAAAATATGAGCATTAACTTTTAACCAAGTAATTACATTAATACCAATCCCAAACTCCATCAGCACAGACGTGACAGAAGAGCCGTGGAACAGAGAAGACTCACATGAAAACATGATACAGGCTTAGAGTCTCCTGGAAAATGTTACTTTTAGCAGGTGGGAGGGGAAAAAAATGTTTTATAAATGCCAGGAGTAGGATAACGCAGCAGAAAGGAAAAATATTTTCTCTAAGTGCTGGAGTTAAATTTACATGTTCCAGTCTGGCTCATTCTCTGCTTTTTACTTTCAGTCATTTAATACATCTGAGCACTTCATTGGCAAGATTCAAAGATATAAATAACAGCTAATGATGACTGCCTCTGGTTTCATTAACTTCTGCTTGAACTTCTCCAGGTATTTCTGTAAACACTGGATCATTGTCCAGTCAGCCAGAGAATCTCCATTTTTAGCATTAACTCTGCCATCCAAATTTGGCACCACCGTGACATTTTATCTGTGAACAACTGCAACAAAGGGAACCACCACAAATGTGCCTTAAAACAAAATACAGCAAGTTCTGCACCGCTGGACAGGATTAAAGTCTGAATGTGCACATGTCCAGAAGCCTCCTTTATATTGCTGTTACAGAAAGCCAGGTCCCAGGGAAGGGATTTTACCATCGAGTCTGCACATCCCCACAAGGTTCCCAGCTCCTACTGCAGCCCCTGAGCAGAGCTGCCATTTCTGTCTGGGTGATGCTGCAAATAAATTCTCCTCTGGCATGGCTCAGCTGTCAGGCACCTCCAGTCTGTAATGAACCCATGAATTACATCTTGCAGCTCTGACATCTCTGGGCTTGCTCATCAAAATATTGTTCTTCAATTGTAATTTATAACTTAATTTAAATGTCCCTTTCCTGTGACCTTTTTAGAGCAGAGTGGCATTGCATCTGGCAGGTCCTGCTCCAGCAAGGCTTCCTTTGGCAATTACAGCCATTATGATCTCCCTTGAAAAGCCCAGCTCAGGGAGGCTGGACTCAGGATTAAATAATTGCAGTCCATTAAGAACAGTGAGATCCCAGAGCCTTTTTCTCCCAGGAAAAAGTGCTGCTATCTCATGAGAGCTTTACTGAACTGCTCCAAAATCACCGAACCTCAGCCTGGTTGGGGTTTGACCTTAAAGCAGAAGGGATCGTTCAGCCAAACCCACTCTGATGGGGCTGCAGCATGTCCAGCACTGCAATTCCAGAGTTCTCCAGGTTCCAGAGCTGCCTCTTCCATGGGATGATGACTTGTTCTGGACAAATCACATCCCAAGATGAGGGAGAAGGAAAAAGACAAGGAAAATGAGAAGTGGGATGAGGATTGCTGCCACGTGGCTTGAGCAGCTCCATCTTTGGGTGTAATAACTCCAACCCAACACCCAATTTAACACAAAATGTAATTCAGGCCACTTCTTTCAATAGCAGAGCTGACAAATTCCAGTGAGCTGTGGATATTCTTTACAGCTATGGACACCCTTGCCCTGCTATGAAAATGGAAAATGCTCCTTTTAATTTTTATCAACCATTTCTAAAACCCAGCAAGACAAGAGCCCCAAGTGCTCTTTAGGGTATTATTTGAGTATCAGACAAAATCAAACAAAAACCACCCCAACTTCCACCTCTTCCCCCCCAGTTTTAATACATTTAAAGCATCTAAATAGCGACGCTGCTGCTGAAGATTAAAAAGCCTGATTTTTGTGATGCAGCCACTTCGCACTGGCACTGCCAGGGAGCTGCCAAACAGCCCAAAATGCAGCTGCAAAACAGCTGTGGGGCAGTGCAGGCATGGCCAGTGCTCCACACACAGCCAGGGCAAGAACTTGCCAGTTACCTGCAAAACTTACAACAGCACTTTAAAAAAACCTTTCCAAAAAACAGGAGTATTTTGCATATCCCCCAAAAACTGCAGAAGCAGCCACGGCAGTGGGGTTTGGCCCTTTTTTATCTGCCCGTTTCAACAGTTTCTGTAAAAAGACTTCCTGACTCATCTTACAAACAAAGCGCTGAGGTTTCTCCCCGAAGAGTGAGGATGAGGACGAATGAAAATGCCAGGTGGCAGAATTGTCTCCTGCACCGAGGTGGCTTCAGCCCCCGACAGGCCCGGGCAGGGAGCCTGGCCTGCAGTGCTGCCCTGCCTCGTGTGAACCAGCAGAGCAGCTGCTCATTAACGCTCATCCAGGAGCAAAACTGGTAATAAGAAGAAACGCTAACGTATATTTAAATAATTTTTTTTATGCTTTCAACCTTGTCTGTAGTTAATGAACAAGAAAATCTGGTCTAAGGGCAAGTTAAAACAGGGAGTAATTTGTCTGGGTGACATCTTAGTTAGAACTGAATTTCCCTGCACTGAGATTACACTGCCATGTTTGTCACTCATAATGACACGTTCCCATGCAGCAGAGTTATGAGAAGGCACAACAACACTATTAGTAAAGAGAGATTTACACAATATTAGCATATCACTGTTTGGCCTCTCCTCCATGTAGTATTACACCAGCTTAAGTGGTGCCATTTTTTCACCTTATGAGGATAAATAGGAGAGGCTGGCTCTGATTTCCCCAGCAAAAACATGACCAAAACCTCAGAGCTTCGTGTTCCACACAGAGTTTGCACCCTGCCAGCCGCAGTGTCTGTTCCAGGGTTTGCTGTTTCACAGAACACCAGGCAAGGCTGACCACTGGGAATGAATTATTCCTCTGCAACTCTGTCAAATCCCAACACAAAGCAGTGAATTAACTCCTGCTTGACCTGAGATGTCTGGGAACAGCCCTGCAGAACCTCTGACCAGCAGGCACGGGTCAAAAGGATAAAAGAGGTCACGAGTTTCTGGCTTTGCACTGGTATGGACACAGAAAGGATCTTAAACCACATCTGATGCTAAATCAGAGTCTGGAGGGCAAAGAGGAAGGAAGGAGGGAGGGGAAGGAACTACTCCAGGATTTCCCCCAGCTCTCCCTCCTCAGCACTGCCAGCAGCAGCTACAAGGTTTGTGCTCAATATTCACCTTGTTCCATCCTTCCCTGGATTGGCAGATCTGGCATCACCTTCCCCACAGGGCAGGATCAGCTTTCTGGGATAATGTTTTCACCATTATTATGGTGAAAGACTTGCAGGAGCTGCTGTGTCCTCCTCCATCCCTCCCAGTCTGACACCAGGACCCATCAGGAGGGCAGCAAACTCTAAATGAAAACTTTATTTCCTTCCTAAGGCTTACAGTGACAGACGTGGCAGCAAACCCCAACAGCCAAACAAAGGAAGAGGAGCTGGAATTCACCTGGAATGTTGAGTGAATAATCATTTCATTGAGCTGAGATATAAATAAATACATGCATGTGATGTCTGTATGTTGCATTGTGCCTTCCATGATCTTCATTTCTATCTGGCATAATTAACAATAAATCATTCTGGGGGCTTACAGCACCTGTTATTACATAAATAAAACAGCAGCAAAGGAGCTTGTCAAGACTGATTTACGTGAAGTGCTACTCCAAAGTTTATTGGATTTCCATAATAAGAAATCATACCACACCATTTTCTTTTGCATTAATCTTCTGGGTTGCATATGATAATTTCTAAACAAAGACACAACTTAGTGCAGGTTAAGAGGCTCACAAATCATTTATCAGATAAATCTTATCTGTTTTAAATAGGTGGTGAACTGAAAGATAAAAAAGGTACCATTTTATCAGGCCAACAAGTGACCTATCTAAACTGTTTAAAGTCAAATAAGCAGGGTCTCGGAAATAAGTCAAAGATCCTTAAAATACCCCTGACAGAATTATTATGTATAAGGAAACTCTTTTCTAGAAAAATTCAAAGTGGACAAGGAAAGCATTTTCTAAAACAGACATGCACTAGAAACACAAAGAGAAAAGAACCAGAAGAGCAAAACCAAAATATTTTGGGACTAATCTAATTTCAGAAGCAAGAACTCTACAAGTGCAACTGCAGATTCCTCAGGCTGCCAAGCGATTAAAGGGAGTAAT
The DNA here is from genome assembly GCA_013398015.1 of Oreocharis arfaki. Taxonomy (NCBI): domain Eukaryota; kingdom Metazoa; phylum Chordata; class Aves; order Passeriformes; family Paramythiidae; genus Oreocharis; species Oreocharis arfaki. The sequence goes on from VZRR01000843.1 coordinate 132,560, forward strand.
TAAAGCAGATAGAGAAGCAGTGAAGTTAAATGAATTTTCTGCATTAGGCTTTTATTATAGATAAGGGGAAAGAAATTCCAATTCCAAAACCTCTTTAGTCATTATTGACCTTAACAGAAATTTGAGTCTCTGAGAAGGATGTCAGGGAACAACTCAGCCAGCTGCAGAGTGGTGAGGCACCAGCGTCAGGTGGCCTCCATCCCAAGGGAAAGGAGCACAAGGAACATTTTCCCTGTGAAGAATGCAGGCATTTTAACTCCAGTTAACTCCAGAACTCCAGGCTAGCTGGTTTGAATGGAAGGCCCAAGAGCCAGGTCAGGGGCAGCTGAGCAAGTCACAATTCCAGCTGGTGGCCCTGAGCAGCTTCCCAAAAACACTCACTGGGGTCCCCCTTCAAGGCACCACCCACGAGTTCATCACCGAACTTCTGCAGCTCAGAGTTAGGAAAATCTGCTGGGATTTGAAAGGAAGTTGCTACCAAAAACTGTGATCCCAAAATGTGGCTCACACGCTGAATATCTGATGCGCTCCCTGCTTTAGGTGGCCCGGGCATGGCAGGAAGGCTGTTCTTGCCCACGGGCACCACTTACCGTGTTGAGGGCGTTGAGGGTGGTGTCGTCCCGGGAGGCAGCCACACATCCATCCTCTGTGGATCCCCCGTCACACATCCCTGCAAAGGCTGCCATGCTCCTGCAGGGGGAGGGGGAAACGGGGCAACTCCTCAGCTGCTGCTGGATGCACGCATCGTGCAATACACAAATACTGCATTTACACCTTAAACCATGAATTTTAGGGCCTTGCAACACTATGGAGCAAGGACAGCGAAGTACCACAAAACTGCAGAGCTGAGTCACCTCAGCACACGGAATAAATCCAGCATTAAAATCCAATCTAATTTGCTTTCATCAGTTAAAAGTCTGCACTGCCATAGGAGCAGAGCCTGATCAGGATTAGAGAAGCTGAAACCTGCAGACAGGAGAACGGAGTCTCAGCAGAGACAGCAAACTTTGTGCTGTCACCTTGGTTTTATTATGTCAGAAAACTGACTGAAATTGCAGATTCCCCAGTCTCTGAATTCTTGCAAGCTACAAGTAATTTACTGAGACTCTGAATTATGAATTATTACCCACCAGTGGGTTTGCTGAACCCACCAGGCAAACCAGGGAAGAACTGAAATGCAAACTGGAGCTCCCGATGGGATTCCCTGAAGGGATCCTCTGCTGTCCCAGCTGCTCCACCCAGAGCAGTTCCTCCCTTGTCGCCCATCCCACACCACTCCAAGCCAGCACACTCTGCTGGCTTTGCATTTTAACTCCAGAGCCACAGCTGATGAGAAGATGCTGCGCTGGCCCAAATCTGAGCATTCTTGTCTCAAACTGAACATCTCAGCTGACGCCACTGGCACCCACAACCCTGCACATTCCCAGCCCAGCAGGCCACAGGCACAGCAGGATGGTGGCTGGACCCACCTGGCTGCCCTGAGGTACATCAGCAAGTCACAGTCGTTGACTCCTGGCATCCACACGAGTTCCTCGTGCTGCGTCACCGTGTCCCCGTCCGGGGAAGGGAACGGCTGCAGGTCAGGGAGCTTGGCCTGGAAAGCAATGAGTTCATACAGACATGGCAGTGGTTCCTAATGTCAGCAGGACACAGGTTCATAAATTCTCTGGAACAGTATGATCTGGTAGACGGAAGATGCTCAGACAACAGGTGGTGAAGGGATTTGTTCCAAGTTTCAGAACTCTGAGGACACTGAGGCATCAAGCCCCAACCCATTCCCTTTATCCAGCATTCCTTCTTCACAAGGGCAGTGATTTTCCTGACAATTATTCAGGGCTAACACCACCTCAGCCCAACGCCTGTGAAGCCTTTCTGTGCACAGGAACAGCAGAGCTTGAAAGGAAAGCGTTTTGCACTGCACAGCCGCCGTGGTTTGGAAGTCCAGAGCTGATGGGCAACTGCCCCTCAGACACAGCAGCTGCATTTGTCACAAGGATGCTGATCCAACTGCTGCCTGCCAGGCTGAAACCCTCACAGAACACACTCATATGGAGGAAGGCAAGAAGGTAGTTACCATATGTGTCCCATTTTAAATCAGCAAGAAACCCTACACATTTGACACTGAGTTTAAAATTAAATGCTCAGTAAATCATTAGAACTCTAAAGAGAAACAAAGACATTTCCTGAAAGGGAGATAGCTCAGCAAAATGAACACTGCCTCTAAATAAGTATTACGCTCTATCCAGAGACCCAATTAGCATCTTTAGTCATCTACTGCTCTGAGATGAGATAGCTGAGAGCCTCTTCAGAAACAGCTTTTAAGCCCTATAATTACCTCCTATACTTACAACGCTAAACGTATTTGAGAGGCAACATTTATACATAACCAGTAATTACAAGTCACAGGTTCAGATGTCTTTCATGTTCTGCTCTTTAATCTGTACTTTATTTTACTTCTTGCCTGGGAAAATGGATATGTCATTGAACTTCTCTTCTGGAAAGGGATAAGCCAGCACTGGGATTTCTGTGAGAGCGAGGCACTCCAACAACCAAGAGGCTGCACAAGCCCATGCTCAGCCTCCTGCACCCTTGGAAAATGCTTAATTACTGCAGTTACTCCCAGGAGCAGCTTCCTCTTCACCACAGAATCGCTGAGGCTGGAGGAGATCTCCAAGATGATCAAGCCCAAGCTGTGACCCATCCCCACTTTGTCCCCAGCCCAGAGCACTGAGTGCCACGTCCAGGGGTGGAGACTCCAAACCTCCCTGGTTGTTATTTGTAGCCAGAAGCTGTTCCAGAAGAACATTCAGCAGAGACCCATCATGCTCCCCCAGGAGGTGAATTCTGAGAATTCTGCAATCCTACAGAACATTTGTGTCCACTCGTGTCCCTCTCGCTGTGATGCCGCAGGCAGGAGCGTGGGGGTTCTGTGCACTGAGGAAAACACAACCCAACGCCTCTGACTCCTGCACCCTGCACAGCTGAGAGAAAATGAAGGCACCAGAGCCATCAGGAACCACTGCTGGGAGCTCAGGCTCTGGATCCTGCTGCTTTCACCTTGTGCTCGCTGAGGGGGCTGAGGAGTGTCCCCTTCCATCCCCTGACCAGCACAGCCCCGCGGGCAGAGGCCCCTCTCACACCTTGCCCAGGGTGGGTCAGACACAACAGGGAGCAGCAAACACCACCCTCAGTCTGACTCCGGCCACGGCTACAGCCAGCCCCTCCTGTGCCCAAACACAACACCTCACACTAATTAACAGGCTGGCAAAATCCTCCCAGTGATGACATTTGTCAGAAACAAGGATGAGTGAGAGAACAACGGAAGTCTAAAACATGAGGCAAGCAAGAATTAACAGTATTCTAAATCAGTGGACCTTCTTCCTCCCCCTTTTTCCCCATCCATAAATGCACATGGTAATTATACCTTACAGCAGGGTGACTAATGCCTGCCAAAATATTAGATGACAATTTGAGATGAAAGTTGTTTTGAAGGTATCATTTACGGCACTCTTGTTATGACTACTGAAAAGAACACTACAGGTTTAATTGCCAAGGACTTTTTTCCTCTGAAGGCAAAACATCCTTAAGAATGTGACATCGGGTTCCATAAATATTTACTTTCACTAGTTCTTAAACAAGATTTTGAAGAGGGTCTGAATGAATATTCATCACTTGGATGCAAAAATCCAGCACTTGGACACTACAAAGTCAATTCCTATTCCTCAGGAAAAGGAGAGGCCTCAGTTCCCCGTGACAGATCTGGCCCTATGAACCAGAGCAAGTTGTATGTTAATACCCTTTAAGAACAGATTATTTCCAATGCTTATGAAGGATTTCTCTCAAATTTGAATTAACATACCAGGAACATCTAGAGTCTTAACCTTGTTCTGCTTCCCAGTGTGTGAACACACTCAGCAGCTTTCTCAATTTCTATTTTAACAATCCAGATGACTTAAAGCACTTCTTTAACTTCCAGCAGTTACTCATATTCCTCCAATCTTATTCAAGAATTAACCCAGTAGCACTTCTGCTACTAAAAATCATTAACATATCAACATCTGACACAGAGAAATCTCAATAAGTGAGCTAAGGAATTCTAAAGAACTCATTAAAGTGAGTCATCTAAAGATGATTCTAAAAACCCCCGCTGTATCTGAACACATGCAATTCTAAACAACTGTCACCTGAAGAGACCAAGAGGCAAAAGCATCTCTGGATATTGGAATACAAACAAAACCCCTTACCTGGTGGCTGGGTCCAACTCTGATTTCACCTTGGGTACTGTTTAGCCTCCTAAGATAAAGAAAAAACAGCAATGAGAAAGAATTGCAATTAATGAAATTCAGGGTCATATTCTGTCTTTTTTTGTCATTGCATTTCCAGTGCAAATGGAACAGAAGCAAAAAGAACACATTACTAAGAAAACAAGAGGGGATGCTCAGGTGTGTTGAGTAACCTGGTCTGTGGAAGGGGCTGGGACAGTGCTACTCTCCTTGGAAACAAATCCACTCCAAATATGAGCCAAAAGCCTCCAGAAAACAATGAGAACACATCAAAATGCTTTCCCCCAATGCACATTTTTGCAAGACAACCTGACACTGTTTTCTTGTTTTCAGGTTATGCAAGGAAATGACTGAACCAGGAAATCAATTTTCTATTTACAAAGTTATACATTAATACCAGGTTACGTTTCTTCAGCTACAAGGTGTCAGAATTCTTCCCTGCGAGGAGCAAAGGGAAAGCTGACAACAGAAAATGCTGATGCTCTTCCTTTCCTCCCAGAATTCATTTTAAGGCCATGCACATCCCTACTCATCAGCGTAAGGAAAGCTCACAACATTCCTGTGCAGTGCCTGCAGCTGCACCAGCAGGGTCTGTACCCCATGGAACAGGGTCTGCACTCACTGAACAGGGTCTGTACCCCATGGAACAGGGTCTGTACCCACTGAACAGGGTCTGCACCCCACTGAACTGGGTCTGTACCCCACTGAACAGGGTCTGCACCCCACTGAACTGGGTCTGTACCCCATGGAACAGGGTCTGTACCCACTGAACAGGGTCTGTACCCACACTGAACAGGGTTCTGTACCCACACTGAACACTGGGCTGGTTTCAGCTCAGATGGGAAGAACCAAGCATCCCCCAGCTCCCAATTTCTTCAGCTGCACCGCACTGAATATGATAAATAAGGCATTCAAGAATCGAGGCTGGAGCATCCTGTAACTGCAAAGTTAAAAGCAAAGTTTGGGATAGGACTTCTGCTCCCAACTCTTTCTGTGGGAACTCAGTGGGGCTCTCCAACCATTCCTCACGAAGCACGGACAGAAATATTTGTGTCTTTCCATCACCCAATCACCATTCCCTGGGCATATTCACACCTCAAGGTGCTCCCTCCCCTGCCCAAAAGGTGAGGGCTGGGCTGAGTTGAGCTGCTGTGCAGGAAGCTCTGGCAGGCTGCTCGACATCCCACTGGGATTTTAAAAGGGCACAAAGCCCCTGGCTCCTCAAAGGCACATGATCTGCTCCATAATTTTTACTGTTTCCACATCCCCAGGAATGGGTTTCAAATGGAAAGAAAAATTCTTGCTATGGAAACTAAAATGCACTGCAGATTTGAAGCTAAATCATATTGGTGAGAGCAATTACAATAAGAATGGAATGGCATCCTGTGTTTATTCGATGGGAAAGGGAAAAAAAGGAGCCAACACTGTATATGAAATGTGACACAAAAGAAACTGCTGTAACAAAGCAGTATCCATAGCAACAACAACTTAATATTTCAGTCCTCCTCAGCTGCAGTGGATTAAATATAATGACAAGATGTTCCCTTTGAAAAGTAACCTGTTGCCATGGCAACGTTGTGTTCTGCAAAGTAAACAGGGGCTGGTCAGAAAGGAGCTGGGAGCCAGCGCCGGAATATCAAAAAGGCAGGAGGCTTCTGTGGCAGAGCAGGGCAAAGCAGCACGCTCTGATCCACAGAGCCTTGTTCCACACAGCTCCAGGAGAGGAGAGAGGATGTTCAGCTCAATGCAGCTTTGTCCTCTCCGTTCTGAAGCAACAGGGGAGGTTGGAGGCTCAAGGCCAAAGGCAGCACCACTGAGACAAAACAGTTGGGAGGTGAGGACGAGCAGGGCTGAGGCAGTACAGGCTGGTGCAGAGCTCTCCTCTCCCAGCTCTAGGAAGAAGGAGCGAGGGAGGAAGGCTGGCACAGCAGTTCCTGCACGATTTCCAATACAGAAACGAGCTTCACCCTCTGTTTGTCACCTGCCTTCTTGTTCACACCACTCACCACTTACACCAAGGCTGGCACAGCTGGCAGCTTTGCCCACGAACACAGTGCATGAAGGACTGGAACATGGCAAACAGAGCTGCCCCAGAGCACAGCAGAACAGCTCTGGGGATAACCTGTGCTCAGGACTACCTGGTACAGAACGCCCAGAGCCAGGCAGGGTCCAAGGCTGGGAATTCCCCAAGCAGAATTCTCCCGAGGCTGGAGGCGATGGCAAAAGGCATTTGGGGATTTCTGCACAGCCCTGCCCCGTCCCTGATGTGAATCCCAGCCAGTTCCTTGCCCAGCACGTCCAGGGAAGGCCTTTGCCAGGAGGCTGACAGGCTTCTGATGGAACTACACGGGCTGGATGCCCTGGTGGCCCTTCAGGGTCAGGGATCACCTGACAGGGTGGAATCTCAGAAAGGGTGCAACTGCTCCTTTCATGTTTCCCTTTTCACTGCCAGAGTTCAGCACCAGACCCGCTCTGCAGTCATGGCACATTTTTCACTCTGGCTGGCACGGGGCTGAGGGAGGTGGCACTGCTGCAGCACCACAGAAGCAGCTCTGCTCTTGTGCAGCTCCTTGCACCCAGCAGCAGCCAGGGTTTATTTGTTCTGCTGTGGTCACCGTGCCCTCAGTGCTCTCCCCACATGCTGCACTCCCACTGGCTCTCAGACAGCTTCTGCCAAACCCCATGGAAATAACTCCGTGCTACCATTAAGTTTAAAAAAAAAAAAAAACCACAACAAAACCCCAAAACAAAACCAGAGCCCAAACATCACACACAGGACAACATTCTGTGCTACCCACGTAACCACCCCGGGCAGCATCGTCCCTGATTCTGCAGATTGAGGTGATCCCTAATTAAATTAGAGGGATGCTTCAACAGAAGAAGGCTTTTAAACCAGCCAGTTCCCTCAGCCACAAACCTCCTCTCAAACAGTGCTTCTGATTCTCTCTGGAGCTCTCCAGAAAGGGTTTTCAAAGCCAAGTTGCTAAAACCCACGGCCTGGTGTGGCATGGGCACATCAGGGGACACAAACTTCATGTGCAGAGGAAGTTTCAACCACCACGCTGAGGTGCCCTGAGCAGCTCCCAGCAGCCTGGAGTGCAGCTGGAGCAGGGTCAGGGCTGTGGAACTGGCACCAGAGGTGGCACCAGGACAGGGGTTCCTGTGCTTTCAGCCATCCCCGTGTGAGGACAGGCTGTTGGCTAAGGAAGTGCCCAAAAGCAGCTGGAGAAGGTCATTATTTCTACATAACCAAAGATTAAAAGAGGAAGGATATCTGAAAGCCAGGGTATGGAGGGGTTTGGGTTGTAGGTTTGTTTTTAATAAGCAATAACAAGCTGTAGCACTGATTAAGGAATTTTAAAGAGATTTGGGGTTATTTATGAAGCCTGGTATCAACATCGGTGGCTTTAGTAAATAAAACCAAGCCCATGTTAGATATATGCATTACAGAATAGATCATAAACTGCAGTCATACACTTAACACTGATTAACCAGTCATGATTAATGGCCAGATAATCAGCTACATCCACTGAGAGTGTCACACAGTAAAGCAATTCCCAGATACTTGTGATTTCTCTAAAATTAACAGAAACTCCCAAGAAATTCCCAAGAAAAGGGTTTTTTTTTCTAAAAATCCTTGAATTCAAATAGTCCAATACCCAAGATGAAAGACCCCTGCTCTTCAGAGGCAGTTCTAAAAACATCTGGCAAGGATCATTTTGTTCCATTTCCAGAGGGACAAAAAGGGAGAGAACAAAATTACTCCACTCCAACTTCAGCAGATTAAAAACGAGTTTATCAGGGCCTGGAAGTGACTGGCACTGCAGCCAAGAGCATCTGTTTATGGTCACTGTTGGGAGGCAGGATATTGAGCCAAGTGAATCCTTACTTTTAACCCAAAATTATCTTATGCATGCCATGTCCATACACTGCACACTTCAAAATGTAAAAGGTACAAACACGTTCAGGCTACTCAACCTTTAACCAAAAAAATCCCACAACTACCACAAACCTGAGTTAAATACCTGGGAGGAACAAGTTCCCTGATTTCACCTGTGACTTAAGCCTTCATTCTTTAAGCAAGAAATAGTATCCTAACACTCAGAAAATATTCTTTCCCCTTTTAAGTTTAAGCTTCATTTTAAACCTGTTGTAACCGTGTGTCATAATGTTTTTAAAAAGCAGAAGTAACTTTGTGTTCTGGGCGAAAAATCCAACCTGTATTTCAGGCAAATGAACTTATAAGGGAAGGTTCTCAGTGCCTGCTCACTCCAAAGCAGGAATGAATAAACATGTACCAACTCCTGTACCTCCAGAGCAAGCTCCAGCCTGCTCCTGACTGCAGGGGCACCACGGGAAGGACGTGGAGGCTGCTCTGCACCCTGCTGCTGTCTGCAGAAGGAAGTACTTGCACAAGTTCGAGTCAGACAGGAAAAGCTTTTTCAAGATAACATTAGTTTTTCATCATGCTTATAGAGGAAGGGGAAAAAGAAGCCTATAGAGAGTCCTCAGTGTTGTCCCCTACCCAAAAGGGATGGAGGTGACAATGATTCAGCCAGGTTACTGCAAAGGAAGGCAGTGCTCTCTCCACACAGGAATTACCCCTGTGGGGAACATTCTGCTGGCAGGTGCCAGGGAGCACCTCTCTAACACTTGTGTACCTCCAGAGAAGGAAGACACCAGCATTGTGATCACAAGTTCAAAACAATGAGTTACTGGGAACCATTGCATAATGCAAAGGCTCTTATCTGGTTACGTGTGATTTCAGTAGAGCCAGAGCGTTGTTCACAAGCAGCATTTACACTGGTGAGTGAACGTGTAAATGAATCCAGCACGGAACGATGCTGTTCAAGTGTCTGTGCTGGACAGCTTCTAAAATGGCCAGGCAGTGCCTCTGCACTTCCCAGAGCAAATATTCACTGATAAACCAGACTGAACAGCACAGCAGCACCACTGCTCCAGCACAGCCCCAGCTCCTGGGCAGGACAGTGGAACTGGGCAGCAGCACAGCAGGGAACTCTTCCACGAAGCTTCATCAGATCAGAGGCAATAATCAACCTCTGGGGCTCTGAACGTGCTTGACAACACAAATCTCCAGCTTCCCTGAACAGCAAACACTCGTGTCAGAGAAGCAACAGCTCGTGTCAGAGGTGATAAGCATGAAGAATGGGAAGCATGAAAGGAGCTGGAAGGTATCCCTAGTTCCACCATACACCTGGAAACAAGCTCTAATTAAAACAAATTACATCCTAAAGAACTGGAAGGAAGGGGAAAGAGGTAATCTTACTGATTTATGCCTGGAAAAAAAGCTGAAATGAAGGCAGAACAAAGGGAAGAGACTATTCTTCATCGAAAGGACAATATTCAAGCACTTCCCATGATATACCTGCAATTTCTAACAGCTGTTTGGAGTGGCATTAACTCACCAGACCACCTACCAGCAGTGCCCGAGCTGGGAGAATCTGCTGGGCACCCAGCCAGGACAGAACTCTCTGTTAGGAATGGAGTAACTGCAGGAGCTCAGCTCCAGGCTGACCAAGGAGGATGGGGCAGTTCAGAGCACTGCAGATCCTGCCAGCACCAAGACACCTCACAGCCTCATCCTACTGCCACCCAGGCTCTTCTTGGGTTGGTTTTTCTGGGGGAGGGCTGTGGGTTTTAGGGGTTTTCCCTGGCTGAGGAGAGCAGGGAAGCTGGGTTTCTATTTGTGTTGATGCTTTTTCTTTTAAACCCACGTGTACAGCCCTGTGCCCCTACACACAAACCTGAGGAGCTGCTTGGTTATAAACTGGCTGCCCAGCCCCTTCTCTTCTGTCTAGAAGTGAACATTTAAAACCAATGTTAAGGACACAAGCTAAGCTGCCATATCCCTGTATTCCTGCAGAGCACTGACAGATTCCTGCACAAATTCAAGCAGCTCCTTTATTAGGAAAAAGAATGTGTCCAAAGCTCAGGCCTCTGGAGACTCCTCTCTAAACTAAGAGGTGATCCAGCCAAGTTCAAGGGAACTGAGCTCGGTCATCATTAGCAGGACTTTGCTTTAGCCAATGGCAAAAGTGACCAGTGATCCACATGAAATAGGTGGGTTTGGTTTTCTTCCTGCTCTAGAGGCATAAAAGGAAATGGGTAAGGGAATGACACTTGGGGTAGCATACAGACATGGACATGGCACTGACATGGGCAGAATTCTGCAGGTTTATTCATCACTCATGCCACAGCTTCTGACAAGAATCACAGGCTAGGTTGGGTTCAAAGCGACCTTAGAGACCATCCTGTTCCACCCCCTGCCACGGGCCGGGACACCTGCTACTATCCCAGGGTGCTCCAAGCCCCATCCTGGCCTTGGACACTTCCAGGGATGGGGCAGCCACAGCTTCTCTGGGCACCCTGCGCCAGGGCCTCACCACCCTCCCAATAAAGGCTTTCTTCCTAATTTCTCATCTCAATCTGTGCTCTGTCAGTCTGAAGCTGCTCCCCCTTGTCCTGTCACTCTGTGCCCACGTGAGAAGTCACTATCCCTCCCGTCTCCAAGCCCCAGTGACACAGCCCCTGCCAGGTGAGTGGCAATGCATGCAGGGCAAAGGGCCAACCTCCTGCTCTTCAGTTCCAGAGGTGTCACTGAGAGCAGCACACACAGTCCTGTCCCCTTTCAACCCAAACACTGCAGGAGCTCCCAAACAAGTTTCCCTGACCGATGCATCTCCCCATCCCCAGGGTGAGGGCCCAGCTCTGCAGGACCACGGCAGGACAGCCCCGCTCTGCACAAGGACAGCTCCCTGTGAATGAGAACGGGCTGCACAACTGTGTTTACCCCACTCAACACACCCGAGTCCTCTCACACCCATTTATATTTAGCAGTGACACTGCTAGTCGTCCCACAGGGACCTCAGAGCCCAAGCCCTGCACTTTATTCCACCAGCCCAACCCCGTGTCTGCCAGCCTGAGGAGCCGCTGGTGCTGCCTGCACAGCTCTCCCCGAGCTGCTCCCCTGCACACGGCAGCACTGCTGCGCTTCAGACGCACCAGCCTAATGTGCGTGCGGCCGACAGCAAACACAGCCACGGCAGCTCCTTCTCCTTCACACCTGGGGAAGTGTCAGCGGGATCAGCGCCCTCCATCGCCGGGAGAACCACCCATCCTCGGAGCAACCAATGGCTGCTCATGCACGACCCTCCTCTCGCATCACCCAAACAGGCCCAAACACTCCCTGGCTGCGCTCCTGCGGGGGGAATCCGCAGCTGCCCACACCTGCATGCACGCAGCTCCCCTGAAACCCCCAGAGCCCCCCGAAGCCACCCCGCTGCAGCGCTTCTCCCCGTGCCCCCCTCGGCACGCAGAGCCCCTGGCAGTGCCCTCCTGCTCCGGGAGCAGCTGCTGCCGTGCTGGCAGGGCTCTGAGGAACATGCAACAGCAATGAAATGATCTCGTAAACATTGCAGAAGTCACGAACAACAGCAAAAATCACCATGGTTTCGGGGAGGCCGGAGTGATGTAGCCTACCTGCAGGGGCTGAATGGATCATCCATGACTATGACAGGCGCTTGTGGGTTGGGATGGATTGCTGAGCCCTCTATTACCAGCTCAAACTCTGCCTTTTCCACTCTACCAACTCAAAATGGAGGCACATGCGGGCTGGGAGACCTCGCCGAGCCTGCACTGAGCTTGTGCTGTGACCTAAGCCCGCACGCAGAACGCAGAAACTTCGCCCTCGGACCGGCGGCACTGAGCATGTGCTGTGACCCTCCCTCAGCCCTGCCTCCCTCAGCCCTGCCCTCCCTCAGCCCTGCCCTCCTTCAGCCCTGCCCTCCCTCAGCGCTGCCTCCCTCAGCCCGGCCCTCCCTCAGCCCTGCCCTCCCTCAGCCCTGCCCTCCTTCAGCGCTGCCTCCCTCAGCCCTGCCCTCCCTCAG
>VZRR01000843.1:145141-164007 GCA_013398015.1 Oreocharis arfaki
GGAGGGATGAGGGAGGCACGGAGGGATGAGGGAGGGATGAGGGAGGCACGGAGGGATGATGGAGGGATGAGGGAGGCACGGAGGGATGAGGGAGGGATGAGGGGCCTTGGCTGGGGGGTCCCTCACGGCCAACGCGCCGAGCCCAGCCCGGCCCCTGCGCTGCTCCGGGGTGCGATCCAAGCAGCAGCCCCAAAGCTTTGCTACTCCCGCTGCTGAAAACCGCCTTCGTTCCAAGGCTCTGAGGGCTTCAGGTGCTAAAGCTCCAGTCTGAAGGCACAGTTTATGCGCTGGAAAGCGGAGCAGGGAGCTGGGTCACAGGACACTCGGGCTCTCCTGTCCGTGCTGCTGTGTACCAGAGCATTTAAGGAACACTAATTGTCACAACCAGCACGTGTGAACACAGCGTGAGGAGCCAGGCCTGACTCACTGCCTGAACTTCCTGCACCAGCCTTCCTCCCTGACCTCCCTATTTATTAGGTAATTGTCGAACATGCTCTCAGGTACCACTTACATGAAGGTAACATCCCTTCTGCTGCAGCACGCAAGGCTTTAATTAGGATACACCCCTCTATTTTCCAGCATCTGAGATGCCTCAATCTACCATGAGGCTAAAGAAGGATAAAAAGTTTCCCCAATTTTGAACTTCGAAAGACAGAGTAAGCAAAGCAGATCAGGCCACAAAACAAACCTTGATCATCTGGTCCAATAATCCAGTGCGAAATTTTCATTGTAGCATAGGTGGATACACAATTTCCTTGCTGCTTATTCTGTGTTGCCTCCCACCCCCTGCTTGGGAACCTTCACCAACAGCCTGGCTCCTTCAATGAGCTACCATAATAATTTAATTGTTCAGTGAACTGAGTGTTTCAGCTCCCGTGGCTCTCCTGAAATGATCTAAAGCCATTCCCTGAGATACAGGACACCCCAAAAATCACTTAGCTCACAACATCCCCCAGCAGGAAGACTCCAGAAGATAAAAAATAAAGGAAAAGCAAATGTTGTGCAACTTAAACACAGACAAACACTTGCCAAAACCTCCATTCCGAAATTCACCCAAGCCTTGAATGTTTGGCATCTTTTTTTTTTCTACAACACCAAACAACGTTTGGGAGGAGGAATTTTGATCCATGGCCATGAGACTCTGTAGAATAATACCTGGTTATTTCTAGTTCCAAGCAAAAATTCAGCAGCTTTTTAATCTACATATACTTAGAGATGTCAATGTCAGCCTTCACTTAGCTCCTCTCTCTGAACCTTCCCTATTCCAAGACAAAACACAGGCTTGAAGAGCTGGAATTAGGAAAAAAACGAAGATGCAACCAAATGAAGAAAAACCCACTCCTCAGAGCTGGCTGGTCTGAGTAATTAGCTGATCACTGAGTGCTCCTCTTTGTCATTTCATTGATCTTTTCAGGCTCAGCCATTCTCTAATAGCTGGAAGAATTAACAGCTACTTCTACACAGAAAGGGGGTTTAAAACCACACTGACAGCAACAAAATTGGCATTTCACAGGAGCAATCATCCATTACCCACCAACACAAACACTCAAACCCAAAAGGCACTGAAGTACAGTGACAAACGCAGGGGTCCAGGAGGGTGCTGAATATCAGAGAGGGGCACCATGAAAACCTCAGAAACGCCTTGCCTTGGTGGACTGCTCAAAAGAAAAGACACCAGTGATGTTCCAAAAGCACTTTAACATATGATGTTTGAATTTGGGACATCCCCAGGCCTCAGCACCACCCATCACCGGCGGGATTGGCTCCCAGAGACTCACAGTGAAGGGGAAACGCCCGAGTGAGGGAACTTCACCAGTCCAGACCCCTCTCAGCCACAAAGACAGATCGAGACACTTCAGCATAAGGTACAGGGAAGCCTCATAAATAGGCAATTACACAACAAATACCCACACAGGGAGCTCCTTCCTAACTGCAAGCAGTTAGTGGCTGGCAATGCCCTGAAGCACAAAGATTCAGATCTGCATTAGAAACAGTAAATCTACCATGTAACAATTCAAATATTTATTATTTATAGGCTTATCTAATCCCCGCTTCAAATGAGACTTTCCTGCACGATATCTCTGGGAATCAAGGTCCACAGGTGATTGTGTTCTGCACTGAAAGGAACAATCACCTTCCAGTGGGCACAGACCTGGGCCAATTTATGCACCTTTCACTGGAGTGCTCATGGAAATATCCCCCTTGAACAACAAACTCCTCAAGGCTGGCGCTCGAGAGGCATTTTCTGTGTTTAGAAAATCCCATACACGGAGAAAGTGTTGTGTTTGGACCCAGAAAACAACACAGCTACAGCCTGGTCTGAGCTGTGCTTTCCAAACACAGCTGACCAAGGCTGGCTGAACAAACCCCAGGCAGACTGAAGAGCATGCTGGACACACCTTCCTCAAAAATACGAACTGATTCCCACCACAGTTCTTTCTGTACCTCTCATTTGTTCTAGGCCAGCAAAGCACAAACCAGGAATTCCTGCTATGGGACCTCTTGGATGACTATTTACACGTGAAAGCAGGAATTTCCACACTTGAAAACTTTCAATTTGATTTCTTACAAGTGTCTAAATTTCAACTTTGCTGGCTAGAAGATGCAAATGATTTTTAAAAGTATTTCCAGAGGTGTACACTCAACCAACGAGACAGCCAAGAATTCCTGATAAAATCTGCAACCTTTTAAAAACTTCCATATTTCCAAGAAGCTGTTTAGAAGCAGCACATTATTTACCCCGAGATGCACCCGGATGTCAGGACTCGCTGCACAGTTTTGTTTTGTACTCCGATTTTTCTCTCGTATAAACACACACTCAGAAAGATGCAGCTCCTCCCTTGCATCCCTTCCACCCCACCCTCCTACCAGCTGGATTTTAACCTTTCTTCCCTTGAGTAATTTTCATAGAATTAAGGTTGAAAAAAGACCTCTAAGATCATCAAGTCCAGCCTTTGAGTGAACACCAGCTCAGGTCAGTGGTGAAGTGGAGTTTAAAAGCCACTTTCACTTACCTTGTCTCTGGATTATAGCCCAGGATGTAGAAAAATGAATCCACTCGTGCCTTGAACTCTCTAGCAGCAAATATGTCAGAGAAATGGGAGATGTTGCACTTCCCTCTGAAAGAAAGAAATAGGAGAAAAAGGCATTAGAATTCTAGCTTGAATAACAGCTACTTTAATTAAGTGCCACTGCAATCTGGGTATGAGCCATAGGCATCCTTGCTCTCATAAATGTCCCAAACGCCACAAATACAAGGCTGTTGTAAGAAAAATCCACGTGGGTTCTTCCCACGGTGGAAAGGGAAGGAAATGCAGTTACAGTGGCTCAGATGGTGCTCCACAAACGTTCATTAATTCTCCTTCAGCCAGCACAGTCCCGAGGAGCCCAAATTTAATCAGCCCTACAAACAATAGCTCGAAATGCAATCCTGACAATGTCTAATTTGCCAAGTTTTTACAGTCCTATACAGTTACATCTTCCAAAATTCAACTATCCACATGGTTGAAGTCAGCTTTCTATTTAGGAGGCTGAATAAAACTTCAGTTTAAAAACAACTCCAAATAAAAGGCAGAGCTGTGGTGCTTTTAGCAAGTCTGCAATCCAAATTCCAAGCAGACAGAAGTCTCTTCCTTCTATTTTCATACCTGAGAAAGTAAAACACACAAAGACTTATTGAAAAAAAAAGAGGGAAAAAAGATTCTTGAGGATTTATTAGCTTGTTCTACCCCAGATTGCTAATAATTTTTTTGATAGAGCTTGCTGATGAAGTCATTATCCTTAAGATGAGCGCTAAGACTGACTACAAGAAGTTGCTTCTCATTTCCTGGAGGGTTTGTTGGGCTGCTGATGTTGCAGAGCTGCTCGTGCTCTGCCAGTCACACAGCCCAGTTTGCTGCCCCGGAGTAAATCAGATCAGAAGCAGGCAGAGAAATGGGCCAGGCAGCCAGGGCTGGGCCTCTTCATCTAATCCTGAGTCAGTGCAACGAACACAAACACAAGATATTTCTTTTTCCAGACTGTCAGGCTCTAACACAGATCTCATCTCTCCTCACTGGTATCTCCTGAACAGTGCTCCCTGTTATAAATTAGGCTGCTAAGGGGCTTATTGAACATGGTAAAGGGTTGCCAGTTCTGGTTAAAATGGAATAAAAAGTGCTCTGGGCACAGAGATGCAGAGCTGCAGAGGTGAGATCTGCTCCTGCAAACTCTGCATCCCTCAAGCAAAGGCATCCCTGAACGAGGGCACTGGGGAAGGTGAAACGCTCAGCTCGTTCCCCTTGCTCATCTTTTCAGGGTAAAGCGCTTCAGAAAGGCTTCAGCAGGCAGCAGCCTCTCAGAGCTCTGCCCTAGACCAGGAGCTCTCGAAAAGCAGCTGCTGCAGGGCAGGGGAACACCCCAGGGGGGTGAGGGATGAACGAAGTCGGGGCTGGTTTGAGGCAAAATCGCCCCTGGGAGTGGAGGCTGCAGAGCTGCCCCCGGGACTGCCCAGTGCCCAGCCCACGGCCCTCCTGGCAGACCAAAAGCAGCCCTGGGCACTGCCCAGGTCCTGGCAGGTTGCAAAGGACCAGCAGCAAGGTCTGTGAGAGGCATCACACACAAACACCAAACACCAGGCTTGCTCACTAACGGTGCTTTTCTCCCTGGAGGCTGACTCTGGTTTCCAAGTTTAGTCATTTAAAAAGACAGAAAATGAGCAGGAGGATTTGTTTTGATATTTCACATTAAATTCACATTTTAAAAGTATTCTGGGGAAAGAGGTTTAGCTCCCTTTCAATAATTCACCTGCCAGCTAATAAGCATTTTCCAGATAAGCTGCATTATCTCTATCGATGGCAGCAGCACATCCTGTTCACAGCATTTCAGACCAGGAGTGCTGCATTTCACCAGGAAGATTTACCAGAGAGGTAAAAAGCACATAACTTTTATTACACACTTCCACAGAGATCTACAACTACCCTCTAGTTAAATTTTTCCACTGGTTAGAGCAGTAGATTGGTAGTTACAATGACTGGTTTTATTTCCCACTTTGTCATCAGTTCATTGTGGGTCCGGAGCCATTTGTTTGCAGAGGGCAGAGGAATAATCTCATATCATAATAAATTAGAATTTCGTGTTAACCTTTCATGCATCACGACACATTCTGCCTCCTCCACGTTCTCTGCAAGAACACCATGTGCAATTATCCTTATGCTCATCTTTGTACACTCAGAGGCTATTTTTCAAGTTTGTTTGGCACACACGGATGTTCCATTTTTGTCTTTCCATTTCTATCTTTTCTTTAAAGGGAAAAAAAAGAACTGAAAGGATGTAGAAGGGAAGTTAAAACACTGCCAGGGAAAATTCCAGACACGCAGTTGAGTTTCTGTGTGTCTGAGCAGATTCCCAGCCTGGGTCCATCAGGACAGGAGCTGGGCTCCAGGAATGCTGGTTTGAAACTGGAAGGCAACTCAGCAGAGGCACTGTGGAATTCCATGGGCTCCCAGCACACCACTGGAATGCTCTGAGCTTATAAAAAACAGTCTAATATGTAAATCAAAGACTTTCCCCCCCCAAAACAGAAGCCAGTTTGTCTTGAAGTAAGTGGCTTCAGCAAAGTGACTCTGAACAAAAAAATGTCTCCAGATGGCTCTGGTGAAACACCATCTGAGCACTATTATCAGGGAGATTATTCAATTTGCATTTTGACAATATCCATGCATGTTTGGCATGCTGAAAATCAGCTGAAAAATAATGCCTTGCTGTTGGGATCTGAAAACATTCGAAGTGAGGGTGTCTCCCTCAGCCCTGCCAAGGCTGGGCAGTTCAGCCAAAAGCCTGGAGAGAGGAAGAGAAGCAGCCCCGGGGAAGGGCAGAGCGCAGGGCACACACCTGGGCCATGCCCTCCTGGCAGGCAGATTCTCCTCAGCTCTGGGCTGAGCTGTGACCACGGAAAGCACTCAGATAAAGCCTTTAATGCAATTTACCCAGGGCAACGCCCCGAGAGTCAGTGCTGCAGGGGATGCCACTGTTAACAGGGAAATCAGGCACTGAGGGGAGGAAGGGCAGTGCTTCTGCAGGAAGCAGCCATGACCTGAACTGGCAGCGATGGGAACCGGCATCTGCCGAGCACCACTGAGTGACTGGGACCGAAAGGAGACCGCAGAACTGCAGCTCCCCGTTGAAGCAGAGCAGAGAACACAATGAACGGCTGCAGGAGAGGAGGACAAAGCTGAGCTGGCTGCCAATGACCCCCAGCCCCAGGAGCCTCTGTCCCAGGCAGGCTGTCCCCCCAGCCCGTGACTGACCTGAGGGCAGCAGCGTGGTACGTGTCCACGTAGTCAGAGATGAAGAGCTCGCGGTTCTTGATCACCGGGTCTGTGATCACCAGCTCCCGCCCCGAGTCTGCAGGGAGCAAACACAAACAACTCCTGACACGCCAGCTGGGCCACCAGTGCCCCTGTGCAGCACCCCTGCCAGGTCACAGCTCGAGGAGCTCCTCAGTACCCATTCCGAGGTGACAAACACGCTGTTCGTGTGGCCGCTAAAGTATGGGATGTAAGAATTACTGTGTAAGAGCATCATATCCATTCTTACACTTCAATCCTCCCAGAACTTCTGAAGGGAAAGAGCTCTCAGGGGCACGGGGTGACACATCTGGACCACTGGGAGCAGTCACTCCCAGCTGAAAGGAAGCAAGGCAATTAATTTGTTCTGGTTTCCAGGGTAAGGTTTTGGTTGTCGTGCATATTTAATGTCAGATCTTCAACAAAATCCTGACAGTAGGAACTGCGTAGTGCTCTGGCTTTGAGGTAAATATTGATATTCACATTCAAACACAGAAAATTCTGAGTGTTAACAAAGAACTGGAAGACAACTTTTTCCATGACTTCTTTCTAATACCTTTGAGGAAGACACAAAAATATTTCTCCACACACATGAGACCGCATAAAAAAGCAGCCATGCTACCAAAAATACTTTTTGACACTGTGCCTGTAATCTCATTGTTAGAAGTTTCAAATAAATTAGTTAAGAGAAATGTTGGATTTGTGGAGCTTTTGCTAAAAGCACACACAAAATGTCCTTAAAAAGGGGAACGTGTGCTCAACTTTGTTCTGTCAGGCACCAGAAAGTTGCTGCATTCCATATTTCAATCATCAGCTTTTATCATCACAGTTCACCTTGGAGTATCTTCAGAATTTTTAACAGTTGCCTCAAGGAAATTTCCTGGTAAGAACAGAAGCAAATGTTATGTCTTCCCTGGAGGCGAGACATAAATGACACTGGGATATGTACTAAAGTTTCTTCTGCTTCTATTAAACCCAAGATCACACTTGTTTTTGCAAAGAGAAAAGGAGAAACTCAGCTCCAAGTGCTTCAGCTCCATCCCTCACTGCAATACTAATCACAGTGAATATTCATGTGTGTAAGGGAGCACGAATGTAAAAGACACAGTTCTCGTGACACTGTGGCAGAACCACAATAAACAGAAGAGATCCACAATTCCTGCAGATGATGTGGTGCTCAGTTATCAGTACGGTGCCCAGGAGGCCTACCAAGGACCCAGGGTTATTTTGCTTTTCTATCCTCTCTCAAGGAGAGAATTATCATCATCATTATTATTATTATTATTATTAACAACAACACAGCCCAGCACTTCCACCACACCTGGAATGCCCCTGATTACAGGGACAGGACACACACCAGTGACACCAGGCAGGTAAGAAACCATCACCCCTTTCCTAATACATTGTTCTCACCACATGCTGGTTCCACAGCCCTGAGCAGAATTGTTCTGGCTCTGTTAGAACTTGGATTGAGAGCAGCAGCAGAGCAGGGCCGGCTCTGCAGAGCCCACTCACCGTTCTCGTTGTGCCTGTCCTGCACCAGGTGCTGGTACACGGAGTCGGGCACCTCGGACTGGCGGTAGTACCACTTCACGTTCATCAGCAGATGGTCCCTCTTGCTCTGAAAGACAACCCTGGAGCATTACTGACAGGGAAAGCACACCAGAGCCCCCTCAGCCCTCACTGGGAAGAACCCCTGAGGTCAGACCCAAAGGGAGGAAGGCATTTCTCCAGCCTGTGCTGGTGACAGATTGATTTTCAGCCCAGACAAAGGCAACGAGAACCTCCTGCTCACCGTGCAGTTGTATCTCTCTGTGCATGTGACCAGCAAACCCCAATCCAGACTCACAGTAACTAACCCGAGGGAAGAGGCAGGGATCAGAAAAGGACTGCAATTTCTGGCCTCGTGCAGCACGGTCTTACTCTGCTCATTTCCACAAATAAGAAGTATTTATGGACAAACATGCAAAACACAATACCCACAGCAACACCATTCAGTGCAACCATTCTTAACAGTGGAAACCAAGAGATAATGGATTTTCTTCCCCCAAGGACAGATGGATCCAGACATAATCACAGACCTTCTTTATTACACAAAAGAATAGGATACTGCACTTCAATCACAATAATTGCAGGCTCTGACTGCTCATCAACCTCCCAGCAAAATTTACACAAAACTGTCTTCCCCAAATGCTCTTTTTTCATCGAGGCTCCAGCCACCAATTTGTTCCTTCGTAGAAGGAAACTGAAGCATAAACACCACTTAAACAGAGAATTTTTAGATCAAGTCCCTCCAGACTCTGCTCAGTTTATCTCTGAACCCCTTGGCCTGCAATTCTTCCTGCTGCTCCAAAACACTCGAAGAAACAAAGGCCTGAAGGGAAAGCAACATTCTTTTGGCATGAGGCAACCGCAAGCTTGTTTTCCTCTGGACTGCAATCCTCGAGACCCTTCAAAGACTGCTCCTAAAACACTCCCAGTTCCGAGTTAAATCGCAGGTTACTGGGCCGGGAGGTTCTATTGTCTCTCCCCTGCACCAGCCTGGGTATTGCAGCTTTTCTGCTGAATAAACAACATCCAAACCTCCCCAGTGAAAGCATTTCCTGAGCAGAGCCCGTGTAATACCAGCAAACCACTGCCAGTGGCAGCATTGTGCCAGGAAAGCTGGGACTGAGCCACCACTTCCACCTCCCCGAATCCCCAAACCCGCTCACTGAGCATCCCCGGGCTGTGCAGGAGGAGCCCGAGCCTGCTGTGGTGGCTTTTTAAATAACACATTTGCAATCAAAGCCAACAAGCTTGTCTAATGCATGAAAAAAAATCAAAAGGACAATGAGTGAGAGGCGGCTCTGATTTCTGCTGCCTGCTGTTCAAAAATTGGGGTTGCAGACTTGTCTGTTCTCCTGAAATAATGCTCTGTGCAGCACAGCTTTTATGAGCAGTCTCTCTGAATTCTGAAGACAAAAAAGTCCAAGTAAATAATCTGTTACCCTCTCGCTAAGAGTTCATAAATTCTATTAGTGGAGCTTGCAGCAATGATGGGAAACATCAACCTAGCATTTCTCTGCAAATTCTCTTCATATTTCTCAGCTGAGAGGACAAAAACCCCACTCTTTTGTTACACAAACCCTGAGAGGATGCTCAGAAAGCTTTGCTCTGGCACGAAAACCATTCACATACATAAGGACAGTTTACAACAAGCATCAATGCTCTGATTTTCAGGGTTTGTGCCTCTGGAGTCGGGCGTCTTTCAAATAATACAACTAAAAGGAGCACTGCAAAGGAGGCACAGGCACATCGGCGCATGGAACCACGAGGGAGGACTACAAAATACAGCGTGGAATTTGGTGCTGGTGGTTTGGAATAGCAAATGACACCGGGGGAGGAGGACTGGAAATCTGCACTGTGCTCTGCCAAAGGGTTCTCTACAAACCAAATCACCCCAAGCCTGAACAAGCACCCAGGGACAAGGGGAGATCCGAGAAAAGAGAGGGACTTGCTACACCTCGGAAAAAGAGGAGGAGAAAGGCAGGCAGTGTGAAGGAATGGCTGCAACCTCCTGTGTAACCTTACAGAGACGCTGCCAGGAGGGGACAGGAGCAGCCCTGGGAGTGCCCGAATTCCGTGTGCAGGTGATCCTTGACGTCTGCCTCCACCGAGGTGATTCCACAGGAAGGGAGGGATCAGCACTGCCCATGTTCCACTGCCCTGGCACCTCACACAGAGCTGGAGCGGCAGCTTTAGGCTGAGGGGGACACGGAGATGCCACCAGCTCACTTCCCTCTCATTTGTGGCACAGAACAGCACAGGGCTCTCAGCAGCGGGGACAAGGCCAAGGGCAGCACTTACACAGCATCTGGCACCGGAGGGAAGAAATTGGTGGCTCACAGGGAGGTTCCCCCCCTGCTGCCATAAGGGACCACCACTCGCCCACCTCCCAAAACACCCTTTTTGGTCCTTCAGCCAAAGCAAAGACAAGTTTCTGCTGATTGCCACCACCCCTGGAAGCCCCGCTGCGAACACCCAGTAAGCACTAAAAACTGGAATAGCAGGGATTACACAAGAGCTTATCAGGAATATCCACAGCAAACACAATGCAGGCAGGCAAAGTATTTACTGTGCTCTGCAGTTATTTTATCAGCTCATCACGCAGAAATCCCGCACTTCAGGAAAGCACAACCTCTCCGTGCAGGCTGCAGCTCCCTGCCAGGTCAAGCCTTCGACTTTGATGGGGAGACAGCGATTCCCATCGGGAATGGGAACTCCCCAGCACACCTCGGCTGCTGCCTCCCCGTGCTTTGTTCCAGCCACTCTGCACACGAAGGAGGAGAACAACAACAATTCCTCCCCTGAAATCAGATTCACAATCCGGAGGCACGGGGGCAGATTGGATTTCAGGAGGCGGGGCTGGATCGAAGGAGTTTCCAGGGAAGTGATGAATTGCCAAGGCTGCCACCAGGGTGGGACTGATGGCACTGACAGGGCGAGACTGCAAAGCAGAGGAAATTACAGGGGTGTCCTAACACCCAGAAGTGGCTTTTCTTTCGCTACACCTCAGAAAACAAAAACAATGTGTCTCTTAAAGCTATGGAGAAAACACATAGTGTCAGAATGAGAAGCAAACAGGTGATAAAAGCAAAACACAACCAACCCAGATGCGTGGCTGAGCACAGAGCAGAAGCCAAGGTCCGCACCCACTGCCCAGGCTTTTCACTCCTAAAACCTAAATTCCATTAGAGAGGCATTTTAAGTGAATTAGAAATGAGAAGTGTAAATATCTTGAACAATTATCAGTCTCGTGCTGCACGCTGCTGACAGCTTGAACCATGGAATGCTGCCGATGGAATGGCTCAGTGCCCCCACACACAGGCAAAGCAGCAACAAAAATATCATTTACAATGAGATGTGCAGGGAACTGTTTACAGAAAAGTCTGTGACAGTGATGCATTTGGGGTTGGGTTGGTTGGGTTGTGGGTTTCTCTGGGGTTTTCTTGGGGGTTGTGAGCTGAACTCCTTCCTAAATACCTCTTTTTACCACCATTGGTCATTTTTGTCCAATTCATTTAAAAGCTTCAGCCTGACAGCTCCTCTCTGCACCCACTCTCCAACATGGATGATTTTGAGGAGTTTAACCTGAAGCTTCAATCTTGCTAAAAATACAAAACGTCTGTCAGAGTCTCCCTTTTCACATTTACATCCCTCATCGCACAGAAATTCCTAGACATGCTATTTTGTCAGCCAACTTTCTAAATACGTATGTCATTTATGAAGCAGACTATACTCAGAGGTGTCAAGGCGCCAACTTCTGTGGCAGACTATTTATTTTCAAACCATGTGCACACAAAAGAAGTGTCCCCTACTTCCTAAAGTGTGATTTTTTTATTTTTTCTTTTTTTACACCTTTACATCTGAAAAGCTGCAGACAGTCACACGCCAAATCCAAGCTTGCAGAAACTGCAGCCATGGCAAGAGCTTTAAATTCCAAGTGTCTTTCTGTCAGCTCAAAACGATTCCCTGTGCTACAAAACCACATTCTCCCCTTTAATGAAAATATTGTCTTTTGCTGCAGCACTCACAAAGTGCTCATTTGGGGGTTTTCTTCTTGCTGACACTTTGGGTTTTGTTCCTTTCAAACAGCATGAATCCGTTTTGGACATTGAACAAGAATTAGATGGAATCTGTAAATGGATCAAAGCATCTCAGTTCACAGGCATCTGGTCAACTTCTATTTAAAATGAGCCTCTGCCTTACAGGGGGAAAAAATAATGTCGCACATTCTCTTTAAAAGCAGGAATGTCCTGGTTTCCACAGCGTTTGAGACAGTTCCAAGGCGCCTGTTGTCCCCAGAACACGCTCCAGAACAGAGTTACTGCACAGCCCACGGCAGATCCTCAGAGATTCCGCGTTCCCTCCCCGGGGCTGTGACCAACCCAACTGTGTGCACGGCCGCAGATGTCCTGCAGATTCCCCCAGAGGGATTTAATCACTGCACTTCACTACTTGCCCCATTTAGATCCATGTTAAATCACAACTAGCTTTGGAAACAATGTGCCAAGTGCCGGAGATGACAGATGGGCACGCTGGAGCCAGGGAATAGCAGCAATTCCAGAGAAACAAACAGCAAAACAGGGACAAGGAAAAGAACATCTTCCCTTCCCAACGTGTTTTCCACCACGAAATCTCGCTCCTGCTGCAGAACTGGTTTTTACACTCGGTCAATTCTGACATTTACTAATAGTCAAAGGAGAGGAAAGGAAAAATAAAGACCACTCAGATCAGATTCCCCATGGGGAGAAAAAATTTAAAAAGCAGAGGGGGGACACAAATGAATCGATCTGGAAATCAGGAGCTAAAGAGATACAGCAAGGATTCTTTCTCTTCCCTCTCCACAACTGCACGTGTAATTTCACGTTCTCGGGGTATCTTTCTGTAGGCTGTTTGCTAATTAATTAAGAAAACTGATCAGCTGTTTGTAAGCCAAGCAAACCCAGCCTGGAAATGCAGAGGTTATTACTACAGATGAATGTTATTTTTGCAGCTTGATTATTTAATTCAGACGCCTGCATAGCAACACATAATTACTCCTTGCAAACAGAGGAGCATTGTCAGTGTTCAGCAAGAAATACAAACGTGAAATAAAAGCAATAATGTGGCCACATGCAGATTAATCCTCTGTGCCCCTGCCCGGAGCAGCCCGGGCAGGGCTGTCCTCGTACCCTGAGCCAACACAAAGCCTGCAACCTTTAAACCTGTTACTGTTATCTAATGACTGCTCCATCTACAAGAGCTTTTCTAATAGAAACATGCCTCGATGGCTTATCTGGGCACACAAGGCAGGGCACAAAGCAGGGCTGATTGAGCGCAGTAATGGGAGGCAGGAAATGAGAAGCCCTGGGAAAGCCGCGGATAATCGATCAGTGGATTCACTCAAGTGTGAGCTGAGCTGGGAATAAGCTGCCTGGGGTATCAAATATTGCTGTTTCCAGGGTAAAGGCCCATTTCTGTGATCTATGCAGGGGAAAGCATAATTTATTGACAAAACAATATCGGATTTTTTTCACAATGGCTCGCGCCTGACATTTTCTGACTGTTTACAGCAAGAATTTTTCTTGTGTCCTTTTAATTCACAAATAAAAACTCCTTTTGGAATTCATCAAGCCACCTCAGCACGCCGGAAATTAATTCAGCCTCGCGCAGGAGTAACTCTTGAGATGTCAAACACTCCTCACACTCACCTTGCCCTGGATTTCTGCCTCTCACAGGTGCACAGAGCACTGCACACCTGCAGGGACACACCTGGCCCCAGGGGATGCACAGTCCTTCTGCTCAGAGGCACTCTCTGTTCAGAATACTGTTTGCTCTAGATCTCTACTGTAGTTCCTACAAAATTTGAAGCAACACTGTGTGCAAACAGCACCAAACATCACAAACAGGTCATTTGTGGCCTTGTTTCTCACAGAAGGACAGGGGAGGGCACTGAACCACACACACACACCTGCAAACCTCGGCCCACCGGCACATGCTGACACCCACACCGAAGCACAAAACAGCAGGCTGCCTGCCTGCACCTTTAAAAACTGCAAAACGTGGCCAAAATCGGTTTTACACCACGGCACATCATCTGCAGGGCTGTTTGTGCACGTGAGGAGGTGCCCAGGCAGCCCCAGCCCCAAACCCCAGCTATCGAGGCTCGAGCCTTCTCAAAAACACGAAGGTGGTACCCGACTTATCCGCCTGCTAATGCCGAGGAGCTGCCATATGCTGTCTCCCAGTGTGGGTGGTTTGGCATTAGAGCTGCCAGACTGCCTCAAAAACACAGCCCTCACTCGGCTCAGCAGAGCTGCTCCAGCACAGCTCGCTCCGCTGCGAGCACGGGGTGTTCTGCTGGGACGAGGCAGGGACTGCACATGTGACAGACAAAGAATAATTATGGCAGCTGAGAAGCGGGGAGAGATCCGTCAGGGACTGCAATAAACAGCACTAAAAGGCTGCCTGAGCCTCGGTGAATTCAGCAGCGAAATCCCCCTCACCAGGAGTCGGCACTGAATTTTGCTGTGCTTCAACTACATTGCCCTTCTAAGGCAAAGTTCAACAAATCCAGCCCATTCTGACAAAAACTGACTGATATGGAACAAGTGTCACCTAACAGCCCTTAATTTTATTTAGTGTCACCCGTAAGTCTCACCTTGAACGCAGCCTCATCCAGGGCTTTAAAGGAGAAAAAGAACATTATTCATTTCAGATAATGACCGTAAGAGATGTCTGTATCTAAAATAAACTGTAGTATTTATTCCGTCAACTTTCCATCTTTACCGGAAACAAAGCTGCTCACTGTGCCAAGTCACCTGTTTTCATTCCAGAGAAATACTTTGAAGCACAAAATACCCTTAAAATTTCAGTGCGATCCTAAATGACAAAAGGTAATTTCATCTTGTTAAAAAAAAAAAAAAAAAGCAGTTATGCTTAAAACCTGACTGGCTTAAAATAAAACTATGATAAGATCTTCCACGAGGGTTATGGGTCATTGCTTACTACCTCATTTAATCCCTTTGTGGTCTCTTTCTGCTCCGTTTCCCTCTTATGTTCCCTGAATCCCATCTGCGGTTCCCGGTGCGGGTGAGGTACAAAGTCACCGGGGCAGCCCCGTGCAGAGCACCAGGACAAGGCTGTTTAATTACAATTACGGCTGCCAGGGCTCAGGGGCAGCACGTGCACCCCCTGCTCCCCCTCCAGGACCCCGTGGCACAGGAGGCTTCCCCCGTGCCCGCTCCCTTCCCGGGAACAGCGGCCGTGGCAGCACGGGCCCCAGGGCAGCTCCGGGGTCCGGCTCTCAGAGGGCAGCGGCTGCACCCACTGCCCACGGGGGAGCAGAGCAGGGATGCACACCCGAGCTCTGCACGCTCAGCTGGGCCCACCCAGGGTCCCCGGGTTCATTTTGCCACCCACACCTCCACGACACGTGGAATTCCAGGGAATGCCGCGCTGTGCTCGCCTTGAAGGCGCTGCCAGCACACAGAGCTGCTGCCCCTCCATCAGTGAGTGCCTCTGGAGGGAGCTGCACTGCGCCCAGCTGGGCACAAAGCCCAGGAGGGGCCGTGGAGGTGCCACATCTCTGCTGGCATTGCACAAACACCCCGAAACGAGGCACACACACACACACAGGGGGAGCGTCATTAATGGGCTGTAATTAAAACCACCGTGAGAGGAGGCAATAAGCACTATTTTTGATCACAGCATCCCTGCTCACGTTTCTGCCTCTCCCAGCCCCACTGTGAGTTTCCCCACTCCCAGCCTCTCCACAGAAGCAGATTCGGAGGGAGCTGCTGACCCAGAATTGACAGGGACCCCCCTGAGCATCCCCTGCTGTGCTCACACCACCCGGGCTCAGCACAGGCACCGGGAGCCAGCAGCCACCACCAACTAATGGTATCACAAATGCATTTAACTAATCATTGAATAGATGCTCTGGCAATTAAATTCCATTAAGGTTTTTTTAGCGTTATGCCAAAGAAGTGCAGCACTGAAATGAAGATACCATTCGGGCCCTGCCTGACATTTGCCATTAAATGTCATTTATAGCACATAGCTCAGATCTAATTGCAGAGCAGCACCAGCCACAGTATTTATCACTCCTATTAAAACAAGCAGCACTCAGCAGTGGGGCTATTCGAAGCCGTCATACACAGTTTAAATAGATTTCTCACCTTTTAAATATCAAGAGGCCGGATTTTCTTTACCATCTCACTGAGGGGTTTACCTTTGAACAAAGACACACCGAGAGCTGAAGGATAAAACAATCAGGAGACAGTTTGCTCTGCAAACCCAGCCCGGAGTTTGAACAGTCACTGCCTGTTAAAATATTGCCTCATGGGCAGGGGAATTTTATAACAGGAAAAATTAAAGCACCTCTGCCAAAAGGCTGGGGTTGGGAATTATAAAAAGTAAAGGAAAGAAAATGCACTGATCAGTCAGATCCTGTGACTTGGCTGTCTCACCACAAGAGCAAACGCTGCTCCTATGAGGAAACAAAGTGTGTTTGGAAAATAAATGCCTGGAAAGTGAATGTTTCCTTGTGCAGCTCCCCAGAGGAGGTAATTTACTTACGAAATGGTCAGTCACTGAAATGTTTACATCCTCTGAGAAACTGCCCCAGCTCGTGTGCTATTGACCGAGCTGATGCTTCCAACCAGAGCGAGACCAGCTCCCCACACAGGCTTCACACGAGGGGGCTGAGGCACGGGCTGGCAACAGGGCT
Organism: Oreocharis arfaki; assembly: GCA_013398015.1. Lineage (NCBI taxonomy): Eukaryota > Metazoa > Chordata > Aves > Passeriformes > Paramythiidae > Oreocharis > Oreocharis arfaki. Next base: position 161,723 of record VZRR01000843.1, read on the forward strand.
GTGGCACAGCCTCAGCAAAAACCCTGCCAGTGATTAATTAACCCAGAGCAGCTCATCAAGAAAATGAAGCAGCAATCTTAAAAAAATGTCAATTTGCAGAGGACACGACTGTATCTCACCACACGGGGAATTTCTAATACAGATCGGCGCTGCCTGCCCCGATATCAACAGCTAAATTAGCAACACCAGATTTTTTCCTTTGTATTTATATGTAAATCAGTGCTAAATAAACATACCCCAAACAGCTCCACAGGCTGCAATCTAATCTAAAGCCAAAGATTGGAAAGATGGTCTCCATTCATCTGGAAATAGCCAGATATTGAAAACACTAAAATCAGAAATAACTACACTGAGGATAAAAGGGATGCATTTACCTGCCAGAAGAGGAAAAAATCTCAAAGGAAAAGTTGGGAGAGAGATACAAACAAAAAGAAACCCTTTTCTTGGGTGCTGCAAGTGTGAACATACAGACAACTGAGATGGTCCACAAGAAAAGCAGTTCTGAAATCAAGAAATGTGGTTTTTAAACCCCTAGCACACACCATGGACACCATGTGCACTCTGGTTTGAATTACAGCGAACACAGCCAGCCAAGCTAACACACAATTCCAAAGTTAATCATTTGTCTTGGGCCATATAACCACCACAGCATTACAACTCTAACAAATGAAGCCTCTAATAACTTCTATTAAGGAAGTCAAGGTGTTAATTCACTCCCAGGTCCAGCAGCAGAAAGCTCTGAGAGCAACCAGCAGTTCCATAAACCACTCAGTCCTCATGCAGAACTCAAATTAATTTCCTCTATTACTGGAGGCACTGGATGGAACCCATCAGTGCCAGATTCAAAGGCTCTGACTCCGAAATCCTCGTGCAATGGGAAGGAAGGTTGGTGCCTCTCCCCTCGTCCTGGGCACAAGGCTGTACCCCAAGTGAACCATCACAGCCAGCTCTCCACAGACTCATTGAAAACAGGAGGATTCTGTGTGCTGCCATCACCCATACACGCAGAAACTGGCAGGGAACCTCACAAAAAAAAGAAAAATGACTAAAAGTTACTCAGGGAATTCGTATAAAACTTGCTTTGACCGGTTTAGAGAGAGCTCATGATTTAGACCAGCTTCCTTCTACCAATTACAGTCTTCCCAGCACAACTTAGAAAATTGTTTTTAACATTTCCATGAACTTCAAAACCGCTGAGCAGGAATCTGTCTCTGGGAAAATGGAAGTGTTAGAGATTATGTAATGAAAGGAGGAGCTCTGCCTCTCTGTGGCACAGGAGTCAGAGGGAGAAGCCTGGTTAGATCAATACCAAAGCCCATATTTCAGCTGCCTGTGCACTTGTCTGCACTTCTGCCTGTGCCATCTCCCGGGGAACCTGACCCCAAAAGGCCTGGAGCTCACTGAGCATTCAGCACCTTGGAAAAGGGAAATCAAATATTCATGCACTGGCACAGGCAACACTGACAAATCCAAAGCCATTTCCCGGCACTTGAACTGGTGTAAACTGCAGCACTTGTCCTACAAGTGCTTCCCAACGAGCACATAATAAATTTATCTGTAATATAACGCAGCATTAGCTTGAATTTCAATATTTACCGAGCCCGTTTCAAAAGCAGCCATGCTCCAGATGTGCTCCCAGCTGTTGGTTTTCCTGGCCCCATGTCGTTAGGAACAAACAGCCCCTTGGTTTAATCACCTCCAGCCTCCAGATCAGAGATTTATGATGATATTTCACCACAGAAAATGGAATTTTGCACTTCAGAGTGTGACATTTTCAGCTCAAAGGCCCAAACCAGCTCGAAACTCCAACAGTTCATGTTCTGAGGGTGCAGCAAAGCCCAGAAAGCCACACCCAAAATCAGGATGCAATTTCCAGGTACTTCCTCACAAATCTGCCCCAGCTGAGGGAGGGCAGCTCCAATTCCCAGTGCAGGCTGGTGTGCATCACCCTGGAGCAAGAGCCCAGCACAGGGAGTGGGGATTCCTGGCTCTGTGAACACCAACACTGAAGCACTACAACACACCAGAGCAGGAAAACCGACACCAAATGGCAGCTCCCCCTCTGGGAAACACCTCTGTCAGTCTTTTTCAGCCACAGACATTGCAGAAAGCATCCCAGGGAATACCTTCCTGCAGATTCCCTGCCATCCTCTGCAGCCCTGTCTGATCTCCCACATTCTGCAGCTTCTGCCTCGCAGGGTCCTGGCGTTCACACGTATCAAAGCACCCAATTGCCTTTTCTCTTCTTGCCTTCTTTTTTTTTTTTTAAACCACGAGGAATATGA